>JBBKCR010011534.1:1187-12606 GCA_037577295.1 Ladigesia roloffi | reverse complement strand
ATAGATAGATAGATAGATAGATAGATAGATAGATAGATAGATAGATAGATAGATAGATAGATAGATAGATAGTAGAACTTACTTGTGGTTTGATGATAAAAAAAATCCACTTCTCTCAGGAACTTTCTCCTCTCACACACACTCCTGCCCCCCAGACTTTCACTGATTGTCTCTCCTGCTTTCTTTTTTCTGAGTTTAGTCTCGTGGCCCCGCCCATATTTCGCTCGGTCCATGCCCACCATATTATCCCGGCCCCGCCCCTCTCCCCCAGGAGTCCTGGACATCTGGACTATTCCTCAGGAACGGGGATCATGAGGTACGTGACGGACAGGTGGTGACGATGGCTTTAGGAAAATTGTGAGGATTTGAGTGAGGATTTGTTAGTCCGTTAATGCCGGTAAAGTGGAGAAATTGTCCGGAGGACTGTCTGTGAAGGGAGGTGGCGCCGACCAACCCATCCACCCTTTGACAGTTTTTTCCCCTCAGAAACACATTTTAGTGCATAAAACTGCGCTCTGGCTCTTTTTGGTTTAATTTTAGAGTTTATATGTGGTTAAAGACACAAAATAATTTGTCTTCTGTTTTTCTTTCGTGTCGCGAGCGCCTCCGTGTGGCTAAACACAGAATCATTCAGAGCCTGAAATACACTACATGGACAAAAGTATTGGGACACGCAATGCGTGCTCATTTCTTCTAGTGAAGGACAATCTTAATGATTCAGCAGACATTTTGAACAACGCCACGCTTCCAATTTTGTGGACCCAGTTTTGGGGAGGACCTTTTCTGTTCCAGCACAAAGCAGCTCCATAAAGACGTGCACCTTTGGGATGAACTGGAACGGACATTGCGAGACCTTCTCATCTAGAGACCTGAATGGGAACAAATTCCCACAGACATTCCTAACTCTTTTTAAAAGATTGGTGAAATGCTCAGGCGTCCCAATACTTCTGGCCTATGTAAAAAAAAAACAGTTCAAATAAGTCAGAGTGGGTGGGTTGTGAAATGCTTAATGATGATTTCTTTCCAGTGGAGGTAAATGGAATCAAGCGCCCCCAACACAAATCTTAACGCCTCCAACACAATTTTATTCTCTATGGTCCCAGTGGAGCTCCATCGGTCTCTGAATGTTTATATGGATGTTGATGATGTAAAACAGGGAACAATGGCGTAACAACATAGTCATGGGCCCACGTGTGAAAATTCAATCCGGGCCCTGTTTCAAATTAATCCCGAGGATGTTTTAGCTCTGATACATGCAATAAACATTAAGGGTCACAACAATCATCTCTGCAAAGGACCAGATGCACAGAGATAGTTTATATAGATGGCAACTATAAATAAAAATAAATACTGTTCTACGTGCGTGCTGCTGTCATTTCTGCAGCAAAACGAAACAGCAAGGTGCTCCCCAGCAGCCACATGACTCCAAAAGAGTTTGTTTATTTTTATTTTTAAGGAGGCGGGTCAGGGGTAATGACGGCCCCGAGAAATTACGGGCCCTTGTGCGACTGCACCTGCTGGAACTGCTATAGTTACGCCACTTATAGTGAACATGAACTAAATCTATTTTCTTTTGGGACTAGTTTACGTCACGATACCCTGCATGTATTTATTTTGTTGCTTTCACATATGTGGTTCGGTTCATATGGTCCGGACCAGGGGCAACAAATGATGCATTGTAGAAATGTTCTGCAGTTTTGGGTCCTTTTCCCATTAGATTTGAGTACCAAGCGGTCCGGACCACTTGAAACGAACCATAATGCAATTTCGTGACAACATATATATCACTCGTTGGCCAGATTTGCCACCAAATATATATATATACTGCTTTTTAATTGGTCAGAATAAATATGTGGGTGTCTTGAATACTGCTGCAGAGTTTCTTTGCCTTAACCCTGCACGGTTCTACTGATCTATTAAACTGCCTTTCCCTGAACTGTTTGCTAAATACGCAAAATATTGCTGTTTTCTGATGAGTTTTTGAAAGTAGGGACCTAATATGGTCATCGGACCATATTTGGATAAAGCTCCGCCCCTCCTCACATCTCCGGGTCTGTCCGTGAGCTCCTTGGAGCTATGTTGCTAAGCGCTAACTGAAACAAATACGCCTCCTCATCCTTTAATGCACAGCACAGCTGACTACGGCAGCTGGTTTAGTCCAAAACCCAGTGCTGCCTGTTCTTGTTTGGACACACACACACATATATATATAGCAGTAAATAATGGTTATTAGAGTGTAACTATATTGTACCATAAATTCATTGTGTATTACATTATAATGTAATCGAATGACATTATAATGACCATTATCTTGACCTAAACGTAGCTTTATTATTCATTGATTGCAATTCGTTGAAATTGTTAAGCATATAATTATTAATATATACTAGTAAATAGGGTTATTTTTGAATTATATTAGCCTGATGACAAAAACATAACACCATATATATATGTGTGTGTGTGTGTAGCGTGCATATGTGTGAATAAGGACACGTGAGCAAAAGTTTTTAATTTCACTTTCATTTTATTTAGAAGTTTTTATACTAAAATGAGAAAATCGCGACAAAGAACAAACACGGATAGACATGCAGAGTCGAGTCTGCTGTTCTGTGACTTTGAACAAAAAATAAATCCGCGTCGTAAGAGCAATAAATAAATAACGTGCTCATTCAGTTTAGTATTTACAGGGAGTCGCGATCAACAGCTGTATTTACAACAAATAAAAACAAAATTGACCAATGTGAGATCCGTAGGACGTCCCCTCCCACCCGGACAAGCCCCCCTTCTCCACCAACCCACAAATAAACCAGTCTACGGAGTTATTAAGGAAACAGTGCGACATTAATATTATGCATATACATGGTCTGTACAGTTAGTCTTAGTGTAGATCTCTCTCCAGCTCTGTCTATGGTCTAACCAGCTCCGAAGGATCTGAAACTGTTTTTAAACACAAAGCCCGATCGGATCTGTGTGTTTTACAGAGGTAGAGACAGTGTGTTGTGTTCTCATAATCTCAAAAACAAGACCATTTTCTTTTTCATAAAAAAACATGTCTAATAAGAATCGCCACTTTCTGCTGCCTAGAAATGTCAGATAAAAACGAGGCTGAACTTGGCTTCCTCCTCGTCCTTCTCCGGAGGAATTCGTCCCCCGTTCCACCTTAAAAGTGTAAAAGTTTAAGGTGGACCGAGGAAAGCCTGCTGAAGAACATCGCTGGTGATAGTCTGGACGCAACCAAAAGTCCGTGTCCCAACTGTCATCTCCCCTGAAACAACACCCCCTTTTTCCCTTGGTATGGTACAGTCCTCCACTGCTTGCACTTTTCGTGAGGAGCCAGTTCTGTCTCGGATTGAAGTTGGTAAATGTTTTGTTTTTTAAGAAAATAATAAAATACCCAGTCCGTCCGCGCTCTACTTCTTCTTGGCAGCCTTCTTCGCCTTGGCCGCCTTGGGTTTGGCAGCTTTGGGTTTCACCGCCTTGACCTTCTTGGGACTTTTGGCCACTTTCTTACCTGCTGGTTTCTTTACCTTCTTTGGACTCTTGGCCACCTTCTTAGCAGCCGGTTTCTTCACCTTTTTGGGGCTCTTGGCTACCTTCTTGGGCTTAGCTTTAGTAGCAGCGGCTTTTTTAGGTTTAGCTGCCTTGGCCGGAGCCTTCTTAGCGGCGGGCTTCTTGGGCTTAGGCTTGGCCACGACTTTCTTGACTGGTTTCTTGGCAGCAGTGGGCTTCTTGCTCACCTTGAAAGAGCCCGAGGCGCCGGTACCCTTGGTCTGAACAAGGGAGCCTTTCTTCACCAGCGATTTGAGAGCCAGCTTGACGCGGGCGTTGTTCTTCTCAACGTCGTAGCCGCCGCCTGCCAAAGCCTTCTTCAGCGCGGCCAAAGAGACGCCCTTCCTCTCGCTAGAAGCGGCCACTGCCTTAAGGATCAGGTCGGAAACGCTCGGCCCGGCCTTTTTTGCCTTGGCGGCGGACTTCTTCTTGGGCGCCTTGGCCGGCGCTGCTGCCGCAGGTGCTGGAGCCGTTTCTGCCATGGTCTGGTCTCTGGAGATCAGGTTCGGATCCTTTCGGTCAGTCCGTGACAGTAAAAGTGCAGAGTCCCGCCGTCAGGATGAAGAGAGTCAGTGTTTACGTACCTCCCCGGCCGAGGGCGGGATTTAAACGGGTGATGAGAACCTTATAGACTCAACCGCCCGCACGGCTGCTCCCCAGCAGCGGAGTGGCGCCCTCAGATGTGTTTTCTTACCCGAAGAAACGTCTTAATTTCCGCGTAAACCCACGTTTTATCACCGTGCGGAGGGCACGGACCGATAGCTGACTTCTTGGTTTCCGAAGCCGAACCACGGTCAGGGGTTTTCGGGAGCACGTTTTCCACAAAATCGCCCAATCGCGGCCAAATCTGCATGGAAAATGAGTGGGAAATGTCGTACTTCCTCTACTCTTTCAACGATTATATGGTAAATTTCGCCAAGGAAGGTGGTCGAAGCGGTTAGCACGCGTTGAGAAGACTCTAATCTACACGTTGGTCTCTAATTTAGACCAAGACTTGGCCCGGTGGAGGATTTTTAACCCGTTTTCCACGGCCGAGGTAGCACAGCTCCTCACTGTCGCCATTTCAACCTCGCTTAATCTCAAAGATTCTTTCTTCAAGCACCAAACGCGAACTTCGGCTTATTTTCTGTCAGACATTGCATTGGAAACAGAAATAAATAAGCAAAATTGTCTCTTTTTGGAGAAAAAGGCGTCGAGTCCTTGTCGTTAAGATTGTGAACAATGTTCTACCCCCGTCTCTGTGTGGAGCCTATGCTAGTTCTGGTTGGCTCACGTTTAGCCCAGGGTACTTTAAGGAAAATAAGTGGAATAGCTGTGATTTATGGGTACATTTTCCAACGTATAGATGTTAAACCAACATTTCATGTTACTTAAATCTTAATCAGTCCCGTGTTTGGGATAATTGTGTTTTTAAACACTCTTTAGTTCGGATTAGCATAGCCGTGCAGTGGATGTAAACAATGGCTTCATTGAAAGAGCCAGAATCACAGTTACACAGTTTTGAGACTTTATAATATATATTTTCTTGTTTTTATCCACTTAATTGCTTAAGAACTGCTTGTGCTTTATGTCGGGGGCTGCTGAACTGTTCGGAGGATTTTCATTGCCCCTGCAATCCCTTCATCATTATAATGCACAGCATACCTGAGTCTGGATTTGTATTTAATATACATATTACATTATTTTGACTGTAAAGCATTTGCATTTAAATACAATAAATTGCACTAAACTGTATTTTGTTGGCACAAAGTTTCATAAACAGCATTTCAATCACTCTTGACTAGAGCTGGCTTATATAGGCTACTGCTGGTAAATTGCAGTAAAGTATTTTAAGTTATTTGTACTTACATACAAAGTCATGAACGTGGATGTGGATGTATTATGTAATCATGCATCAGATTATTATTTTTGCATTTCTTGTGAACACATACTATTGTTTAGCCTATTTGTAAAATATCTGCATTGAAATGCATGAAATTGCAGTAAACTGTAATTTGTGGACACAAAGTTTTATAAACTGCATTTTTTACAATTACAACTACATTTTTTAACATACTTGACTTAAACTGCATGATATACTGCCATTTAGTTACAGTTAATTTGAATGCATGTTTTGTTAAGGAGCAGATTGTCTGCCTTTCTACAACAACTTAATGACTCCATTACAAGCCCAAAATGAGCGGTTATTTAAAAATAACAGTGTAGCCTCATAAATGTCAATAGGCAAGTGAATGCATTCAGATTTAAGAAAATGAGCCTGTTTTAGGAAGATGTCCTTTCATTTTTCAAAGCATCTTTGTAATGAAGTGTTTATAAAATGTAAACATGAGAGTGGGCTTGATATCAGATTTGTTCACATTGGAGGTGAATGGAACCAGAGGTCTGCCTCTAAAATCTCCCTCACGTAAATGTATTCCTTCAGTGGTTCTTGTGAAGCCCAAGAACTGTTTTGGTGGCACGAGGTGAAACAAAGAGTAGGCTTTTAAAACCCCACTGTGCAGTATACCAATGTTACCGGAGTTGCCCCGAATATCAGCAGGTTGTGGGTTTGAATTCCAGAACTGCTAGTGGCACCACTGACATATGCTTGTGTAAAGGACCATCCCCAAACAGTGCTTCCCATGTGGTTAGTTCTTGGCTTTACTCGGTGAATGGGCTAAACACAGAGGAAGAATTTCCCATTGTTCACACTGTGTGTTGTGCTAATGTGTAATTATTATCATATACATCATGAATGATATACTGTCTGAAAATTAGACAGCTCTTTGAAAAACAATGCAGCATAAACTGTTCCGTTTTGGATTAGGTGAAATATGAACGCATTATTGTTTTATTTTTAGCTTTTTTGTCATCTTGTTTATGACCAGCTTATCAGGTCAGTTACTACAACAGTATTGAAATACAATCAATAGTAAAGGAATAAGCAAATCTAATTTTGGGGATTTTTGGATTGCATTTAAATGGCAGAATAAATATGAATGTATTATTTATTAAAACCTTATTGTATTTTTTTGATGCTATTTAATATAAACTTAAAAACAATTGAATGCTAAAATAACACTTGTTTAAAAAAATGCAAAGCTGATAGTACATATTTGTCCAGAAAATATTTAGATATTAACCTTAAAAGCCTTTTAAAAAATACTGTGTACATTTATGACCTTGAAACGTGATGTGCTTATGACTTAAAAAATTAAGCTGTAACAATTAAAAACTAACATCATCGAAGAAAAGCAATTAGCCTGATTTAATAGAATTTGAATGTAATAAGACATTGTAAAAGGCTTTTGAAAAGAACATTTAAAAAACAAATTCAAAGGTGATCATTTACATTTTTAATGAAAAAAATTATAAAAGCCTATAAGGGAACATCAAGCTAAAGTAAGGTTAATTTCTGTATTTGTAAACAGAAATACAAACAAAAAAATATATACATAAACAATTATATATATATATACTTTTTATAACCTTTTTTATAACCTTATTTAATAGAAATTTAATTTATTAAGAAAAATCAACTGCAAAGTTTATATTTTAAATTAGTAAAATTATTAAATAAAAGGAAGAACTTCTGGCTCATGTGTTTATGTAAAAAAATTATAAATATTTAGTACAATAATCAAAGGCTCATTTGTTTTTTTTTTAAAGAAAAACAATGTGAAGTTTGTCTAAGTTTTGTTTTTAATTACAGTAAAATGTTTATACAAAAGCTTAGAAAAAACTAAAAAGCTAAGTTTTCACTTCAATAATAACTACACAATTATTTTCAAAATAATTCATGAAAAAACCCACAAAGGTCGTATGACCCAAGTACCAAAGAGCAGAAGTCCATGTGTAGTTGCAGGCTAAGAGGTCAAGTGTCGCCCCCTACCGTCGGGCAGTACCCGGTTCAGAGTTTATAGGATTTTGCTCTCTTGAGGAACACGTGGGCGGCCCTTAAAAGAGCCTTGGTGTTTTTGTTGAGGTGGGGGTGGTCGGGTGGGGTTCCGGGAGTGGAAGATTAGCCGCCGAAGCCATAGAGGGTGCGTCCCTGGCGCTTCAGGGCGTACACCACATCCATGGCCGTGACAGTCTTCCTTTTGGCGTGCTCAGTGTAGGTTACGGCGTCTCTGATCACATTCTCCAGGAATACCTTAAGCACACCACGGGTCTCCTCGTAAATCAGGCCGGAGATACGCTTCACGACGCCGCGGCGCGCCAAGCGGCGGATGGCCGGCTTGGTGATGCCCTGGATGTTATCTCGGAGCACCTTTCGGTGACGCTTGGCTCCTCCCTTCCCCAGCCCCTTACCGCCTTTTCCTCTTCCAGACATCCTCTCGATCTCTCTTCAGTTTTCTTCTTCAGGCGTGGAATCAGTAATGACGCGACGCGCGGTCCAGACGGACCTTATATACGCATGAAGCGGACCTAGTTGAAACCAGGCTTTCTCCGTTTGGCGCTGTGCCAAACAGTCCCGCCTCACAGAAAAATAATGCTTTCTGTTGTTTTTGTGAGTCGACTTACATAACCCTCGCTAATTGTTTTGATTTCCTAAAATTCACACACATCATAATTCATCATGATTAATGAATGGAGAGCTTGGTGCGCACATGATTTTAGACGAGACGACAGTCCGTATTTGAGGGTTGTGAAGGGAGAAGCTCTTTTATTGAGCGGTGGGCGGCTCTAAAAAGAGCCTTTAAGGAAAGGAATAGAAAATAGGCTGGTGCTCTCACTTGGAGCTGGTGTATTTTGTCACAGCCTTGGTGCCCTCGGACACGGCGTGTTTGGCCAACTCACCGGGCAGCAAGAGGCGCACGGCGGTCTGGATCTCCCGGGACGTGATGGTGGAGCGCTTGTTGTAGTGGGCCAGACGGGACGACTCCCCCGCGATCCGCTCGAAGATGTCATTCACGAACGAATTCATGATACTCATGGCTTTGGAGGAGATGCCAGTGTCTGGATGGACCTGCTTCAGGACTTTGTACACGTAGATAGCATAGCTCTCCTTTCGCGACTTCTTGCGCTTCTTGCCCCCTTTCCCAGCCGTTTTGGTCACGGCCTTTTTCGAGCCTTTCTTCGGCGCGGCTTTAGCAGGCTCAGGCATCGCTCAAACTCTGTATTGTTCCAGAGTGGAAAAAATAAACTGTACATAACCTCCACCGGGCAAATGCGTGTACATACAGAGAAAGTATGCAAATTTGTTGAAGCTAGGACTCAGACGTTCTGATTGGCTGAAAATTTCCTCCAGCCTACCTATTGGCTAGCGTTGAGCGTAGACGTTCCACTGCCTCGACCTATACTTGACGCAGCTCCGCTTAACCAGACTGTGAGTGTCTGTGCGTGTGTGTCTCCCAAACCGGTTTGAACCGGAAAGAGGAACAAAGACGCATGAAGTCGACTTATGTTGAACTGATGATACACGGATTACAACTGACTGAGATTCATATTCATTGTAAAGCAATAACATTTTATTGTACTGACACACAAACCCAGTGTTTTTGCTGTTGCATATTCTCTCCATACATTGAAATGCTGGCATGCAAATTAATATATTAACAGTTTAACATATTTAATTGATTTTTAGATTTAAAAAAAATCCACACGCTTATAAAGGCAACAAAACAATGCAAATGGCCTCAGCTGGTCGAATGAAATGCCAGTGAAGGAACGTCTATGCAAAAATGGAACGGGACGGAGCTTCATGTAAACATCCACTGTGATCTGGATGGGGAGTGCAGATACAATAAACTCCAGACATCAGCTTTCGCTCCCAGGAAGCGGCTGGAAATGAGAATAGGCATAGTAAGCGTCATTTGATCCAATAGTACAATAACAGTGCACATTTTACACAGGCCATGCATGTTTTGCTCCTGACAGTAGAGGAGATGAATAAGACGAGTCTTAAATATTTAACGAGGCAGTGGCCTAATATATGATTCAGGAAGAACAACATCACCATGATCATTTTTTTAAACATGTGTATGTATATATAGAGCCCCTCACACCCACCCTGTAGTCCGCCACTTCACTTCTGAGCTCGGGCCGCCGCCACCTCTCACTGGCCAGGATTTTCAAGACCACCAATCCAAAAGCAACGATGACGACTCCCAACAAATTGGCAAGCACGGCCTCTGGTGGCAGGTCAGCGTAAGGCATCGTCCCATTGGTGCTCTTCTTTCTGAGGGAAGGGACCAATCGCAGGACAATTTTTACATACAGCAGCTTGTGAACAGGGATCTAGTGGAAGATTTCATGTCCCTTTAGTATCAGTTTCTTTTCTCCTCCTCATTTTCCCCCCATTTACAGCAGAACTGTTCCATTGTGGTAGACTAAGCTCAGACCAGACCTTGTGTGAGACAGTGTTTGGCTTTTAAAGAGCATTTCTGTAAACCACTGAGATTATTCTACTGTAATTAACCACAGCAGAGCCCTATGGGCCACAGTTCTGCCATGCTAAGTCTGGCTTGAACTTTTAAACACAGGATGTCATTGATTTCTCTAATTTTCTGTGTAATTCAGTGGTTGAAATGTACAAAGTCATTCAGAGTTGATTTGCTGTGAAGTGAATCACAGTGACTCAGATTTTTTTGTTTAATGGTGGTGAATGGAACCAGATTTCTCCAACACAAACCTACCTATTTTATTCACTATAAACACATTTTTGGGGGATCTATTTTGACTCATGTATCCTTCCACCATGAACAAATTGGTTTAGTTTTAGGACCAGAACTTCTCAAAACTCTGGTAAAACAACTCGGGCGTCAGGTGGCTCAACCAGAACAATTTATCTAGAACAGGGTGCTTTACGCCCAACCCACTCAGTCACTCTGTTTACAACATGTGAGCATGAGGACATTTCCAACTAGGGGAATTTCCCTTTTAAATGTCACAAATAGGGATTTTGATGGTTATTTCTTAGAGGAACAGCAATTGTAGCTGACCAGCCAAGACAGATTAGCTTTTTTACCTCTGAGCAACATTTAGCGTTACTCCTAAATCGTCACACACTCGCTTCAACACTGGAGGTGCCCAGTGATCTCTATTAGACTTGCTTATGTGGTTACAGACGCCATTAGCCTCACTATTGTCTAAAAAGGCGAACAAAAAGCAGAGACAAAATCGGCACTAATGCCACTGTTTACAAAAAATTTTGTTGACGTGGGGTTGGTGGAATAAACTCAAAGTTTAACTCTGGCCCTGACGCATTTTTGCGTGACCAATAGAATCAAAGCAGGCTAGTGTTCGGTCTGCCCCACACACACACACACCCAACGGGTATAGAGATGTAATGTGTATCAGCAACGTTTATTATTGTTGTTAATATTAAAATGTGATGTAGCATAAAATCTATGTTGCATTATTTTAATGAAGCGATTTTTACCAGCTAAATTAATATCAAAATGAGATTACAAACAGTAGGGACGAACTTTAAATATGAATGTAAAATAAATGAGTTTTTAAGTGGTTCTTGGAAATCTCATGCTCCCACAGGCTTTTTCCTTCGTGCTAACAGAGCTAGTGACCACCGGCCGTGACAACAACAGGAGAGTTTAGACAACCACGCCCACTTTTTGCGCTGAGTAAAAAAAGCACAAGTCGCGTTCGGTCTGAAAGCCTTATACCTTGAATAAGACCTCTTATACCTGAATAAGACCCCTTATACCTTGAATAAGACCCCTTATACCTTGAATAAGACCCCTTATACTTGCATTAGACCCCTTATACCTTGAACAAGACCCCTTATACCTTGAACAAGACCCCTTATACTTGCATTAGACCCCTTATACCTTGAACAAGACCCCTTATACCTTAATAAGACCCCTTATACTTGCATTAGACCCCTTATACCTTGAACAAGACCCCTTATACCTTGAACAAGACCCCTTAT
>JBBKCR010011515.1:0-12607 GCA_037577295.1 Ladigesia roloffi | reverse complement strand
TAATGGGCACTTAATTCAAATTAAGGTGTTTGGTGTATAAATTAAGGTAGAGTTAAGAAAATTTTAAGTACATTGTGTATCGTAGTGTATGGAGCCCTTATTGCCTGTATTTGTACCGGGATTGCGCCGTTCCTCTCTCTTACATTGGACCCAGTTCAGAGCAAAGCTCCAAAAGCACACATCTGGGTATCTAGGCAGACAAGGAATTATTATAAATGTACTAATATTTTCACCTTCTTCCTGTAATTTTTGATCATACTGTAATTTTTGCTCCTTTGCACATTTCCTTCATTTGCAAATGCACAATATTATCCACGTCTGCACGTCACACTTATTATTTTTTTATTTTTTACATATTTTCGTTCTAATTTTGTTTTGTTTAAAACCTAAATTGCTTAACCTAACCTTGGCATTTGTGTGTGGAAAGCAAAGAAAGAAGTTGCACACAGAAATGTAATCTGTACTTTGAATCGCTTCACTCGCGGTCACATTTTTTTCTTCCAAAATGTGGGTACGCATGGGTCAGAGTTTGCGCACATGTAGTCTGTGTTATATACACTATGAAACCAAACCCCTTAATTTTACCCCTTAATATTACCTTAATGTTTACGTAAATTTCCAGTTAAGTAAGGAAAATTAAGTGAAAAAGTGCACAGATTAAGGCTGATTAAGGGCTAAAACTACTGAAATTTTCCCTTATTTTTCAAATTGGCCCCTTAAATAACTGAGCCTCCTAAAGAAAATGCCATATGTTTAGGATTAAGGGGTTTCACACTAACACCTTAAATCCAATTTTAAGGTAAAATTAAGGGAACAGTTTACAAATTAATTGGCACTTAATTCAAATTAAGGTGTTTGGTGTTTAAATTAAGGTAGAGTTAAGAATATTTTAAGTACATTGTGTTTCATAGTGATAGAACCACAGAACCCAAAGATATATTACCAGTGCTTTCCTTTTAATGGTTTAAGTATTTCAGGTGACCATCTCTGTATATTTTCAGCAGCGGCATGATCATCACACACAAACTATTTGGAACGAACATGAAAGGAAAAATACTACAAATAAAAACACCCCCATCTATTTTCATCACAGAGAAAAAGAAAATTGAGGCAAGAGGGAGGTAGGAAAACATAATTAAAAACAATCCTGATGAGATTATTTTAAAGGCATTTCTCTTTTGTTGGTTCCCTACATCTCTACCTCTCCTCTCTGTACTCTGTGTGTCTCCTGGTCCTGGGTGTTTTAGGACACGCAGGACAGACACGCAACAAAACGAGATCACAGCCACTGCGGTTAAAAATATAAAGTAGAAGAATGCATCAGAGTAATTTTGTGCAAATCCCTCATATACAGCATATGCAGCTGCAATCAGCCAAACTAGCAGAGCCGATGCAAACCTGTAATGGACTCCTTTATATTTCACAAATGTTATTAGGTGAAGCACAGCCAGATACTGTTCAATACAAATGCAGACCTGCATCAGGGGTCTGGCAACAAGGCATAGTCCAAAAACAGCATGTGTCTCATCCCAAAAGTGCTCACTGTCATAGAACAGAAAATTCAGCAGCTGCAAACCACACTGAATGCAGTAGATGACGTCGAGCAAAGTGTGGTTCAGAAAAAACACCCGTGTGAATTTGATTCTCAAGCCGGCGCGAAGATAAAACCAGAGAATCCAAGAATGAGCTGGAGCTCCCACGAAGAAGCAGAGCAGCACGTCGATGTAGGACACAGTCCTCTCGGCATCATACTCTTTTAAACAGCTAGACACACTGTCATTAGCTAACGTGGAACTGTTACAGATTACAGATGTATTCCTCATTGTTAGTAATGCTGTAATTTGGAAATAAAGGGCAATTAATGGATTTGCATGACATGAGATTTCAGGAAAAATGAAATATATATCAATAGCCAGTATATTGATGCTATAGAATCAAGAGAAGCATGCAAACTGTAAAAAGTGGTGATCTTAAAAAGTAAAGTTTGTAACTAGCATCAGGGTTAATGTTTATTCCTAATTTTTAAGACACTTGATTTATTAATTTTTTACTTACTATTTTATCTAGTGTAGATGTAGAAGTCTTCTGAAGTGTAAAGAGCTATTCAGTGAAGTAGCGAAAACACCTATGCATTTTACAAATGATGTTTAGACATTTTATACATGCCAAGTTCTACAAATATCCAGTTAGTGGTGAGATCCAGGTTTCCAATCTGTTTAATGGGTCCTACATATTCTAAATTCTCAATTCTCCCAAAAGTACTGATACAAAACAAACAAAAGCAGACCAGGTGTCCTAAATGAAAACAAAACATTATGCATACAATCATCACAATGCTACCATCAGCATAGTGAAGGATAAAGCAAATTACGCAAATTTCAGTGCAAATAATTTTCCACACTAAACTGTTTTAGCATTCCACCTGATGTCCTCCAGCCTTTTGGAGTATCGAACAGGATTTGGGTTTTTTTTTCTGGAAGATTACTTGACACAGCATGACACAGGCTACTTCAGATCACAGCATGCTAACTGCTTATGGTAGTTCTGGCAGATGCTTCTTTTTCTGATTTCATTTGCATCCAATCTCTCCATGATATTAAACTCTTTTAAAGTATCCAGTAAAAATGAAGTGTCAGTGACGGGCCAGTATTTGTTTTATTTCATTCACTGCTGCTTCTGAGGTAAACTCTTTTTGGGTACTAGCTTGTAGCTAACGGCTGCGAGCTCACGCACATAAACAGGAGAAAGGAAACGTTCTAATAATCAGTTTGCCTGTTTTCATAAGCAGTTTCCTCGGTTGGCTGGATAAATAGAAAGGTCTGAACCACCTCTTTTAATCAGATTGATTGATTAAATTAATTGGAATCCGATTACATTGATTGATTGAAGGCTCAGGATGTTTATTTGTCACATTCACAGTTATCTACATACAAAATGTAGTGAAATGTAATTGTTAATTTCTTCTAAGACAGGCAGAACCCACCAAAAAAAGAATATGTGGTAGTATAATAGAGAACACTGAAATATATACACAAATGTTATATAAACAAAACATTATATAGTCAAAGTCAAAGTCAAAGTCAACTTTATTGTCATCGCTTCTATACACTGTGCAGGTACATCGAGAGACGAGACGATGTGGCTCCAGGTTATTTCCGTGCGAACAATAACAGCAGGACAGAGAATTAAGAATAAATAGGCACATGAAATAGACAATAAATAAGTGAGAGTACTAAAACAATAAACAGTAAACAATATACATTTGAAACTAGACCATGTGCAAAATGCTTTTAAACTAGACATAGAGTTAAAAATATATATACAGTACTACAAAATGTAAATATAACAGTATATACAAACTATGGAATAAAGTATCTGAATATTTGCAGCTGAAATTTAATAGGACATATGCATATGACGAATGGTCACGTGATGTATAAAAATACTGCAGAAGGCATTTTGGTATGAGGTGTGCTATTGATTGATTTAGAGGCAATTAAGAGAAATAACTGCCTTTAGTGTAAAAGAAAAATTATTCATGACATAGTTGTTTTTAGATATTTGTATCTATTTGATTTTATTTAAATAATTACATTTTTAGAAAGAATGTATTAAAATTCCTTAAAATAAGCATAAATCTGTTAATTGTGAAAACAATGAAATTTAACATATGAGCTTTAAATCAAGCAATATTTTTTCAGTTAAAATATATGAGACTGTTTACATCAGGTTTATTTAAAGATTTAATTAAAAATAAATAAATAAATAAATAATCTGCTATTGTTTATTCAGATCTAATTGGGTTTATTTGTATTATTGCATAAATCTCATTCTTAATTGTTTCATTTACTTGTGACTAACGAATATGCAGCACATGATGTTTATTGGCCTGATTCTGTTAAATCTATGTAATTCAAATGGATGGTAATTTTATATGCAATTGAAATAAATAAATCTTTGGAATTGGGCCAAATATTTCTGGGAGTGTTTAATTAAAAGTAGATGGGATTAATAGTAATCCTCACAATTTATCGAACAGCCTGTTCTTCATGGACCTTAATGTGCAGCCAAGAACGGTCTTTCCTGACATTTTTGTTTAGCAATACTTTTCCAGAGTGTTAGTCATGTGCTTCTCTTTATTTCAAATCTCTCTTCTTTATCCATGGACTGAGGGCTAGTAACAGGCCATCAGCTGAAACTATCTGGGCCATGCCACCATCTTGGTTTTTGCTGTATTTGGTGTAGATGTATTTGGGATCCCACAAATCTTCTGTGATTCACTGAAGACATCAAAGCACATTTGCTTTTCTACAAGATGTTCCAAGACACAATGTATACACATTAACATCTGCACACAGCTTGTGTTCCAGTAAGTGGTGGGATCCAGGTACATTGTACCTGCTGTAAATGTCTATTGGCTCAGTTTGCCTCAGTGGTTCAGTCACATTTCATGAAGCATTAACATCATTTTTTGCTTACTCAGTATAACTCATAAATATCTGTTTGGGGATATATGAAAAGGTTGGCAATAGAGCTGTAATGACCCACCAAACCCAAGATTCAGTTCGTTTCATGATATTTGACTAACAATTCGGTTCGTATCATGATTCATTTGCGTTGGAGGAGAGGAAACGTTCTGAGGCGCCATTTTGTTTGGAGACACCTTATCTTTACCACAAAATTATAAACCAAAATTGGCTTAAATACAGCTTCCTTTCCAGTTATACTGAGGATAAGTCTTCTGTGAACCGCACGAGGAGTCGAGTTGGAGGAGTCGACACTCTCTCTCTGTTCACCGCTCCGTTCAAACAAAAGAAACTCCACCCAGCAGCCCAGAGCCACAAAACTCGCTCAAAACACAATAAAAACAATCACACAGAGACTCCAGCGCAGTTTTATCACCACCCAGCAGCATATACACACTTTTAAGCTCAGTGTCATAATAAAGGGTCCGTCCATGCATGTATGTTTGTAAACTTGTGGGAGGGCTCTGTGAAACCCTTTGACATTCAGCTATTGGTTAAAGAAAATAAATTGACGTGAAAACCCTCCTATTATGATGAAAAACGTATGTTTCTGTGCAGGAGCTGTATACGGGAAAGAGTTGGAAGGGGTGTGTCTGCGTCGCGATTCACCCTCCTCACACTGTGACGTGGGTTCGTGGATGTGAGTGTCCCGATTTCGGTTTTGTATCCTATATCGTTACAGCCCTAGTTGGCAAGAATTTCTGCAATTATTGCAATTATACAATAGCCCTCCTTGCTGCATGCAAAGGCTCCTTGCCTGTTTCTTTCTAAGCTGCTGAAATGTCAGAAACTTGGAACAGATCGCAAATTCAAGAGAAATGTGCATTGCTTTAGCAACAGTGTTTGGGACCACTAATAAAGACATGGTCGATGGAGAAGCACACACCACAATTCACACCAGAAAAAGACCATTAGTCACCTTCAGTGAGGAGATGGCCAGATGGCTATGTAATGCCCAGATGTTTTGACTGAGTACGGGGGAGAGCACAGTCAGGAAAACAGCCCGCTGGGATGATATCTTGGTCAAGGGTTCGTTGGAGGCGCTTAGCAGTCCTGGAATTCAAACGCATTAAATTCTGATCGCAGGCGCAACTCTCTTACCACTAGACCACCAGCTGATTTTACTCAACATGTTATTCATGAATATTTGCAGCCGATACATTGTGTGGGAGTTGTTGCAATGTGTAGTTTTGTTTGGTCTAATTGATGAAACATGGATAGATGTCGCCATCTGGTGGCGAAAATATATAAATTCTGGAAAGTGTTTGTGGGAGGGGATTTCCGGTTCTTTTTTTCTGGATCCCCTCTATGTTGGCTTAACTGGTGAACAATATGTCTTTTTGTGGAGCTCCTGCCATCTTAATAAAAGAAAAGTTTCTGTGCAGATAAAGGCTGTTAAACTATTTTTGGTTGTCGAGTGCTTATTTATTAAGTAAAGTTACCTCAGGAGTGGTCCCTCCTGTAATCTGTATTAGACTGTTGCACTTTATATTTCTAGTTCCTACTTTTCCACAGAGACTCATTTCCAGTGTTAGATCCATGTCCTGGAAGGTCTCCTTCAGATATGCATGGCAATCTTGAGTAACTTTAGAAAAAAAAAAGTTGTTCTTGTAAAGTTCAGATGTGTGCTGCACTCATCGCGCAGGCAGTGAGAAGATAAAATAATAAATAATAAAACTCTATATATCAGGCTAAGTTGTTACAAAGGCATTAGGTCATTTGCTGCAGAAAAGTTGCAGAAAGTACTTTCAATGCCCAGAACATTTTAGCAGTAGAGGAATTGTAGCATAGGCACAAAAGCACAGAATTGCTACAAAATAGTTTGCTTGGCAACTGAGAAGACATAGTCACTGGTTAAGATAGTCAAACTCAGCACTTCATTCTTAATGATGGAAATCGCCAAGTCAGAGCAGATGGAAAAGAAACAGAACGCGAGCCTTGACTGGTTGTGGCAGAAATATATTGTGCGCACTGTAAAAACAATCACAGGTTAGAATAATGCCGATCACACAAGGACTTCTGGGTTGGCTGGCTATAAATAGGGGGAGCCATTTATGGCAGGTGTCAGGTGTAACTAAGTTAATCTCACAAAACAAGGCACTTTCAAACAACTAACCAATAAATGCAGGGTTAAATGAATACGGATCTCTAATGAAACAACACACAGGTGACAATAATAATGAATGCTAAATGTACATCGGAGAAATGGTAAATGAAAAAACTCTGGTGAACAGGAATGTGGGCAACGGGGCAAAATGGATTAGGCTGTGACGCGGATTCACTTCTGTTCGGGAATGCAGTAGTAGTTTCACATTTCCCTCTTCTTCATACAGAGAACAGTCAGGGATGCAGACATACTTGTTCATATTTTCTTTATTATTCAACACAAAAACAAAGTATCAGGGGCCTGATACACAGCTCACAGCTATTTCCTTAAACCAAAGAGGAGAAACATAAACTTAGCTGGATGGTTGACGCACACCAGAAATCTGAAACACTATTTCTAAAATCCCTGTAAACCAAAACCAACCCACCAATCACAAAACACTGACACTTAACATTAAGCAGCCCCAACCAAAACTCCTAAACCCAAATCTCATCTTTTAAAATAAAAGTACAGAAAAAAACAACCGACTCCCATTTACAAGATGGGACTTTCAATGCAGGCGTGAAGATTTCGTCTGGACTGTTGCTATGTTAGACGGGTGCTGTATGATGTTCCAATAAGCTCCCATTGCTTCGCCTTTAGTGGTTTAAGTTTTAAGATGACCAACTCTGTATATTTTTAGCAATGGGGCGATCATCAAACACAAATTGTTTGGAAAGAATATGAATGGAATAATATTACAAAGAACTAATTTCTCCTCCAAATTCCTTCCAGTGAAAAAGATGAGTAATGCTTGAGGGAGGTAGGAAACCAGGATTAAAACCAGTCCTAACGAGATTATTTTAAAGGCATTCCTCTTTTGCTGGTTGCCTACATCCCTGCCTCTCCTCAATTTGATCTGTGTGTCTCCTGGTCCTGGGTGTTTTAGGGCACACAAGACAGACACACAGCAAAACGAGATCACAGCCACTGTGGTAAAGAAGATAAAGAAGAAAAAAGGATCAGAGAAACTTCGTACAAATCCCTGATATACAGCATATGCAGCTGCAACCAGCCAAACTAGATGAGCCAATGCAAACCTGTTCTGGATTCCTTTATATTTCAAGAATGTTATTGGGTGAAGCACTGCCAGATACTGTTCAACACAAATGCAGATCTGCATCAGGGCTCTGCCGACACAGCTTAGTCCAAAAACAATATATGTCTCAATCCAGAAGTAGTCATCACCAAAGAACAGCAAATCCAGCCCATGTAAACCACACTGAAAGCAGTAGATGATGTTGAGTAAAGTGTGGTTCAGAAAAAACACTTGTGTGGGTTTGATTTTCCAGCCGGCACGAAGATAAAACCAGAGAATCCAAGAATGAGCTGGAGATCCCAGGAAGAAGCAGAGCAGTATTCCAATGCAGGGCACAATCATTCCGACATGATTTTCTTTCAAACAGATAGACATACTGTAATCAGCTGATGTGGAACTGTTATCAATAACAGATGTATTCACCATTGTGTAGTAATGCTGTAATTGGGAAATAAAAAGCAATTAAAAGTTTTGTAGAACAAGAGATTTCAGGACATATTTTATATATATTAAGAATATGGTATATTGATGCTACAGGTTCATGAAGCATGCAAACTGTAAATAAAAGTGCTTTTAAAATTTTTTTTTGAAGAGTAGCAGCAGGGTTTATGTTTATTCAGAAATTTAAAAATACAATTCATGAGATGGTTGATTTCTTTCTATTTTACCTGGTCTAGGTGTCTCAGATATCCCCGCTCTCAAAAACATTCACTGAAATGACGAAAACACCACTGATTTTTACAAATATGTGCTGACATTCATGTGTACCTGCTGTAGGTAAGTTTGCCTGAATTGCATAGACATTTTTCATGTCACACTAACATCATTCTCAGCGCTCCCAAAAGAACTCATGAATACACAAAAGTAGACCAGGATGGCAGTAATGTAAACAAAACAAAACACATTTGTATGTCAAAATGCTGCCATGACCATAGTGACCAATGAAGCAATTATGCAAATTTCGATGCTAATCACACAACACTTTATCAGCATCACACCTGATGCCCTCCTGTCTTCATTGGAGTAATGAACAGATGTTTGGAGATTCTGGGATGGTTTTACACGCCAATTAATGTGCATCAAAGTGGGCTTTTTGTTGCTGGTCCAACCACCTGCTGGCTTAAATCTGATTCACATTTGACCCTCAGCTTTAGGTCACTCTGACTACAGTCTTAGTCCCACCAGTTGGGCAGAAGATGACATAGAGGGTATTAAGTTTATTTATGTTTGCACATCGGGTAAATTACACATTCCTACCCATTTGGGCAGATCTTCCAGGAAGAAGTGGGTTGCCTAAAGACCCACCTCCTCAAAGAGCACCTTGGTGATTAACTGTGTCTCTCATTTTGCTTGTTTAATTCCCCCTAAAAAACTAAAAAACAAACAAAAAAACCCTTATCCCTGTCCCTCCCTTTGTCTCAATTTCAGAATTTCTTTGACAGGTATTGTTTATGTATCATTTGACAGGTGTACTGAGCATGCAGTAACTTGTTTGAGTAGCGGAAGTTGATTTAAGTTTAGCTTTATAGGTTTAAAAGACAGATGTGGGCACTGATGTATGTCGCTGTGGATAAGAGCGTCAGCTAAATGCCAGAAATTCAAACGTAAATGTAAATGAAGAGCCCTGATGTTTGCTCCAATTGTCCAGTACTAAATTGGCAAGGACTCCAGTGCTGGTCTTGTAGATTTACTGGGATATACCTAACTGGTGTCACGTCTCTGGCAGAACTCCACTCTATATATCTACTTTATTTACAATGCTCGAAATAACAAAAGCCTGGCACAAGGGGCTATAAGTTTACGCAAACTAGAAAAGAACACAACAGAGAGTAATGTGCTCAGTGAACCAAAAACATAACCAAGTGGAAGGGAAACTTAAATACCTAACACTAAACATAAAACATCTGCTGCTACTAATGCCATATCCCTGGCCAGCCAAGGCACAGGGATGAGGCCCCACCAAGTGTCAAAATTAAAGTACATATGCTTAACAGTAGCCTCTAGTGGCCATGGCTCAAGCCGTAACATTAAGCCAACCCCCTATGGCACCACTATGGTGCCACCACTACTAGGCCAACACATCAGTGGTGGAAGGGAGGAGGTGGAAAACCAAAGGGGAGTGGGAGCAGGTGTCACGGCCAGAACCGCGGCTTTAGGAGTGGGAGCAGGTGCCTCAGGAACAGGGACCGGAGCTGGTGCCTCAGGAACAGGGCCCGGACCTGGAGCCTCAGGAACAGGAACAGGGACTTGAGCTGGGGGTCTCAGGAACAGGGACTGCAGCAGGAGCCTCACAGACTGGAGCGGGAGCCTCACAGACTGGAGCAGGAGCTTCACAGACTGGAGCAGGAGCCTCACAGACTGGAGCAGGAGCCTCACAGACTAGAGTGGGAGTCTAAGTGAAGCAGCTGTCTAGAGTCGCAAGAAAGCAGCCAGCCAGAGCCACTGAAAACCTGCAGACTGCAGCCACTAAACGACTGTGGACTGGGGCTATGGGGAAAGGAGGCTACAGGTGTGGAGGTGCCATGTGGGTCTGGAGTGGTGCGATGGGCTGCAGAGCCTCGGGGAGAGGCGGGATTGGTGGCATGGCCTCGCAGAGATGTTGTTCGTCGATCACCACGACCAGCATAGCAACTAGCCCCGTAAGCCTATTCAGCAGCCTCTCTTTCTCTGCTACCTCTTGCTTCAGGGTCCTCAGAGCCAGCGGGAGGCCTGGAAAAGCACCCAAGGTTGGCGTCCCTGCCCCCTGGTTGAGGGGCTAGGAAGTTGGCTTCTCTGCCTACAGCCATGTCTCACGCCATCCTCTCCTGGGTAAGTACTGAGAGCTAGCCACTTCTCTTCCTCCAGGGTTAGCTTCTTTCTTCCCATGTCTGCTTTCCATGCTTTGATGGTTGGTTCGTCTGTCATGTCTCCATTGCGCATGTTCAGGCAGGACACTCAGAAGCACGACTCCATTTTCTAGATTTCCTATATTTACAATGTTCGAAACAAAAACTGGCACAAGGGCCAATAAGTGTACACGAAGAGTAAAATAACATAACAGAGATGTACTGATGAACTGACAACCAAACCAAGTGCAAATGAAACTTTAATACCTGACCCTAAACACAAAACATCTGCTGCAACTAATGCCTCATCCCTGGCCAGCCAAGGCACAGCCAACACAGCTAAGCCACTCTAGTAGCTAAGCCACTCACAAGGTACCATCCCCACAGAACCTTAATGTACTGGTTAAGACAGTCAAACTCCATCAAATCAGAGCACAAATGAAATCAATCCTTTATGAAGGAAATCACTCAGCCAGAGAAGTTTGTAAAGAAACAGAATGTGAGCCTTGCTCTGTGAAAACAAATACAATTTAAATGATGGTGACCGGGCAAAGACGTCTGGGTTCGTTGGCTATAAATTGGAAAGGCAGCTATATATGACAGGTGACAGGTGTAACCAAGCTAATATAGCAAAACAAGGCACTTTGAAACATTAACTAACCAACCAATGAATACTGGTTTACAAACACATGTAACTCAAAGGAAATAACACACAAAAACTAACATCAGAGAAACAGTAAAGTAAACTCAGGTTCAGCAATTTGGTTACCAGTACTGTGGGTGGTGAGGCAGAAGTGGCAAGGCTAATTAGCTTCTGTTCAGGAAAGTAGTAGCCTAATCAGTGTAAGAAATTCATGTGACCATATATTTTAGTAGTAAAACCATACATCTATTGAGTATATTTTGAAAACATGAACAAAGACTGACTGATATTAATTCCCATTTACAAAATGGGACTTTCAATGCAGCCTTCATCTGGAATGATGCTATGTATGACGAGTGTTGTATGAAGTTATTTAGAGCCACAGAACCCATTCCCGTGTTCCCACTGCTTTCCCTTTAATGGTTTAAGCTTTTAAGATGACCATCTCTGTACATTTTCAGCAATGGTGTGATCATCACACTCAAATTGTTAGGAAAGAATATGATTGGAAAAATATTACAAAGAAATAATTTCTCCTCTATATTTCTTGTAGTAAAAAAGATGAGTAATGCCTGAGGGAAATAGGAAAACACGATTAGAAGCAATCCTGAAGAAATTGTTTTAAAGGCATTTCTCTTTTGTTGGTTTCCTACACCTCTACCTCTCTCCACTGAGATCTGTGTGTCTCCTGGTCCTGGGTGTTTCAGGGCACGCAGGACAGACACACAGCAAAACGAGATCACAGCCACTGCAGTCAAGATGATAAACCAGGAAAAAACATCGGAGAAATCTTGTGCAAATCCCTGATATACAGCATATGTAGCTCCAACCAGCCAAACTAGCAGAGCCGACTCAATCCTGTACTGGATTCCTTTATATTTCAAGAATGTTACTGGATGAAGCACTGCCAGATACTGTTCAACACAAATGCAGATCTGCATCAGGGGTCTGCCGATACAGCTCATACCAAAAACAGTGTGTGTTTCATTCCAAAAGGGCTCACTGTCAAAGAACAGCAAATTCAGCACATGTAAACCACACTGAATGCAGTAAATGATGTCGAACAACGTGTGGTTCAGAAAAAACACCTGTGTGGGTTTGATTTTCCAGCCGGCACGGAGATTAATCCAGAGAAACCAAGAATGAGCCGGAGTTCCCAGGAAGAAGCAAAGCAGCATTTCAATGCAGGACACAATCGTCCAAACATTATTTTCTTTCAAACAGTTAGACATACTGTAATCAGCTAACGTGGAACTGTTGTCCTTTACAGATGTATTCGCCATCGTGTAGTAACCCTGTAATCTGGAAATAAAAAGTAATTAATACTTTTCTTTGAAGACAATTTTAATTCCCTGATATGGCTGCTCACTGCTTCACTTGAGTGAATGGGTTAAATGCAGAAGGGAAATTTCACTGCTTGTTGTACTT
>JBBKCR010011514.1:0-28517 GCA_037577295.1 Ladigesia roloffi | reverse complement strand
CACTTCCATTAAATGACTACCAGACTGCTACGGCTAAAGCTAATAATCTGCGTTTGTGTTCTGCTGAGGAAACAAAGGTACCTTCGGCTTGGGTGCCCTGGGGGTAAGCAAATAAACATAAAAATTTCATTTTTGGGTGAACTATCGCTTTAAGCACAGTTTAAGTGTCACTCACCCAATAGTGAATTACTAGATTATCTGCTCATTCTAAATAGATAACAGTCATGGAATTAAACAGCTAAATATTTTCTAAATGTATCATTTGAGAAGCGTAGAGGTCTATGTATTCTTTTGAACACAGCGGTAGGGGTCTTCGGCTGAAGACAATTCGAGAAGCCCCGAAGTAGAAAATAAAAAATATTCTCCTGGACGTGTGTCATAGTTGTCGTTTCTGCATGAGTGGACGTTGGGCCTGGCCGTGCTCTGCTGGTAATACGTCATGCGTAATTGTTGATGGCTGCATGCATGTGGTGTGACTATAAAGCACAGCCTTAAAGGTCAATGGTGAGCAAGGGCATTAGTGCCCGTCTAGAGGGATTTTGAGTTGTGTGTATGTGCGTGTGTGTGAGAGAGAAAGAGAGAGAGAGAGAACTGCTCTCTGGTTGTAGGCCATACAGTCTGTGGTGCCACTGAACCACAAGTGATGTCACCATGGACCAAATGGTGAGAGCGACAGGACCTAGACTCATTTAAACCTTGAGCCTGAGAAAGCAGACTCTCTACTGCAGAAACTGTGAGTTTTAATGTGCATTGCAATGTGTGTTTGTGTATGTCTTTTATATGGAAGCTGAGACAATGTAATAAGAGCATTTGTTGTTGGTTTGTATGGCAGAAATGAGATCTTAGCAAGGGAAAGCACCTTAACGTCAACATGTTAATGTGATTATTTCGTAATGTTTTGTATTTCCAAATGAAACAATTATATATCTGAGGCCTCTGAGTTAGCCGAGCATTCCACTGTATGACAGGTGAGGCTGGAGATGAAACATGATATTATTGGTAAATAATCATTTTTTCCTCCCGCTGGTGCATTGTGACATCATCAACACTCACTAAACTTTGATTTAAAGTAAATGGACTTCAGTAATTGTTTTATTATCCACACAGATCCAACAGAACCTGTATCAAAACAAGCTTCTCCTTAGATTCTGCGTACCATAATCTCACTTTTCATGTTCAGAGTGTAGAATCAGATCCGCCTTTTGATACTAGCATCTGAAAGAAGCACTATGATTGATCTTAAATGTTAAATATATTGTGACTGAGCTATGTGTAACTTATGTGTGACTTTCATTCCTATTCATTTGTTCACTTGATCAAAGTGGTCGCTAAATAAAAGCCTACATATAACACTGGCTGGGTTTGTTTCATAAAATTTAAATAAATAAACCTTATTTCTGGGCATTTTGCTGGCTTTGGCTTATTTTTCAAATAAAGCTAGAAGTAAAATAACTTCCAGTGCCCGTGAGACAACAAGTGAGTCAAAAAAGATCCTATAAAATTCTTATGAATCTCCTAATGAACTTTTTTAGATATATTGCCTTCTTCTAAGACACTTTTACTGGCCTGGATGCCATTTTCATAGCGTTTTACTGTCGAATTACATCCCATTAAATTGTAAATCCTTTTTTTCTTTCATTAATTACATTTGAATATTATCAATGTTTAAAAACTGATTTAAATATATGAAAGTGCCAGTGGCCCTTTATATTGTGTGAACATTCCCTAAAGAATGGGGCAATAGAAATAGCCTTGGACAGAAACTGCTCGGAAATAAGATCTTACAATATGATATATAATTGATATATAAAATCTTACAATAACGTACAATGTGGTTATACAATAAAGTGTTTCCCTCCTTTGTGAAGTAACCAGTTTAGAGATACTGCGGTCTTATCACGGCAGCAGTGGTAAAATAATAAGAACAATGGCTCTAGATAACGACATCCATCAGATTCTTTCAATGTAAATAAAAAATGGGACGCCAACTACTTTCCAGCCCTCAACATCTTGAACATATATACTTTTGGGGACGTCTGTGTAAAGGATTTTGCCACTAACCTCCTCTAATGGTGGTTCTAGGCCAGGAAAAGCATACGTTATTCCCTCTCAGGCTCTGGAAATCTCATGCGTGCGTAAGGGAACAGTCACACAGCTGTGATATTAACACATGCTTAGTCATACTGACATGAACTCACACAGCCATACAGAAAGACACGTTTGGACACGAACGGTTTCAGCGGAACATTACCTGCCCAGGCCCAGATTCAGACTGGCTAAAAAGGATTGAGTACACAGATCCACCTCCAAACATGGCTCACAGCTATGTACACAGACAATACAATGGTGCGCATATGACACAGTGATTATGAATATGGAGTATGAATGTGGACCTGTAAGTTAATAGACACCATTCACGCTATATTTCCAAGGTATTAAAGGACCTGCGATTGTAATGTGATGACTCATATGTAGAGATTGTGCAGACTTCTGGTTTCTGCACACTCACCATGGCCTGAGGCAAGAGGGGGGGATCCCTGATGCATCATGGGTGCCCTACTTTGTCATTCCCTTTGATTCACTTTCATATCTCATTTTATCATCCTAACAGAGTACTGTGGTTCAGGCAAATCAACACTAAACGTTTGTCACTCTTGTATCAAAACAGAGGCCATCTCTGCATCATAAAATGTATGCTAGTACCAATCTCTGAAGGTGAAATGGCCTTATAGCTAGTTAATTCATCAAATACTTCTCATTCTAAAATTGTAAGTATATGTAACTTATTCCCTGACACTTATTTTACTTGTTGTCCATCAATTCAACTAATAAAACTGCCTTATTTCTGGAATCAGATCTTGAAATAAGCTAAAATTTCTAGCAATAAATTTGTCAGTTTCTCATAATCAGACTGTTGTAAGAATATCCCCTTATATTAAAGACAATATTCATATTGAATAATTGTAAACGCTCTACATTAAGGGGCAAAAATAAAGACAGAAATCTCTGAACATTTTAATTGTTGTCATTTTAATTGATGGGACGCATAAATTAATATTAGAAAATTTGGAATTATCCAAAATTTAAATGTAAATGAACAGATAACAGATAACTGTTTGTAAAGATAAACTGCAATTCATCTATTGTTAGATATAAGGACAAATATGTTACATTTGACACAATGTTGTGTTTTCCAGTTGGTATGGGTTTAATGTGAACAAATTCCTAAAAGTTTGAGATAACAGAAATACTATATATAAACTAAAATGCCAGAATCCGTATTAATTAGTGTTGGGAATTTTGGATCATTTTACCGACTCTGATTTTCGAGTCTCATTTAGCAAAATGAACGAATCTTTTTTCGAGTCATCTTGTTAATTTTGTTCATTTACCAAAATATCATTAAAATGTTACGTTTTCCTTTCCTAGCACATCTACTTCTTACACAAACATTGATCATACTACAAACAAGACAAAACTATAATGCTATAAGAAACAGAAAAGCTTCATTCATTGTTTATCTGTGTCTTTAATCTATGATTCGCTCACCTTGCCTCTTATTTGACAAGTTTTCGGGTTTGAGTCGTTTGTTCATCACCTGACAGCCCATTTAGCTAACCAACGCAGCCTGAGCTGGAAAGAGAATTGATTAGTTCATCTCTTGAGTCTTTGGGTTTGAGACTTAATGATTCCTATACAGAAACTGTAGGATGTGGCGCAAATGCACAGGCGCGACTGAACGAATCACTCGTACAAGACGATTCGTTGCCCCCGAGTCACATTAAAGATTAGTTCAAAATGAACGAATCATTCAAGAATGACCCATCACTAATATTAATTACACCCAGAATAAGAATACAGTGTTGTTTATCTCAGTGGAATAGTATTCACAGTGAATGTACATCACTGTGAGTTTCGTGCCAGCATAATGCAGCAGTTTCCATAGGGACATAAGTGAAAAGTAGTATCAAACAAATCTTTCTTCCATTTTAGTTAAAAATGGCCAAAATGACTGCTGATCTGTGGGAAAAACTTTTTCAGGGAGTGTGTGCAGCCAGAGCGGTGGTTCACTGTATGGTCAAAAGTACTGGGACACACCTCTTGACGTCTTGAGGTGTATTTTTGAGGCTCTTTACTTCCAGGGAAGGGGAATCGTAATGCTTCAGTTGAACAACGACATGCTTCCAACTTTGTAGGCACAGTTTGTGGAAGAACTGTTTCTATTCTAGCATGACTGTGGTCCAGCAAGCACAAAGACATAGCTGGAAGAGTTCAGTGTGCAAGTACTTGACTGGCCACACAGAGCACTTATCTTAACCCCATCCAACACTTTTGGGATGAACTGGAATGGAGATTGTGAGCCAGACCTTCTCATCCAACATTAGTACCTACAGAATGCTCTACAGAATGAATGGGCACAAATTCCCACAGAAACCCCAAAATCTTGTGTAAAGCATCCTAAGGAGAGTGGAAGCTGTTAAAGTCTATGTATTTGAATGTAATGTCATTAAAGTCCTTGTTGGTTTAATACGTTTGTCCATAGAGTGTATTTTTTTGTAAAGAAATGGTCATACATTAGTATAATAAAAACAATAAAATTATGATACACACTGAAACTGTTTACTTCTATAAAGGTACCATTTTGAAAATACAGTGTTTGTTATGACAGTGACAAGTAATTAATACATGTTTTATTGATTTTCATGTTTTATTGGTCCTGACAGCTAAGCTGATATTCTCTCTGATGCATCTGCTGTTGCTGCCGACCCGTAGAGGCACCTGGCTGTGTTATCTTTGGGATGGGATGGGGTTTGGGCGTCTGGGACTTAACGTGTCTGCGACCAGGTTTAAGGTAAACAGTGTGAGCCACAGCCCCCACAGGCTGGGAAATATCACTGTGGACTCACAGATAGCGCCAATGAGTGACGTTTCCAATATACGCTCTCTCTCTCTCTCTCTCTCTCTCTGCTCTCCCTCTCTCTATTCTCCTCTCATTCCCTCATTCTCTCCTTGATCCCTCTCACTCTCTTTCTCCCTCTCCCTCTCCCTCTCACTCTTGCCCTCTCTCTCCCTCCTCTCACACTAACTTCATTTCATTTACCTTCCCTCTCCATCTTACCCCACCCCTCTCTGTCCTCTTTTTCAACCCATGTGTCTGTCCTCTACCATCCTTGTTGCCTGTTGAGTTGCTTGTTGAGTAAATTGCTTCCTTTTCCAGAATTCAGTGACATACATTTGTTCTGGTTTTCATTGGTCGCTGTAATACAAATTCTGACATTTCTACAAATCCTGATATATATATATATTTATTTATTTTTTCTGCCAGTATTTCTGATGCCAGTACTGCTTTGACATTCTAAATATACAATTGTTTCCATTGTGCTCTCGATTGTAGTTTGTAGCATTCACTGTAGCAGTCCACCATGTTCAGTGTGATTGAGTTATCTATAGAGTGTTGAATATATAAAAGTCTAAATATGAAAGATGTATGAAGTGTGAGGGTGATGGCGTATCATTTGAAATCTTGAGTTGTCACGAACTTGCATTGCTGCATTGAGAGAATAATTTTAAACGTTCATTGTTGGATATTCCAAATCACACCAGCGTGATGGTATGCTTTCGTGGAAAGCAGTCAATGGCACACCCATGGGACGCTATGTGCTGAAAGGTTAAAGTAATCAATCATGCATGCAAATGTATTGGCTGCATTTTGGTAACTGGCACTATCCAAGCTGACACTTGTGTTTTCCTCAACTTGCTTTCTTTCAATTTCCAAACAGCTAAACGGAGCAGAGACTTTTAGTGTCCTGGCACGTACAGTGCCTGTGTGAGATTCTCATAAGAACTTGCAGATGTTTCAAGCTGTGTGGTAGAGGATAATAGAGAGAGATAGAGAGATGGGAGAGAGAGAGAGAGAGATCATGAGGGACCAGTGAGAGTCAAATAGCTCATCAATCTTCCTGGAGCCTGAAAACCTGACACACACTTTAAATCTTCCTGACACATCTTTCAGAAGCAGTGCAATACACACGCTTCAAAGACCCGTGTTGGTCCGTAGGAATAGTTCAGTACCAGAAATTTACTGGTGACATAGACACCAACTGTCCAAACCAATACAAATGGTGAACGGTCTATTGATTTTACAATAAATTACAATAAAAATATTCAGAGGCATTAAAATGGTTAACTCTCGAAACGACTTAGAGAAAGATCTTTTAAAGTGGTAGTCTTGAAATAAAATTTATCTTCAATGCAAATATAACCACTTAGTGTGCGTGTGTTGGTACGGTTTGGGGGAAGCATGGGGCCCAAAAAGATTTTCTTTCAGGGGGCCCAAAATTGCTAGCTACGCCCCTGCTTCCACCATTAATGTATTTGGGTCATTATGTTCTCTAAAAGCTGTCTGAAAACAATGACTTTAACTGCAAGCATCGCATTCACAACCATGGATCTGTGGGAAAAGATTTGGGTGACTACTGACTTCATGTTAGCCTTTTTGTTCCAGTTTTTAACGTTTTTAAGTTTTTAAGCATCAAAATGTGGGCTGTAGGGCCAAACATAATGGAACTACATTCCACATTTATCTATTTACCAACTAAAACCACCAGTCAACCTCCACATGTCTTCTGAATTGTATCTATATATAACTGAAGATAGTAAAACAACAATTTTCTTTGGGTACTATTTTGCCTTACAATGCAAGTATCCCTCAACCTTGCACCATGACTGTATTTTTAAAAATATGTTGGGTTAAAATTTCCTCACAAAACTATCACAAAAGCATCAGGCATTACATTCCCAACAATGTATTTAACCTTTAGGTCTCAAGGTTAAGCAGCGCATTGCCAGACATTAATCCACTTGAATGAAGAGATGCATTCCCTTTGAGAGGGTTGTGAATAATTTTGTGGAGATTTGGGTGGCTACTGACTTCTAGTGTTAGCAATGATTGCCTTGTAGCTTCAATTCAAAACTAAAAAAAAAACAGCACTAGCTGATTGAATATAAGTGGAATAAGGTTTGGAAAAAATAAAAATGTTATTTTATTTGTCTTTTTTTTGTAACAGATTTGTAATTTCATTAAAGTTTGAGGCTAAACTTCCATACAAACATACCATGGGTGTATCAAGCTTTCTCAAAGTGGGTGTGTTCTGGGATGGGGAACCCAAATTACAAACAGAATTTAATCGATTTAATACAATTTAATTTGACGAAAGTGTGTGGGGACGTGAATTTGTGATTGTGGGGGTGCTGACACACACACACACAAACACACAGACTCTGATGCCACAGCTTCATAGCTGTCTAATAGCAAGCTGTTAGCATGCATCCTCATTCAGATTCTTCAAGCTCTCCAGTGTGCTTGCACATCTGATTCTAATAAGTGCAGAAATGCAACATGATGGCAGCGCTTTCCCTGAAACTACAAGCCCTCGCTTAAGGGAGCTAATCCTAAAAGCCGAACCCTGACTCCAGCAGTTTACAATGAAGTCTCGTACTGACCTCATCCCTCAGAAATCCCTCCTCATTCAAAACCTGTACACAAAGAGGACTTTAATCTCATTGCCTTTGTTTCTTTCTCAAAATAGACACATGTTAACAATAAATTACAGGATCTATAAATCATTTGAATTAATCTATTGAAGTTTAATGGTCTTTAGAACGTTTGCTCCATTCATTGTTTTAGAAAACTTTGATATTTGGAAATTACAAAATATACTTGTTTGGATTTTCTCTTTGTTTCTTTGCAAAATTGAAACAGGGACATTAAAAAAAATACACTTTCTACAATAGTCCAAATGCTCAAAACACATTTCTTTGATGGTGCGAAGCTATTAAGTCATCTCTAGTCATTCTGGTGCTCTAGGAGGGTATTTTCAAGGAAGGGGGTGATCAGCCAGGTGGGTTAGGGAGATGGTTACACAAGATCGATGTCCCATGGCTGGCCCTTCCCCAGGTAACTGGCGACATTGCATATGCCTAGAAATGCCCCTGCTTGTGGTGTCTGAAACACACAGCACAGTGCAAAAATGCAAATCAGAAAACTACTGACTTGCTTCAGAATTTATTGGGCACACCCTTTGCATTTATTATAACTTTCTGTTTAAGGGAACCCATTAGCAGCAACAAGCATGCCAGAACAACATCCAGAGTATATTTATAGGGAGCAATATGCTGTGTAGTGTCAGAAACAAATCTTTACTTATATTTGCACCCTTACATGCATATACATACTTTTCGATCTACATACATATATATTTGCAGGCTTACATACAGAACAATTGCTGCTGAAGACACTCTTATGTTCTTGTTTGTCTTGTGATCCTGGTCCTGTGTTCCTGTCTTGTTTTAACAATAGATATATGTCCTTAAGTTATGTAAGGTAATGTTAGTAATGTTAAGTGTAATTTTTAGCATTTGATATATGTCCATAGGTTATGCTAGGCAATGTAGGTAATGTTAGGTGTTGACTTATATGTTGAGGATCGCTGTGGGACAGCAAGAAACATAATTTCGGTTCCTCTGTATGTGTGGAGAAATTGACAATAAATCTGACTTTGACTTTGACTTGACTTCTGAATACTTAACAGACTGACATGTGAGGCAAGAGCTGATTTCATTTGAGACATCCCATTACTTGATAGCAGCATTAGCCTTGCAAATTTAGTTCAAAACTCAAGGACATTCAGATACCATGAGGATAAGGTGAAATGTGTAAAAAATCTGTTGTTTCCATCCATCCATCTATTTTCTACCCCTTTATCCCGCACTCGGGGTCGGGGGGGGACTGGAGCCTATCCCAGTTACTACGGGCGAAGGTGGGTTACACCCTGGACAGTCGTCAGCACGTCGCAGGGCCAAATCTGTTGTTTGCTATTCCATTCTTTTTATACCAGTTGGAATATGGTTTATTAATTGTCGTAAAACAACTCTACAATTTTAATTCCTTTTTGAAGGTCACTAAATGATGGTGGTGAGCAATGCAGCACTTCACTGGTTTTGCTTTCTTGTTTGCAATTAGACATAGCTGGTAAAGAAAGAGAGAGTTCTGATATGGGTGCCAGGAAAGTGTGACTGTGACACAACGGCTGATGGAGCTTTTAGGGCTTGGCTTGAAGAAGCCCAGCTGGACGTCACACATTCCCACATCATGCTGCGAATTTGGTGTGGGGTTAGATGCTTCATCTTCCGTGTCAGAGGGACCTTGATGTCATTAAATTCTCGACTAAATTGAGTTGGTTAAGCATGTAGAACTTCTAATGCAAAAGGCTCCCATAGAAATTACAAAAGGGAAATCTGCACTGCCTAGTGTACCTCATTAAATTGTGTTTACCTTCAAAGCTGGTCCTAGAAACCCCAGCAGGATGTTCCAGGACTTTTATTCAACCAATTCAATTTTGGATATTCAATTTTGGATATCTTTTTTGGATCAATTTTGGATTATTCAATTTTTGATATCTTACCACAATAATCACCCAAACAAAATGTATGCTACAAGTCAGGAATAGGACATTGGGAGCAATAGTGATGTTTAAAATGACCAGAATAATTTAAAATGAACTCAATGTGCCAGTTTGCCAACTTTTTAAATATCAATATCAAGCTAATAGCAAGCAGGTGAACTCTAAATGAGAGTTGAACTCTAACTGTGAATGAGAGAGCTCCCCTTGAACATCATTGGCTTAGACTTCCAGTTGGACATGAGCATTATGGCTTGAAAGAAATAAACATGAGGCATTTGGCAGCAGATGGAACTCCCTATAATTGACTAATTTTTGCGTAATGATTACCAGCAACAAGGCATTTGCCACAGTGGGTAATGCTGCGAAGTATTAACACGGGACTCAACTTGAGATCAACCTGTGCTGACTTGCATTTCGACTTGAGATGTGCCTTTGTTGCACTGCTTCTTAGCTTAAAACTTGGAGTAAACATGGACAATGTGGCCCAGCATTCTGGGGGGCCCATGGAAACCCTCTAATATTTAACCATCCATTAGAGTAAAAATATTCACAAAGTTATTCATTTGATCTTTATTGCATTTTTTTATCCAATTTATTAACAAAATGTAATGAGGATTTGAATTGTTGTTTAGTTTGTAACAATATTTGTATAGCCTGACCTATACAAAGTCCTGATACAGACCAGCTAGGTTAACAACCCTAAATAAGTATCCTAAAGGTATGCGTTATTATGCACAGATCCTGTTGCACCAGAAAAACCCCCAGGCCCAACACTGGATTTGGAAGAAGGTGAGGACATAGCCAAAAGATTATTCACAGTCTCCAGATAAAATTTCAACACTTTGACTGCCAACAACGTAAAGTTACATGATGAAAACTACCATAGACGCTGTTTCACTTATAGGCTATCTCAGGAACAGAGGCATGTAGAAATAAATGGCTTCACCTACTGAGAGCTTAGAACGAGAACCTTTCAAACTTAGAACTAACCTTTTAAATGAGCCCATGTGTCTGTATTACACAGAATAGGCTACGCTGTGGCTGTACAAAAATCAACAATTATGTAAATTGCTGACAGTCTGGGACGAAGCTTCCGAATACGGCGCGGCAGTCAAAGTGTTTAGAGTTATTGGTCAATATGTGTTGAAATTACCGACGTTAAGGTTTGTTTGTTTATGTAATAGGCTATAAATGTTATTTTGTATGGCCTGCAGGTTATCTATGCCCTGGCAATCTCATCCAAGCTTTTAGTCTTGTCCTAAGAACCAGTTGGGTTTTCATTATAACAAATTATAACAAATTGTGACTCAGCCTGAATTATTATTACTGTGGATGTTTTAGAGCCAGGGCCCTCTTCAGGGCACCACATATTCTGATCTATTAAATACAATCTACAATATGCAACTACATTTTTGGAGAGGTCTGCATTGCCCTCAGTATCTTTTGCACTCTCCCTATTACTGTAGCTGGAGGGGAAGCAGCCCTGAGTGTGATCATGTGAGGCATTTGTGAGTATCTGACCTTGTCCGAATCTTCCGGTTTTGTGGATTTCTCGTGCTCCGCGGAATCCCAGCATCCTGCACACCACGTCTCCGTCCTTCTTATCCCACACGTCATCGCACACCGTCCCCCAGCGACGCTCATGATACACCTCCACACGACCCTCGTGAGGACCAGAGCCATTCACCAGCCTCACCAGTGCGCTCTCCACTGGAAAAACAAAGCATGTAACCATCAAACAGAATCTATAGGTGGTAATTATAATACATGATGTGACTACCCGCAAAAAGACCTATGCATAGTGAAGCAAAACAGCATACGCAGACCCAAAGATCTAGGTCAGGCTGTCTGTTGTAGCCAAAGTTTATTTTGGGTCATATAAGTATGAAAGACTAGTGTGTATGTGCATAAATGTATGCCTGCGTGATTTCATGGGCTATGAATTATGGCAACATACATGTGTCCGGCAGGTGTTTCACTTTAAAGCTGCATGAGGAAGCGATTTTATTAACTCCAAATTCCAAGAAAGAGTCAAAGCCTTGTTTCAATATTTGGAATGTTCTTTTTCTTAGGTTTAGAAACATTAAACAGATTCTAAACTACTCAGGCTTTCTAGAATGGGGTCTGTTTGACCCAAGTGTTCGGGGCATTAAGATTGTTTTGAAGCATGAGAGCAGTCCAGAGAGCTGATCCCTAGTCAGTCCCTCTGAAAACAGTGTCCTGGGTATGTGTGAACGCTCTCCACTCTGGTGTGTGAGTATTAAATAGCTTATAAAAGTAGTCAAAAGACAATATAAAACACCATGGGCATCTGAATCATAACAAACCCCCTCCACTGAGACGTGGAGCATGTCGAGCACTGTGTTCCCCTCACATTAAACATGATTCTTTAACTCTTTGTGTACTTTCTTTTAGATGTTTACCATTAATTTATGGGTTTCAAATGAGACCTTTGACCACTTCATGAGGTCTTTGAAGCTTCATTACTAAAAGATGCTTCATAAAAGTGTTATAAATTTAATAAGTGTCTGTCTTTTAAGTCCCCTAAACAAATAATAAGTAATGTTTTTTTAAACATCATGTCCTCATCTAATAGTGGCAAAAGTGGTACAGTACTTTATTAATGTTATAAAAAGCTTACAGGTGTGTTAGGACCTCCTTATGCTTCAAATATGAACCACTTATATCCAGCAGCTTTGCAACTTCTCTATAAAATGAAATACACATCTGAAAATATTGTGATGATCAATATTTGCCATATTGCACACATTTAATTATGACTAATGCTGAGTCAACCTATCAGACCATAAGATGATTCAAAATGCTTTAGCTGTTAATGGGCGGTGATGCTATGTTTACTTAGTGACAGGATTAACACACCAAGACATTAGATGGATGAATGTGACGGCCTGGTTACACCAAGCCCGAGGAACATTTTCCAAATGTGGAACAGATGCCGCATAATTCTTAGCAGCACGGCTTGGCCCGATTCGGCTGATTAAAGCAATGTGAGCAGTATGTGGGCACACATGTCCCGAGCAGGAGAGCAAGTTAAGTAATGATGAGATTTTAATTTGAACGTGCGTGAGGGCAAAGGTCTGGCTGTGTGCTGTGGTGTGCACTAAAGGGAACATTTACCAGGAAACAATTATTTAGAAATTTGCTTATAATCGAGTCCCAGTAGAATCGAGTCAGGTGTGCTGGATCAGGGAAGCGCAGATGGAACTACAGTACTGGAGCTGTCAAACACTAGATTAAGCTTGTTAACCCCTCAAATACCCCTTATTGTTAAATTATTTACCAATTATCATAACTACTGCTTTCCAAATCTTTATACTTTATTCATATTTTTCAGTAAGAACAATCAATTATTTGGCTTAAGTGAACTTAATCTGTAAACTGTGTAGATATGAAAATGATGAGGTGAAGTAAAGACCATTCACAAAGCAGTGGTGGCCCAAATAGGATTTCATTGGCTTTAAATATTCCTTGGTATTTCTGAACCAGTGCTTGAATTCAAAACAATATTGACATTGTTCAAGTAGTTACAAATGCAAAATATATTTCAACATTGCAAATTTAAACATATCCCACAGTGAGCAACAATTTATCAATAAACAGCTGAAGCCCTGCATATGCTCAACATGTTGTTATACAAGCCGCAGTTGCAGCCTCTTGCTCAGTTTTATCAATAATTAAGACACTGAGGGTGTAACAAAGTAGAATTATAGCTTAATTTTGACAGTTCAGGTAAAGACTCTGGGCTTTTTGGACCTGCATGCTTGTCTGGACGTGAGAAAGATGATTGTGGGAGTATCATCCACTGCCACAACTCAGTACAACAAACAGGTCAGAAGCTTTGATTCACTCAGACCGCTCAGCAGTGCTTTCACTTTATGATCTGGCACCTACTCAGCTCACCCTGAGACATGCTAGAGTAAGTATGAAAAATACTCCTGGGTTCCAGGTATTGAATTAAATGTCACTGAAGTCCAGTTATTACATTTCTTCCAAGTAGAAGGTCCAAACTGAAGTCCATATTGTTTATTATAGCCTTCCACATTGTCCACATTTTCTTATGGTTTCCACAATATTTATTCTTCATTTCCAATGCAGGATATTAATTTATTATCATAAATAAAAGTAGACCCAGGCAAATAAATGTAAAAGCTACAAAAACATTTAACTATTGATCAAAACATGTAAACTATTTGTCAGGTTGGGTCGAGTTTTGGGTCATTATCTATGCGTAGTTTTGTGGGTTTGGAGGGATGGTTTGGATCTCCTGATGGGTCGGTTTGGGGCAGGTGTTAAAAAAAGCCAACCCGCGCAACATTACTACAGGTGATAATAAACTAAGCTGTTTGGGAGCCGAAAAATGTGGCTCTTCTTTGGGAGCTGTGCCAGAAGAAGCAAACTTCCCATCACTAGTAAGTTAACGAGTCAGGCTATTGCTGTATTAACTGGAATAGCAGCACCCCCTGTCAATAGACACCACTGTCCAAAACAATGCTCCATGAATATAACTCGTGAATTTACCGAACTGGTCATGCGTCCAGGATCCGGACCAAGGTCCGCTTTTTGGTGATGCCTGCACTAGATAGTTATAATGGAGAACTGAACATAAAAACATATTTTGTGACAAAAATTACTAACTGAAAAAATGCTGTTTGCCTAAGTATTCAAACCCTGCACTGTAGAAAATCCAGGTTCACACAATTGAAAGAACCGCCGTAGTGAGGCCTGCGGAAGATTCAAGACTCCTTGCGTGCAATTCAAGATCTTAACCGACATACACTTAATCCAACCCCCCCCACACACATAGGCAGACTGTAATTATGTCATTTACTGTTTAGAGCCAGACATGACCTCCCCTGCTGAGAAGAAGCTGGTCTACCAGCTCTATCAGTCAGAAGATGCAGGAAGCCTCTGTAGGGGGCAACATCTAGGAAATGAGATCCATGACCGATTGTGATAATACACCATATTTAAGAGCAAACTGTCACACTGCACAGACAGATAGGTGGACTGAAGCTCTAAATATGAGAACCCTTGATGACATTCCAGGAAAAAAAGGCATTTATGTTTTATGTAAGCAATTTGTTTGTCTGTGGGTTGAAATGGAGAGATCACTCATACACAACATTCAAGACAAAAAAAGAACACAGACCACTTGAGCCACTAACCAGGGAACATGTCTCCTGGAAGTAACAGATGATTAAAAGCTTTCATTTTTTTACACTATTTTATAAAAGATTCAGTTATAAACTGTTAAATTCAAGATAAACTATTTAATCCAAATTTCCAGACCGATTTGCAATGGCCGCTATGTTTCGACCTGTCTTTAAAAATGTCACTAATGAAAAGTCAGAAGGCAGCTGAACACATTTGGAGGAGAACACTAACCTCCAATGTCAAAATGTTTTAAAAAAATATATAGCAGTTATCCCACAAACTGCCCCCAAAATTGTGCTTCTGCTTGCATCAGCACATGTGCAGTAACATCTTCCAAAAAGGCACCAGGCATGTTGAACGTGGTCAAGTTATGAAAACAGCAACATTTCATCAGGTCGTTAATGGAAATATCTGTAATAAGCTTCATCACATTACATGTGATTTTTAACACTGACATGTTTAAGCAAAGACAGTGCAAGTGGGTTTGATGTTGCTAGTTAGCTAACCACTAGCCCTCCCATCCAAAATTGGGAGCAGCTGTCACTGGTATCTCCTCTAGCCTTGAAACTGAAGGATGAGGAGTGGGGCTGAGGAAGTAGAGGCTGTGCATGAGTGATGTCTGCAAAGTAGTGACACCGACCCAGCATGGATCTGTCTGTCCAACTCCTGGAGGGGTTTGTTTGAGTTGGCCCAAATGTATCAGTGCCTGTTCAACATGTTCACGTGGACAACAGGACATATGCTATTGCTTATGTACACTGGCCTATAAAGAGGATACAGCACATTCTGTCTGTCGCTCTCCCTCTTTTTTCTCTCTCTGTTTTTAACACTTCATTTCAATCGTGGGAAACAAAGTGAAATGAACACTGCACTGCTAAATATCTGCAGAAATCCATAAAACAAGAGAACGAGTCAACTTTGGAGTAAAAGGAGCAATCCTATCTTTCTCCCTCTCTCTCTCTTTCTCTTTTGTTCACTCTCTCTCTCAATTACACACATACAACAAAAGAGTAAACACTTGACAGGAAATAATTTATCAGCCTCAAGTGTCATCTCAATTGTGCCTCTCAAAGTAGTAAATTGCTGTAGCTTTCTTAGCTACAATCTATAAAATATGTCACATTATATAGATTATGTATTAGAGTACATAACTTTGGCCATTGTAAATTCCTGGGGTGTCACTTAGTTAGAACAAAGGGTCCCTTAAATAAAAAGTACTGAAAGATTTCCTTCTTGCAATGCATGACTCACTCAACAGACCACAAAAGCCACACAACTGAAGATTTAACTGACCCAGTCGTTAATAATGGCAGAAAATATACCACAGTAATCAATGTCCAATAATATATACACACAGCCTCTTTTTTTTTAAAACTTTTTAAAAATGCAGTGTCAGTAAACAGATGCTGTTCTTCAGGTTTGGTCTGATATACTGCATAATCATCAGTGTTCTCCATCTTCACACATATCCTTTTAAACTTAGCTTAACTGTAAAGATAGCAATAACAAAATATAGCTTTAAATGTTTTTTTTCCATTTGATTGCATATGGTCATTAACACGTTTTTCATACATGACTCTGAAAATCAGTCATGTATGTACATTGGTCATGCATTTTCCCTGACCACTCAGAGTCCATTTCAGGATGTAAAATATCTCCCGTATCATTTTTATCTCATTATAATAACAGAATACTTTTATTACAAGGGGTTAAATGTCAAAATAACCAAAACATACAATTCCATACGTCCCACTAGCAGTACCATCAGAGCCCACTGGGGGGACGCAGGCCTACGTTTAGAAACTTTTGCTCTAAATCGACTTGATCCTAGCAGAACTGGTGTCGTTCTGCCCTGCTTTCATCGCTGCTGGCTGAGATGCTCAGCTTCAGCTGAAGAAGCGAAATACCCACTCTGACAATCCCTGAAAACCCAGATGCCCATTTATCTGGCTGTCTTAGTGAGGCCGCTTTCACATCTACCTTGTTTGGTGTGGACCCTTCAAACTTTGCCTTTTGTTTTCAATTTGGTTTTCAGTGTTTTTCCTCAGGGACCCCCAAACCATCCACAGTATTACTCTTACCCTTTGTGCCATTAACTGAGTTGGGGAAAAATGTGGACCCTGTGGGCTCCTTGAGGGTCCCTGAGGGCCAATTTTAATCTGAAGTTCAGAGAAAACAGGAGCTTTACAGCTCTGTTTCTTTGGTCACATGCACATTTGTGTATAGGATGGGGTGTTGAATGACCTGTTACACTGCTATTGATTCATTTATGTGAGTGGTTAATTGCTTTGTGGCAAGCCTCAAAGAATCCAGCCAGAGACGAATGTGTGCGAACGGCCCATTTAACCACACACCAGCTTTCAACTGTTTGCATTTTACAAGCTGTCTGTATATTTACAAGTGCTCCAGCCCCTCTGCCTCACACCTCAAACTCTCACCTTCCTAACATTCATGCACACAGATGGAGCTGCCAGCATATGCATTCCATGCTTTCCTTTTAGAGTGGAAGAAAGATGGGAGCGAAATAGCGGACAGGATAGAGAAAAAGAACAGAAAAGTGAGGGACAAGATGTAGAGTCTGTATACAGATACTCTTCTTCTGCATTGGTCTGTAATACTGGATAATCATCAATGTTCTCCATGTTCACTGGTCATTCCACGCCAGCTGCCTTCACGTGAAGCCTCTACGAACTCTTGAATGTTCTTCGCTTTATTGTTATCTTTGAGATTTGTGCACCTTGACTGAAAAAGCACTCTTCTAAACCATGCAATGAAGTTGAAAACAGGTTTCTACAGAGAATAAGAATAAAAAAGCATGTTGTCCACAGCTGACCAATCTATATCAGGCATGTCTTCTCTGGGGCCATGGGTCTGAATCCCAGGACTGCCAGTGGCACCAGTAGGGTACTCGTGTTAATGGGTTCACATATCACAAAAATGGCCACTTTTCTAGTAACTCATCCTTATCCAGAGCCATGTGGGGTGCTGAAGCATATCCCAGGCCTCATAGGGTGAGTGGACACACACATACACTCAATTTTGCATCATCTGATCTTTGGACTATGGGAGACAGTGAGGACATAGACTAGTAAACCCCACACACAGAACCCTCAGGCATCCCAGCTGGGAACAGACCACATTGCTGTTCTCTCACTAAAGAGCTCTCACAAACATTCCTAATGCTTATTTCTCTCCACACCGCTCCTCACTCCCTGTTATACACACGAGCCACACCTTCAAGGATTTACAACAGGTACCAAATAAAAAAAGACACTGGAATTATAAACACAATCCTCACACACTCCCTTACACGCACTCCACCCACACTTCCATCACACACTTTCTCGTGCCTCTGAAACCAATTTCAGAGCAAAAATAAACACTACGCCCTCTCAAAATCTGCTGGAATGTGTGTGTGCTCAAAACACTGGGATCAGCACCTGCTTTGGTACCCAAGTGTTCTTTAATGATGTCATCATGAAAAATAATGCCTCTCCTGTGTGAGCAGAACACGGGCCCTGTGTGAGTGCTCTGCTTCTTTATAACATTTACAGCGACTCCTCTCAGCGCGGCACAGATGCTTCAGCCCTCTGAGGTCAGTGCTCCCTCCAGAGGGATTTTGGGATTTTCCAAAAATAATAATCTGAAGCTCTGTGAGGTTTTGTCCTAGAAACATATAAGTAACACCACTAGAAACCTTGAACCCTCTGGTTTTCAAATATGCATATTTTATAAAATATATTGATGGTTCTTTGTGAATAGAATAAAAAGGAAGCATGAGATTTTCTGACCTGCAGCCGTACTTTCAGCTATTCAGATGTAAAACAGCAATCTGGATATCTGAACAGCAGTCGTGTGATTGGCTCATTGTGCAGCAGGGGGTGGGGAGAGCACACCAATTTCACCCATATAAGCAAATACACACACTCATTCAATATACTGGGAAATTATTAGGAAGGATGTCAAACAATCGAAAGAGATCGCCTGCAGAAACCTTGCTGCTGATCCAGGAACAGCACAATTTAGAGCTGAATATGTTAAAAAATATAGTGTTATATTTTGGTACATTTTCCTTCTGCACAACCGTTAAATGTAAAAAAAATCTAAATGTTAAATTTAAAAGTTAAATCTTAAATATAAATGTTATATACAAACCGATGTTTAATCTAAATCTAAATGTTAAATCTAAACATTTTACTAATGCAAATGTAACATTTTGATTTAGATTTAACATTTAGATTTCACATCTAAATTTTAAATATAACATTTACGCAGCAACAAAATGAACCTAAACATAACACTGTTTAAAAAAGCATATTTAGCTCTAAAATTAATTATTGTGTGAACATTGGTTAAATGGAAAATAAAAGACACCTCTATATTTGAGAATATGTTTTTACAAATGGCACCCCATATACATCCATGCAAGCTGCCGCAAGCAGACATAGCATGTGTCCAGTAGAACTTGAACCTAGAGCCTCTCATACAGCACCAGTCGCCATATCAGAGTCAGAATCAGAATGGTCAATTATATTAGCACAACCGTATAAATCAACAACAATATGTAAAATGTATGCACAAATACTTACAGAGCATGCTTGCTGCTCCAATAGGTCAATATTTAGTCCGCATGTCTTTGTTACGATGACAAATTAGGTGTGAATGATAGCTAGCCTGCTCTTTGTGTCAGATAGGCTACATTTACAAATCTATTTCAGGTGTTGCTTGGAAGATATGCAAACTGAAAATGTGTAAATGATCATATCAGATTAGGTGTGAATGAAATATATGCAGATTTGAGTCATTATGAAAGAGCTACTTTTAAACGTTTTCTATTCAATTTTACACAGATGTGGAGAACATCCCATCTGTGCCAGGTTGGAAGAGAGCATGGCTTCAGGTCAAACAGTACCCAACCTCATGGAAGACAGAAAGTGATGCAGATATTGCTCCACACACTCCTCTGGATCTCTTCAAGCTGTTCGTTTCAGAGGATGCTGTGGAAACCCTCTGTCACAACACCAACAAGCAAGCGGTCAGGAGCATCGCTGGAGGTGCAAACTACAAATGGGTGGATGTTGGAGCTTCTGAATTCTACAGATTCCTTAGACTGGTGTTCTACATGGGTGTGCTAAAGTTGAGCCACGTCACTAACTACTGGAGCAGAGACAGCATCTTCACTGTTTCTCTCCCACCTGAGGTCATTCCAAGAGACAGATTCAGATTCAGAACCATATTTTGGAATGTGCACATGAGTGACCCAGATAAAGACAGAGAGAACGATGCCACGAAGGTAAACTTAGACCATGGAAGACTGTTGCATGTCAAACCCCTCATGGAAGCCTGGGTGGTGCCCAGATTGCCTGTAAGGTATTCTATCATCCCCGCAGGAGCCTTTCTGTGGGTGAATGCATGGTGGCTTCCACAGTAGCTGCATGGTCACTGACTTCCAAACACTTTGTCAGCTTGGAGAAAACAGAGAAAAAGAAACTGAATCACTCCTGCAAGAGATGTGCTCCCTGCAGGGACGTTCCCCGCTGCACCTCAGCCCGTGAGTCAGACATTGTTGTTGCTACTCACACTCCATGTGATCCTGTCGTTGCAGACTGAAAAGCCGGTCAGGCACAGGACTTTGGGAGGCGTTTAAGGTGCAAGGTCCTTCAGGCTGAAGAGAATTGATGGGGATGAGACCACCTATGCTGAGACCGAGTCAAGACCGAGTCTTTGAAGGGTGGAGACCAAGTCAAGACCGAGACCTTTTGGTTTTCAAATGCAGTCAAGTCTGAGTCAAGACAGTCTTTAAGGGAGCAAGACCGAGTCGAGACAGAGTCTTTCAGGAATCAAGACCAAGTCGAGAAACAAGTCAGTTTTCATAGCCATGATTTAATATCACCCCAGTTAATAATGAACAGTTAGGCCTAAACACTAAGCTAGACTAAGAATTGTTGCCAGTCCTGTACACTATTAAGGGAGGCAGGTCCACTTAACCTCATGTGACTTTGTACTATCATTAATATGATTTGAATCACAGTTAGGGCCTGTACAGCAAATTGTAATTTGCTAGTGGTATGTGTCGATTAGTAGGATACTTCACAACATAATTATGTAATAATATGGAGAATACAGTCGAACATAATATTCAATACCCTTTAAAACTTTATTTCTTCTTGAGTAAATAATGATCTACAATCTGTTACGGGGCGGGGCGCGAGCCGAGCCCCGTAAACTACCTCGGGTGAGGGAGAGGGAACAAGACAACAGCCGGTGCTCCATTTCGGGGTTTTTATTCCAAAGGAAAAACAAAACAAGAACTTAAACAGGTACGCGGACCCAAAACAGAAACTGAAGACACTCACACTGAGAACAGGAAAAACACAGGAGGAAGAGGCGATGGTCACATGCTGGGCTGCACACTGAATCCGACCTTTATAATAACCTAAACGAGGCATCAAACCAGGATCAGGTGCAACCACAGCACGTGACCAGCCGACTAACAAAAATGCTTCACAATAGAAGTCTTATATAAAACAAACAGACAGGCAGACAAATAATACCAAACACCCCATGGCCGTTACACAATCTCCCCACGCCAAACACAGACCCATTACACAAACATACACAGTGTAATTTTCAAATAAGGCAGTCAACATTCCATGCTTAAAAATTTTTTAATAAATAATAATAATTATTTTTTGTTTGAATTTATTTGTAATGATGGATAATTGTTGGAGTTTTTTGTTAACATGAACATATAAATAATAAACTGCTCTTGAGGACAGTGGATGGATACACGAGAAGTGTCTGTCTGCTCTACCATCCATGCTGCATACAGTGGGGTGTAGTGCAGCAAAGAGTAAAAGTACAAATAGCACCTAGTCAGCACAGTCTGTGTCCCAAACCTGTGTTAGAGTACAAGTACATGGGATGTGTGGCTTTGTCTAACCAGTTGATCCAGTGCTTCACAGCACAGCACAATACAGTGAAGTGGTACCAGAAGCGTTTTCTTCACTTCCTGGACATTGCTGCAACAAACGCCTTCATCCTCCACAAAGAATTCACGCAGAACATGCAGAAGGAAAGGATGAGCCACAAGCAGTTTCTGGAGGAGCTCACTGCTCAACTGTGTGGTGTACCGCTGACTTCTCCACCCCCAAAGGCGTGGATATCTCCTGTGCAGGCAACCAGACACATGCCAGTTTGTGGGATTGAGCTCAGCTCAGATGGGACGAAGACCAGTGATGGTCGCAAAGCCTGTGCAAGTGGCAGGGAAGGAAAGCAAATACTCTCTGGAAGTGTGACACGTTTAACGTCTACATTTGCCTTCATCACAAAAGAAACTGATTTGCTGCTCGGCGTCAAGACTTGTAGAGCTTTGGGGGCAGGCAGACAATGACAGCCCTTGACACCTGGCCCTTGACACCTGGCTATATATATCTTAGGGGTGTGTAGAGCGGCCGCTATTGTATCTGTATTTGTTCAAAGTTATTTGTATTCGGGTTAAATTCATAATGCAGCATGCAAACTACGTCAGAATCTCCTCCTGAACTTGAGCTTGTGATGGGGGGAGGGGGCAAGGGAGGCGGAATATCTAAAAGTGAAAGCGATCAATCGGTCACATGTGAACACACCACTGCACACAGTGTGAACAGCACGAAATTCCTCCTCTGCATTTAGACCCATTCACCAAGAGAAGTGTGTGGAGACAGGGAACAGTGTGTGGGGAGCAGTGTGTGGGAACGGTACTTACTCAGGGTACCTCAGAGGTTCCTAGCAGTCTGGAGGATCGAGTGTGTAATGGAGGAGGAGGGGGGGGGGTTTACACTGCATTTTTCTTTTCAGCATCATTTTTAATCGTGTTTGCAGTTTTTCCGAGGCCATGCCAAGAAGCTATAAAGACTATGAATATTTTTACAATAAACTAAATGTATCCTGTAAACATTATAATACACTTTTGGCTCCCTAAAAACTTCCAGAGGGTTTAATTTGAAATCACCATTCTTAAAAGCGAGAAACCTCCACATAATAATGTCAGAAAGAACATTTAAAGTGGTACAGAACTTTTACTGTGTGTCAGTGCTCTTTAAAGGGTTCTTAATATTATTCTACAGAACTGCTCAAAAAACACATCACCTATTTTTAAAAGAGAGTCATAACAACAACAACATAAAAATGGGTTAAGCATTTAGGCTTATAATGCCTCTCACTGTTGCAATGTTGTGGCTGAACATGACAAACAGCCTGGTATGGCTTTACATTGGTCCATGGTCTGGGGTTTTGGAAAACTTTCATTGAATTGCTTTCCATAAAAAAAATTCAAAAACAATTTATATTCTCTTATCAAGAGTGGCAAGAGTGATTTGTATTCAATTACCTAATTAAGTTATAACTGTGTGTATTGTGATGTTATTTTAAACACATGCGAGTATTCCAGTTAAAATAAATGGCAGATAAATATGAATAGACTAAAAGAAGAATAATTAAAGTTTGTACAATGTCTTACATGTCCTCCCCCCTCCCTGCCTGAGCCCGATTGAAATAATTAACCTGTCAAAGGCAGATGTAGTAATGTGGCGTTTAAAGTATATAATGAAACGGCAGTTAGGCTGACGTCTCGTTCCTGAGGGCGCTGGGGGAAAGGTGAGAGCCGTCGCACAGCTGGAAACATGTGTACAGCAATTCATCTGAAGAGGGCTTTATGAATAAAAGAAGGGCGGGAAAAATGTGAAGCATGCGTTTGATCCCGGAGCCGCTTTCAGAAACAATTCTGTTTTCCTGAGCTGGGTTGGTGTGTGCAGGACAGATGAGATCATGGGACTGAAACACACCATCCATTTACAGCTCATACCAGCCTGAGAACCAAGCAGCCCCACGAGGAGCACACACATATACTGCGACCTTAAAGGCCCCACATCTCACTTTTCTTTATGATATTTGTGCAGGTTTATATAGAGAAAGAATTCATTTTACAAGACAACCTGGCTTTAGACACTTTTTGCGAAATCAGCTGTTTTTCATGAGATGTGTATGTCTGTGTGTATGTATGTGTGTGTGTGTGTGTGTGTGTGTGTATGCATTTTGGTTGAAGTTTCAAGAGTTTGTGCATAAGGGTCCAGGTCAAAGGTCATACCTGTTTTATCTCCTTGGTCGCCTCGGTCGCCTTTTTCTCCTTTAGGTCCTCTCTCTCCTCTCTGACCTGAGACAGACAAAATGAGGACAGCAGGAATTAGAGACTGCTTTTATACAGTGTTTATGTGCAAATGTGCGTGTGTGTGCGCTGTACTGATACTTTGCAGGTACACACTTCACTCCAGATGATCATCTAACTTGCTCAAGATGTTGTTGCACTCCACTAAATCCACTGGCCAAAAAAATCATCATCATAATTATTTTGGATTCAAATTAATTAATGTATTATTATTATTATTAGGTCCTGGTTTGTAATATCCTGTTATGGATGGGTTTTTTTGGTCGAGGACTTTATTTTGAAATTATGAGTTTATGTCTGTCTTAGGTCACTACGTCAGCTGTATTGTGTTTATTTTCAGTGATTGGGATGAATCTTTTAGTACTTTGATATGAATATTTAAGTACTTTGAGTTCCCGTGTCAAAGGCATATCAACCCTCACTCTACTATTATGTTTCTTGCACGTCACCCTGTCCTTTTGTATTGGCTATGTGGTGTTTTTCAGTTAGGCCCTCGTGTCTTTTGATTTGGATTTGTTTTGTATTGAGTCGGTGTCTTTATTAAACAACATCTTAAGAACCTGCACACATGCCTTACCTCACCCCCCGAGCACCTCCAAATTTGACATATTTCTTTTCACTGACTTGATTGTCCAATAACATGCTGCTTGTTTTATATGCAGACAATAGTAATGGTAATGCTATGTTTGAAATGTATCGTGTAATGAGGTTTCAGCCCTTGCTGTGGTCAAGCTGTCTCAGCCACATGTGGGTTTGGGGTGCAAAGACAGGAAACCAGGATTAGAAAACAGCTCTACGCAACTGTTTGTGGTTTCTAATGGCAAGAGATTGAGGAAGAAATAGAGAGAGGGAGATTGTTTGCTTTTAACTGAGTTTTTTAAAAGAACATCATCAAAAAGTACTTAAAGAAACCAAGGGGCTCTCCTTCGGCAACGCTCCAGTAACCCACCCGTGGCACCTTCGTTTTGAATAGCGTAAATGTTTTCATGTCTGTCTGGATCTAATAATACTGTGCCTTCCCACTTCCCCCTCACATCCGTCTCCTGCTTTAATTCCACTAGGCTGATTAGACATCACCACAGCAGAATAAGCATGGGCTGTCTGAGTTTCACACCCAGGGTCAAACCCACAGGCGACTTCAAAAGTGCTGGGTTTCCAAGGGGCCCGCAATCAAAATCTACTCTTCACTCCTTCTACAAATGGAACACTTCATGGGTGGGAGCGAGGGGGTGGGGGTTGGGGGGGGGGTATTGCTCGTAGTCTCGGAAACCAGATTTCTGGCATGTCCGAGAACCCACCACGCTTCTTATACAAGAGTTAGTTCCTCCAGTACAATCAAACTGGTCGAGAATGGTTGTACTTTTCTCATTTGTTTGCTAAGTGATGACTCTTTTACAGAGCAGCCAATAGATTAGCTTACAAGACTGTATGACATTTTATATGTCAGCCCATTTTGATTGCAAAAAAGAAGTTAAAAGCCTGTTTTTACTCTTAAATGAGCTGCTGTGACCATGAATCTGCTAACAGTTTAGCATTAAGCGAACTAAAGTTCACTACAAGTGTTCAACAAATGAGGTGGGCTGTGAAAAAGTCTACCAACAAAACTACAATGAAATAGATTTTGAAAAGCTGGTGTCTACTTATTTGAGAGGAAGGAATCGCCAATTTTAAGATACATTGGAGACCAAATTTGTGGCCTTTTCACTGAACTTATTCTGTACTTTGGAAAAGTGATAAATAAAAGCAATAGAATGGTTAAGATCAAGTATTACAGTGAATTACAGCTGTGAACAAAGGCCGAATCTATTTTGTTTGCCATAACATGCAGCTCCAATTTTCTATTGCTTAAGTGAGAAAGCACCCTCTATGATGGTGAAAAATGCCATCTGACTGATATACACTAAACTTTGCTTATAGTTTTTTTGTTGTTTATAGGGCCTGTTTCAGCTGCTTTCTATTTGTGCAGAGTTCATTTCCAGCCCAAACTGAAGCCACCTGGTCATGATACTCTGAAACAGCATGCCTTTATAGACTGCACCAGGTGTATCAGACTGGGGTTGGAACTGAACTTGGCAGGGAAATTAACTATTATCTTGGTTGTGATGTCAGACCTGAATTTGTTATTCCTGGTTAAAAGTTGCCTTTTTCATTATTTCACCTCTGCATTCTAATAAATTATTGGTTTGGCCAAAAATAATTTAGATCAGTGAAACTCCTCAAATCAAATGTATGATCAGCCAGGACTTGTTTGGTGTTTGATGTTTGCTTCATTTTATGGCCATAAGCAAACATTGTGCCAACTGCATGTCTTTGTCTCACACCAGATTCTTCTGAGTTGTTAAGGTAGTATTGAAAATAGTTGCTCATGTAATTTTTGACACTTACTGGCACACTACTATATATAAATACAAATAAACGTGAAAGAAAACTGCAGTAGCCATCATCAAATCATACAGAAAAGTATGTAACACTATTATGATGAAAGACATAGAGCCAGGGTAAGCAAGCCTGTTTGAAATAACTATTATTTGTAAGACATCCAAGTGACTAGTGGCAGAATAACCTTATAGAAATAGTGAGACTCTGTGTAGAGCTGCTAGGGAGCAATGAGGGGAGAAGTGAGAACCCTTGATTACCATTTTATTTTTTGTAATATTTAGTTTGAGTGTGAAACACTGAACAGACATAATTGTATGCTTAATTGTGTATTTTAAGATTGCGTCGGTCTATGTCTGTGGGGATGGGGGCGTGTAAATCTCATTTTGGGGGAATGGGCTAGGGGAATTGGCTGCTGCATGTGTTTATAGTGTCGGCTCTTTAGGGTTGGGCGGATGGGGTGGGGGGTTTGTTTGTCCAGGAAACAAAAATTGTGTGTGTGTGTGTGTGGGGGGGGGCAAACTAATGATTTTGAAGAGTGGGAGGGTACATGGCCCCTCCTGCTATAATGGTTCAGGCGCCAAGCCCAGCTCTAACATTAAAATTCAATTTAAATACTTAGATTGGAAAACTACATTTGCAGTTTTGTAAATCACACCTATATTCATGTATTCAATGAGAAAGAGTAACAGGTATCTATAAGTATTACTAATGAGCTTTTTAGCTTTGTGGGCACATTGCTATATCAGCTATATTTATAGAAAGAAGAAAAATGTATAAACTGTCAGATGTACCATAAAGCAAATCCGTCTCACTTGTTGAAAACAAAAAAATTGATTTTCCACTGAAGATTCCGGCCTATTTTCCGAGCAAGGGTTAGGCATTTGGGCCTGTGATATATTAAAACCTGGGATTTAAATTTAAAGCCATTTTAACTCAATCGCTGTAAAGGTTCCAGAATGGCTGATCCTATTAAAGTCAGAAGCACGGCTGTGGAAAATAAAGCAAACGAGGCTGTTGGGGAATGAAACCAAAAGTGTTAAAAATCTAATTACTGACTTTCACTGTAAACACACATCAAAATATCCCTCCCGGAGCTTTATGTTTGCCTTTTATTGTTGAATTGATTTAGATTGAAAACAAAAACATTGTATTACCACAGTTGTTTTTGGAGGGGCTGCATGTGGTCTTATTTTCATCCTTAATTGTGCACAAACCCAGTACAGACAAATGGGTGGTGAAGCCCTCATAACCGGAGAGTGGGAGGGAAGGAGGGAGGATTAAGAGAGAACCAATGCTTTTAAAAGCCACAGTCTAGCCACTTTGAACTGGGCTGAATATTGCAACGAATTACTGTTACAGTTATTGCATATGATACTGACTACATTACTATAAAAGTATACCGTACAGTACAATAAACAACAGCTTGGACAATTTGGCCTTAATTTAACTTCATGAAAACTGTTGATCATCAGGCAGATAAACAATATTGATCTAATTCTGCATCTTAACTAGAGTCCTCGAGTCCTAGACATTCATTTCATCATACACCATCCAATTAATCAGTTCAGTAACTATCTTAAGTTGGACTAACTATCTTAAGTTGGGCTGGGAAATACTAGGACAAATCCTATCATCAAAATGTAAAGAATTATTATCTCACATTTCCTTTGTATCTTGTATTTTATATAAGTTTAGTGCTTTTATGTTCCAAGACACACCACACACCATGAGTAAACTGAATGTAAATGTAATTTATTATGTAGCTACAAGTTTAGGTAAGATTTAATCCCCCAAAAAGAAAAAGACTATGTAAATGTGCCCTCAACAGTACACGACCGTCATAAACCTGCTAAATGTGTTTGAGTGAGAGAATTAGTTAATTACAAGGTTCATGATGTGAGTCAGGTTTAAAAAGGAAATGAGACAGAAATAGAGAAAATAAAGAGTTTGAAGAAATGAGAGCATGAAATTAAATGTTGAAACATGAGATAAATAGGAGATGGAATGGATGCTGAAAGTGAGATAAGAGAGAGGAGGGATTGAAGAAAGAGTCTCGGGTCCATAAAGTCCATCCCTGGTGTGTTAGTGCTTGCAAGCTCCAACCTTTGGGTCCCTGTGGTCCATTATCTCCTTTCTCTCCTTTTTGCCCATCATCACCACCAGGACCAGAGAGCCCTCGAGGGCCCTGGATGCCTTTTTCCCCTGTTAAACCTGATGAACAGACAGACACACACACACACACACACACACACACACACACACACACACACACACACACACACACACACACACAC
>JBBKCR010011504.1:0-12608 GCA_037577295.1 Ladigesia roloffi | reverse complement strand
ACACACATACACACATACACACACATACACACACATACACACACATACACACATACACACATACACACATACACACACACATACATACATACACACACACACACACACACAGCTTAATAGCTTTGAGTCTTAATCAGCACTAACAGCCTGAGGGATTTCTTGGTATGTGAGGTTCCTGAAGCGTCTGTGGCGATCAGAAGGACTCCAGACAGTACCACTCTGTGGCTCCACCCAACACTCGGTCACAAGGTTCAGCTCTGTGTCCACGTCTATGGCCTCCACCTCTGTGTCGTTATCATCGTCAGTGGAGAAACTTAAAGAGGACAAAGATACAAATTTTCAACATTTACCAATTTTTTTTTGCTGCATAGCATAAAAACATGGGTTCCATAAATGACAGCAGGATAGGAGGTTGGTTGAAATCACTTTAATTCGTCATTCCCTGTTTTCCTTTATAACTATCCCAAATGTATGTTTTCTTTTGAAGTTTCAATTCAAACTTCATTTCTTTACTGGCCACTAGCAGAATTTAAAGCAAGTATTTCTTCCTTTTCGTGACACTCTTCAGGGATATGTCTTAGTAATAAAAGTCATGTCAAGCTCGAACACCACAGAGATCTGTTTTGCAGTATTCATCTATTACTAGACACTACCAGAAAAAGAGCCATGCTTAGATTTCAAGCACTGAGCTTGTTCAGGTGAAATGAATATGACATCCAGCTCTATTTTTCCCCAAGATATAGACAGTCTGTTACTAAGCTGGAACCTACAGATCCTATACCAGACTTCATCAATAATAAATCCCAAGTTCTTTTATTCATCTATTTTTGCAGTTCATTGATGTTCATAGAAGACGAAATAGAGCCACATATTTTTTTGAGATTGTTCTACAGTGTGGTATTCTTTCTCTGCGTTTAACCCTTTACCAAAGGAAGCATTGGGCTGGCAGCAATAATGGATGCCTGAGAAGCAGTGTGGGGGGACGGTCCCTTGCTCAAGGTTACTTCGTTTATCACACTAGCAGTGTTAGGATTTGAACCCACAACATTTGATTATAGGGGCGACACCCTAATTACTAGGCCACCAGCTGTTGGTGGCTCCCTAACTATTAGAAAATATTACAGAACAATTTTTTTTATCCTACTCTCCAAAAAGGTCTGATGGTTATCCAGATCTTTATATATGGATTTGAGAGGATTATTTAAAACTGATAATGATATTCCTCCTTTTTCCATCGGCAGCTGCAGCATATATACATGCTGAAATGTTACATAATAAATGTAAACTAATAGTATGAAGCATGAAGAGTTCAACTACACAGAACCACAGATGGTACTATTGGAGTCAAAATTAACAGACCAAACATTTAAAAATGATTTCGTTCACAAAAAACAGTCCTAATATGATTCAACAGTAAACGCAGTACCAGCATGCAGCCTTTAAATAAAGAAGAGTCCATTTTTAGATTCGAAAAAATGAAAATTATAATAAGTAATAAAGTTACCTGTCCTTGGTAGAGGTGGAGTGTGGCGGGAACAAAATGTACTGGACGATGCAAGTATGATGTTCCATGTCCATGGCAGCTGGAATACCCTACACACACATTTACACAATGTAAATATACGACAAAAAAATATATTACCACTATACTTCCCAATTTCCCAATTCACAAATTATTATTTTTTAGAACAGACACAATGCACCACATTTCATAAACTCTACTGCATCTAGTTATTAAATGGACTAGTTATACTAACTTGGGCTCCTGGAATCTTCAGAAATGAAACCTTTAATCTCTTAAGAACAGGGCACTACAGAGCTCTGACAAAGCCTCATATTAAAGCAGCATGCAGTGGGATATCATGCAGTGGGAAGAGATGATATTACCCCTAAATATGCTCAAAATGTGTATAAACCATGTTAGCCACCTAGTAATTATTAGAGCATCTCAGGTTCAGTTTTGCGATCAGGGATTAAGCTCAGCTAGACTACATTTACCTTTTAGTGGAAAATCTCTATTTAGTTCACTCCATTGTCCAAAACCAGGCTTAATCCCTGAATAAAATACTCAATTTTATTGGACAATAGGATAGCCAAAAGTGATACCAATTTTCTTTACCTAATTCACTAATGGAAGGGCCTGACATTCTTGCTCATGCAGAGGTTTGGCTTTGTAAACCCCTCACTAATCACACACACTTTGTGTGCATTTTTTTTTTTAATGAGCTACCTTGGGTGTTTTGACAGCCATTGGCAGTTCTGTCACCATGTTGACGATTCCCTCCCCACTGGCAGCGAAGTGGAACCCCTCAGACAGACGGATCCTGTAGAAAGCAGCATGGCACAAAAACATTCAGAACACATTTACATTCACACCGACACATGCTTAGATCCCTAATTTCACCGCTACTTCATTTTCTGATCAATCAAATTACATCAACAGTGTTACTCTGGAACATTTCTAATTTGTTGCTTCTCTGCTGCCTTAAACACAGAGAAAACACAAAGAAAATCTGAAGAAATGATCAAACTGAAAGCAAAATGTTTCTATTGTACTCTTTTTATATTATATTGTTTATTAGTGCTATTAGTGTTCTGGTTACTTCTGGATTCTTCTAAAAAATTAAAAGCTGAAAACAAATTACTTTGTCTGAAAGTATTAATATAAGGACTTAACTTACGAATCTTTAGGAAACAATTCAGTGCATCAAATCTTGAACGCATAAATATAATCACAGCTGAGTTGCCAGCTTCATCCTGATGTGTTTTACGTCCCTAACTGTGAGTGTAGTGGACTCACTCAGACAGCAAAGAGAGGATGTGTGCTACAGCCTGCAGAGACACGGCGGTTCCCGGCCCACTCTGCACCGTCCAGACCCAGCGCTGGTGCAGGAAGTAGCGGGACAGAGAAGCCAGTGTGGAGGAAGCAGTTCGGCTGGCTGCCACACTGAGGGTAGCGGACATGCTGGCCGGCTGCGCAAACGGCTCCATGTTTAAGATGAAAGGTGTACGGAAATCCGTAGGCAGCTTCTCATACCTACCGCAGAAAGGGAAGGTTAAATATCTGCTATTGTATTTGAGGCAGTCCATATTTGAGTGGTTTTATGTAACAAATACAGTCATAAATCATTTTAAACCAGAGTGCTACTGGCTTTAGGGAGGTCATCAATAAATATCTTCAGATTTATAGTTATACTGACATCGTAGGCAGGCTCAGATATTAGGCATGAAAAACCTCACTGTGACTTGGCAGACATAGACAGAATGAGGGGATTAAAAAATTACTAATATATGTTTAGAATTTCAGTAATTCAATAATTTAACCACATGAGAACACTGAAGCACCAACTTATTCTTACCTGATCAGCAGTTTCTCCAGAGGCTTGTTAAAGATGACCACACACGGCCGGTCAGACAGTGCAGGTTTTGGAGCTGGGAGAGGGGGAGACTTGGAGGGAGAAATATTACCCAGCACCTTTCTTTTAGTTTTTGGCGTGGCTTCTTTATTCTGGACGCGATGAGGGAAACGCAGCTTGAGAATCTGCTCTCTTAAATCATCCACAATCTGGGATCAGGAACAGACAAAAAAAATTATTTCACTCTCATGCATGTTTTTTGCAAATGAAACACTAGAGTATAGTAGTTTTACGTAAAATGTTTCAGGAAAAATATTGGGAAGTTCACCTTGAAAATGTCCCACTTGTGGGACTAAGAAAGATTTATCTTATCTCTTATCTCTATATTATGTTTCACACTCACGTAACTCAAGGATACTTTAAGAATTCAAATGCTGTTGTACTATGGTATCACCTAAAATATTCTGGCACTTTAATTCTAAATGCACTGTACCTTGTTTCTTGTGTGGGCCATGGTTCCTATAGGGAAGCCCAAACGTAGCACCATGCAGGGAGCTTTGGAGATGATACGCACCAGATAGAACGAGATGGGTGTCTGGTCAGCAGCACTGTGGGGGGAAAATATTTATTTTTCTCCCAGACATCTTTTCTTCCAAACATAATTTTTTTTTGTATGGGCTTCCGATGTACACATCTTAAGTTTGGGCCAAAAATTTACATTCATTTACTAATATTCTTTTTCTGACTGGATGCCATTGTTTTTTTTTACTACAAAACATTCAGATTCAGTGTACAAATAATTGTTTCTCATTTTGATACATATCATAAACATGATAGTTGATTAAATGTCCCTTGGCATTTCACACCTTGCTAAGATGCATTTGGTATCCTTCAAAACTTTTCTTGGCAGAATTGTTACAGTTCATCTAAATGTGTTTTCTGGCATGGGCATACCTTTTAAGCACAATCCACAAATGCTAAGCAGGATTAAGTTCAGGACTGTGTGAACGCCATTCCAAACCATGCTTTGATATTTGTTTGATGGTCTTGTTGTGTTCAGGAAATAATCAACTATTTAGTGGTTTGATGTTAGGATTTTATAATATTTCTTGATCATTATTCTGTAAATTTTGCGCAATGCACCATTTCCACTGGCAAAAACAGACCCAGAGCATGACGCTACCACCACCAGGCTTAAAAGCTGTCTTAAAACAAAAAAGAAAGTCCCTACTATGGAATTTTCCTCTAAACATACCCCACTGCAACCCAATAACTTTTCTCCAGAAGCCAATGACAATGTAGATGCCCTTTGAACAATGACACGGGTGTTCTAGCATCTTCCAGTTCTTAGCAGACCTATTTCTTAGTGAGTCTTGGATTCATCATATAATCTGGTATAATGTCCTCTCAACAGAAGGTTAGCTCTAAATAAGGTTTAAACAATTGCTTTAACTAAACTTGGAACCTGAAGTTGCTTGGAAGTGCTTCAGGTGAGCTTTTTGAACTTTTAAAAGCTATCAGACGATATCAACATCTTGGTCACAAAATGAAAGTTATGAGACTATGTGACAAAGATAAAAATATACTCTGGAACTTTAGCATGACTAATGATTTAATCAAAGACAATGTATGCATACATGTGCTGTGTTATTTTCATTTGTGTGCATTTTATTTATTAAAAGTGGCTGCAATTTACTTTTATGATGATTTTTCAACTTTTCTCTTACTCATGTTTTTGTTATTGCACCATTAAGACATATGGTGCATATTGTGATGTCTGCTTTGATTGGTCATCTTGTACTGAGCCTCAGTTTTCAAGGCATTCAAGTCGCCACAAAATCACCTACTGTAGTTAAAATTTCAGTAAATCAATTGGGAACTTCCAACCATTATAAAACCACACGACCCCACATTTTGTGTAACCATGGATAAGAGAACTGCTGATTAACAACACACATGGCACATAAACCACACAACTGCAGAGAGCAATTAAAGGTGGGAAAGACTTTGTGAATTTAGTGTGTTTAATTTTCCCAGATGTGTGTGTAGTTGCGTGTGTGATACCTGTAAATAAGTTTGACATAGGAGTAGCCCTCCACCAGCACAAAGCTGCTCCAGTCCCGCAGCAGGGAGGTCAGGGCAGAATGTGCAATCCTGCACTGGACCGTGCTGAACCTGCCATTACTGCCTGCATTGTGCACATGTTTTGGAACAGGGCTGGGGAAAGCAGATGCACAGTGAACAGTCTCAAAACAACAGCTTGGTAATGGGTAATATGACTGTTAATGCTACTGGGATAAACTGTGTTTTCCTGATACACACCACTAGCTGAACAATAGCTATATTTTACTCAACGTATCCCTTCTCCAAATATTGTTAACAGATTACAGTGTGATACATAATGGAGATTACTGATCATTTCAACACATTTCAAGGCAAGTGTGAAATAACTCAGGCAAGCAGTTTGCAAGCAAATTTTTAAATAGAAATTAGTTTAAAGCAAAATTATGGAATTAATATAATTTCTTTTTACTTTGTAACAAATACATATCAGAAAAATCTGATGGGATGGCTCAGTTAAGATCTGAGCCCTAAGAAGCTGAAAGAAGGACATGGTTAAATGTGCAGAAAGCTCTTTTGATACTGGTGTAACATATACATCAAGCAGCCATAACATTAATATTGCCTTATAGCAGGTCCCCCACCAAAACAGCCACAATATATCTAGAAAGATGTGCTGTGGATACTTGCACCAAGACATCAGAAAAAAATAATTTAAGCTACCAGGTGATGAAACCCTTCCTTTAAAAAAATTAGCAGGACTCTGTGGAAAAAGACCACTGATAAATGGGAACATCATTGTCATGAAGGATTGTGCATGGTCTGCAAAAATGTTTATATAGGAAGTACATATTAAAGTATGTGAATGTCAGGATCCAAGGTTTCCCAGCAGAACAGCCGAGTTGCCATTTCCTCATAGAGCATTTTGGTCCAACAAACACATTCAGGACTAAATGTTGGTGAGATTCTCTTACCAAATCATCTAGACAAGATCATTCGACACTTGTCACTGAGGTCCATAGGCTTGTTCATTTTTCTTGTTAATTTCCTGTTTAATTTCTTCTTAACTGATTGTTCACTTGCCATTGTAACAAGATAATACAGGTTGTTCACTTCACCTGTCACCTGGATTTGATCTTGTGGCTGATTGATGTATATAGCCTGGCACAAATCCTAATTTTACTCAGAACTTAACCTTGAATAAACCAGAAGATCTCACATGTCATGCTCCAGAATAAGGGCAATTCGGTGCATATGTAACCAGCGCTGCCAGAAATTTGCATCCATGGACAGGATCGGCTTCCAATAAGATGCGAACTGTGACTGGCTGGAGTCTTTAGAGCCGCTGAGCTGTAAGGAGAGTACCTGAGAAAGACAAGAATCATGGTAAGGAGAGACAGCCAATTATTTCAAGAAGCCAGTCCATAGTAAATGTACCATCACTATATCATGCGGACTCCTAAATTGTATCTGATGCCTGTGTTTTGATTAAACCATTTGGTTCACAGAGATATCTCACTAATAATGAGAAATTAAAACTACGACTAAACACAAAGAGGAATATAAGTTAAATTCGGGCATTTCTGTATTTATCAGAATTCAACATGATTTACATAATTCTTTGGGTTCTTTCTCATCACTTTAGACACACAAGTATATCGAAGGTAGGGAATTTGTAATAATTCACAGCCGCATAGCTGTGAAGTAAAAATCTTCTGCATACATAAAGCCAAAAGAAATTTGAATATTTTATAATAAATAATTTGAGGTTTGATTCAGTACAATATTCAGTATAGTACAATCAAGTTTACTACAAATTCTAGTCTATCAAATCTTCATATTATCTCACTGTGGTAAGTGTAAGTTTTTCTGTAATCTGAATAATTAATGTAGAGATGAAAACTAAATGATAGGACTATAATGGCTGGACTTCAGGTAAAATTCATGATTTTGTGTGGCCTGGGGTCCTCAGCCAGGATAAACAGCTAAATGTGTTTCTGGCCTAAAAGAGCAGATCCAACAGCTCACCGGTGTGGTGGATCCAGGTGGGATGTAGAAAAGTGGCACGCCATTTTTCGTGCTCTCAGGAATGGTGTAATGCTCGGGGATTGAGTTAAAAGACTGCAGGTGCATCAGCATTTGATCTGTCTGGTTAATGCTGTATCAAAAAAGCAACAAATAGCCTGATTAAATTACGATTATTTGTTTAAAATGCAAAACAAGCAGTTTAAAAACTGAAAAATCCCAAAGGCAAAGATCTGGTTAGATTACAGAATGTTATGTTAGCTACCCCAAAAGATAATCAAGAAAAATGAAGTTTAGTTTTTAGTAAGATATCACCTTACAGTATGAACTACAGTAGAATATGACAAGAAAATTAAATGTTTTATAACACTGCACATTCTCAGTCCTGCTGCTGCTACATGTGCACAAGTATATTTACTACTCTCTACCTCCGTAAAAACACAGTATCTACCATACTACTGTCTTCATCCACACTATGGCTATTGCTAACCGCACTAAATGTTGTCTTGTTTCTCTTGTATTTTCTTCTCTTTTGTCCAGTCTGCACTTGTGGTTTTGTGATGTTTGTTTCTGTGCTCTAGTCCTGCAAAAACATTGTGTTGCTTCACTGTGTGCTGTGTATATATAGCTGAAACAACAATAGACACCTTCTTGACTCGACTGACTAAGTACAAAACTGCTATTTTACTGGAAAATGCTCCAAACAAAATTCAAGCTGTGCAGAATTCTAGTGGGAAAAGGTAATGTTCACATTGTGGAGCGAGACACAAGTGAATCCAGTGCATCAACATTGTGTTAGTAACCGGTAACTTGTAAACACATCTATCCAACCATTATGTATCGGTATTTTATCTTTTTACCCTAATCATCAACAACCTGATGAGCCATCAGCCGACCTCCAGAGCAAAAAATCTTTTCAGAGCCCTTGTGCTGCTTGTTTGTTTATGTTGCCTCTCCTGAAAGGATTATCTCGAGGCGGTTTTCACTGACCCCTGCAGTGTGTTCCAGAAGCGCCGGATGACAGAGGTACGGTAGGGGCTGGTGATGGGTTTGCGAAGAGTGCAGCTGATGTCGTGCAGGATGTCGTAACTACCCTCCATTGTTACTTCCACCCACGTGGTGCGCTCAGCTGGAAGGAGCGGCCAGCAGGCCACAGCAACATATTCTATACGCATGTTGTGCTTCCACAGCAACACAAGCTTCACCTCCAGCTGGGTGCCACCTAAAATTAACAGAGAAAAATAAAAAAATGTAACACATCTGGTTTCGCTGACTGTTACTATAATACTATAAGAACATTGACATAGATGTGGTGTAGTGTGCTGTTTTGGTGGTATTGTGCGGGGTTTGGTAATTTTGTGTGGTGGTGTTCTGTTCATGGTTACTGTGCTGTTTGATGTCCCTCCTTGTTTATAGCCCTTTTTGTACCATGTGCTTTTGATATTTTGGTGGTTCTATGTCTCCTCAACAGTAGCTTGTCACTCTTCTTGTCGCAGGTGTTTTTAATTCTGTTTGATGTACAAGTATCCTGCGTTTTAGTGCGTCTTTGTTGTCCTGTTATGTTATTTTGCATGTTTTATTAAGTCTTTTGTTTCCTTAGGTAAAACCTACATTCGGTCTCAGCAGGTCATCTATGTGACAAGTGCAACTGGGTAGTTTTGGTGGTGTAGTGTTGTGGGGCTTTATTGTTTAGGTGTAGTTTTGTGGTATCATGGCATTTTGATATCATGGCAGTTATTTTGTGTTGTGCGGGCATGGTGTTTTGGTGTGGTGTGATGCATTGGTGCTGTTTAGGCAATTTTGTGTGGTGGTGTTTTGCAGTTTACGTTCGTATTGTTTTGGTGGTTGGTTACCCTTTGCAAAGTTGATCTCTCGTATAGTGTATCCCTCCCTCAGTCTGACTGACAGTACACTGACCAGCTCAGCATGAACCTCCTTCTCCAGATGCTTTTTCCGCCGCAGCACCAGTGCAGGGTTTCCACTGGCCGACACCAGGTGCTCATTAAACAGTTTGTGCTGTGAGACTAAGAAAAAAATACACAAACACATTAACTTAAAATTCACCCCCCACTTTTTTACTGTTCCTGAAAAACAATTTTTATATATAGTGTTGCTTGTTTCTGTCACTGTACACAGAGTAATTCTGGTCTTAAGAAAGCTTATAATATTATATGTTTGTCCAATTAAATGAGCAACAGTGTGATGTACACTGTAGTAAACCACATAAAAAAGTCTTTACATGACTAACAAACAACTAAACATAATCTGAGGCAGATATGAGGTGATTACACATGCTAACACCCTATTTAATAAATAAAACAGAAGAAGCAAACTTCAGATACCAAACATGTCATGGGTGACTGAATTCTGTATAAGAGGGAAACTGCATAACCCTCACATATTGCAAAACTACTGCTTCACACCTGTTTCATTTACATGCATTCAGTTCAATATTTTTCCCACAGAGGCCAAGGCGTGGGTTGGCACGGTCAACCAATTATTAGAAGTGAAAGTCTCAGGTGGATAGACAAATTTCTCACTTCTTCCTACAGTACACTACAAGCTTCACGATCAGGTGTTTATGGCTCAAAATAGCTTAAAAAAACAGAAACTCACAGCCTGTGACCACTAAAATGAACAGAATGATAGAACATTTGTCATAAGCTCACAATACAATGGGATCTTTACATCTGATAAACATTGGCAATAAGCAAAGGGAGCTCTTTGTTATATCAGATTTTACATGTTGTATACAAATGGTTATATTCCATCTGAAACATCAATTCATATGTTCTTTTTTCAGTAATTACACACTTATTATTTCATATCTACCGTATTGCCTAGTCTGCTTAACCTGTTTAAACATGCACACTCACTAAAACAACTTTCTTGTACATTCTGGTATTTTGTTTATATCACATCATGAATACTCTCCTAATGACAACAGTACAGGTAATCTATGAACAGAGTAGATCTACCATGGCTTTGTAGAATGGGTCAAATATTTTGTAAGAGTCATAAAACATACTCAACAATTCTGAAATTTCAGGCTTCAAGATTCTTAATAACATTTCCCAAAGACATGCATCATGCAATATCAGAAAACAACTTTTACCCCTAAATCAAACTTCATTACAAAATTCTAACTTGTTTATCTTATTTATCTTTTGTAGATGACAGCATATTAAATGAAGACAGTTAGGCCTGTAACAATAACAAACACATTTTAACATGAAAGCAAAAAAATAAAAACATAAAATTCAAATATTTGTATATGAAATCAACTGTAAAAAATCTAAGGGCTTATCAACACACAAAGCTAAAATATGATTTTACAGATGATAATAAACTAAGAGCCGTGTGGGAGCTGAGAGAGCCGAGCACACAGTATGAAGTCCTGTAAGTGGGACGGCTGTTTGCAGCGGTGTATGAGGTTTTCACAGCTTAAATGCGTAACTAATTTGAGTAACTTCATTCTGCGTGCCCAGTCCCGCCCGGCCAGAGACGAGACACCAGTCATTGTCGGGCCAGATTAAAAAGACCAACGGGCTACACGTGTCCCGCAGGGCTTAGTTTCATTTCGTTCACCCCTACTCTTGCTACTGTTTTACCACAAATGCGAGATACCGGATAGCACAGTGGTTCACCATGTCCATTCAGTTTAAATCCAAACTTCTCCCACACTGAAGCGGTCACGTTCGGCTTTGAAACCAATTCCATCTCCGATTCTCAACTAACATTAGCATTTTCTCACCATGTGACTAGCTGACTGACAGGAGAGTTCATGCCTCATTACCCTAAGAAAACGAGAGTGTGTGGTAGAGATCAACGCACCACAGTGAAGACCGTTGTCAATAGAGTTTTTGGTAGAGGAAAATACTAGGAAAGCAAACAAACATGCAAATGAAAATTATCGTGGGGTTAGTTTAAATATCGTGCAGTTAATTGATTTATTGTTTATCGTGAAAGGTCTAACTAATTTTTACACAAATTTGTTAAAAATCCTACATGCTTCAAAGCAAGAGCCAGGGGCATGATGCAAACTGGTGATATAATTTTAAATCTTCATAACTCCAGTGCAAAACTAAAGAAACAAGCTTCAGGAACCAAACAGGTATGGTTTGGCTCATCATATGCATTTTTTTGTTTATCTTAATCACAAAATCTTATTTAGAGGAATCCCAGCATCTCCCCATCTTTTCCATAACTCATAATACCTTCAATAATAGAAGATGAGTAATTAAGTTTCTGACCTCCTGCCCGACTGGTGAACTTACAACAGTAGTAGTCCGGATTGACTGAATCGCTGGTGCGGAGGAAAGAATAGGTGAGGAAGGCCCGGTGGTAGGCGTTCATCTCCTGCCCGACCTGGGCTGGCTCTGGGCACGTGGACAGATAGGACCCGAAAGTCGCCATGGAGATAAATTTCATCAGCTCCACGTTGGGGATGTAGCCAAAACTACAGTCATAAGAGTAAGCCCCGCCCACCTAACAGGCAACAAACGTAGAAATACATAAAACTTAAGTACCCATTGCAGTACCTTCAGTGTTTTGTAAGAGTACTCAGTACAGCTCACACACTCTACAAGGAACATTTTCCTGCTATGAGGTTTCAACAGTGACTAATATATTGTACCAGTCAAAATTATTCAACACATGAAATCAAGAAGTGACTGAAAACTGAATCCTACTCTCTGAGCCATCTAGAATGCATTTCCCACTTTCTGAGATTGACTAGTTGTTGAGGGACTTGTTGAGATGTAGCAAAGCTGAGTAACTAAGCAGCTAGTAATGATACAGTTCTGTATATATTTTTCTAAAGCTAATGTAAAGCAATTTTGTGGAAAGTGATATTTATACTAAATATATTAAAATGATTAATTTAAATATTATTAGCTGTGTGCAATGCGCAAATTTCTGGTGCTTTACTACTGTTTCTTTCAATGTTCCGCCATCTGAGGACACTCCAGTGAGTGACACACCACACACACACACACAGACACACACACAGACACACACACAGACACACATACACACATACACACATACACACATATACACATATACACATATACACATATACACATATACACATATACACACACACACACACACACACACACACACACACACACACACACACACACACACACACACACACACACA
>JBBKCR010011493.1:0-12609 GCA_037577295.1 Ladigesia roloffi | reverse complement strand
GGGGGGTTCTTGTCTTTGTCATGCTGAGTGCATTATACACACACACCCTGCCGTGGAGATGATGGGTGTACTGTTTCACACACACTCTGCTCAGCGATGGCCATCAATGCTTCACAAACCTGCTCTTTTCCAGCTCAGTTAAGCTGCTATTAACAACTCACTCAGGCCGTGATGAGCTCCATGTGCCGCAGAGGATGGGTTTTCCTCCAGCAGCCCCTCCGGCCGAGCCGCAGGGAGCAGGAAATGTACGGAGAAAACAAATAATTCGTCCCTCTCCTTCCAGAACGTGTATCTGTTGCTAAAACTGGAACCGCATAAACAAATACAGAACAGTGGAGGGTCTCTGCCAGGCCGCTGCAGAACGTTTGGTCTGTATTTATTTGCTCTTATTGGGTTTAGAACTTCACCACACGGCCTCACCTGTGTGCCTGGAGCAGGTCTGATCCAAAACATACCCAGAACTGGAATGCGTCACTCATTTTTCACAAATGTATCTCGGTATTTAGGCCAAAATATCTGATGACTTAGTAAAATAGGTTTGCTCGGTACCACATCACAAATGACCTGGTGGTTGAACAGCTTGTTATTCTTTTATAAACAGTTTAAAACAACTTATAGCAGTTGTCATACATTGATTCTGGCTCTCTGTTGTTTGTTTTTTTTTTGAAGATCTGGTGTTTTAATGGTAGTAGCAAGTCCGAGAATTGTGACAAGACGTCATTAACTACATAAAGTGTAGTTACAAATATCATGTCATATAGAATTTGTATTCCCTATCACTAATTAGCAGACAATTAGTTCTTTGAATTAAGACCAAAATTACATCTTCATGTTCAAAGTTTCAAGTACGTAGCCGTGGAAACGAGCCTGGTGTTATTGGTGCGTAGGCAGTCATAGGACATTATGAGCAACTTAGATTTGCAGGGCAAGCACCAATCCCCATAAAACCTAAAAGTTAGGCAGGGCTCAGAGAGACCTTTCCAACGAGCCCTCGTTTGCCATAATAGCCCCGGTGATCAGGAGTTAAAATACATTCACCTCGCCCCACTGTCCCACTACTTTTGTCCCCAGTGGACCTTCCAAACAGCAAAGTTCCCAAGCGCTTCAAACTGCACTACAAACCTCCAAACGCCCAATACTTTTATATTTTACACTATGTCTCTCACTTTAACTGAAATACTGATGTCAAAATCCAGAATTTTATTTTATTAAAACCCTGTTTAACAAAGACATGATCAAGTTGACCGGTTTGAGATCTGAGCTCTTGACAAAGAGTGAGCCTGAATAAATATGTGACAACTGATACAATTTATTATTTATCTACCATCAACAACTTAAGTAACCCAATTATAAAACATTCATAAACTCTTTATACAGTTAATTTTGTTGTGAATTGTGACAGGTTGCTCTTTAAGTGATTTTTATGTGTCTCACAAAATTATTTTCTGCACAACTCTGTGTTTGGTAATGGTCCCTGCAGCAAAGAGGAGCTGAAAGCATGAGCTTTAGAGCATCAAAACCTGAAAGAAGTGGAGCTTCAGGGGATCTATGTGGTTTTATATATATACCATTTAAATAAAACATGAAATACACATATAAAGTGCAGGATTATGAGTTGGACCTTATTAATTGGTGCAAACCATTTTTTAAACAGTTTATTTTGTCTGGAACAGGAGATATTCTACCGTCACGAGTGCAGGATTAGCAAAAACTAATGAGCCAATGGAGTAAAATGTTGATATTAAAAGACATACTGAGGGATTAACATATAGAGTGTAGTTTTTCCCTCTCAATGGGCTGTAATTTCATACAAAGTGGATAATCTTTGGGAATCAAAGGGTGAAAATGACACTAATTACAACGATAAATGATGATGGCATTCATAGGGCAGGTTAAGGGTATAATTGTACTGGGTACTTATCCATGAATTTCCCAAGGCTTCACATTCAGAACAGATTACAGAGAGAAACACACCGCGAGGAACCACAGGTAAACAGTTTAAAGACAGATATACAGGTAAGGAACCAAGAACAGCAATGGCAGCCGAAACATGGAAAAGTAACAAAATAAAAACCTGTGACGCAACATTTTCTAGCTTTGAATTGCTTTGCATAACCGTGGAGTTACACAGAAATGTCATAGAAGGCAACTTACTACAGCTGCATAAAGCCAATCTATGGGTTCTTTACATTATGTTAAAATTTTGCACGAATAAAAGCTTCTTCAGCGTTTCTTTGCGGCTCGTCCATGCTTCGCTTTTGAGGCCCATTGAGGCGGTCACATGTCTGCGCGTGTTGCATTTATATAATTGACGTTTACATTCGTGCACTTGGCACATGCTCTTCTTCACAGCAGCGTATACGTTAATGCTGCGTTTTATGTTTAAGGTCAATTTGACCCCAATCAGCCTTTAAATAAATATATAATACATAAAACAGACCTTGAGATTTACATTTGTTTTGTGTTTTTTGGGACAATATTGTTCACAATATTATTCACTACACCACCACTAGCCGGACGGCCCTATACATTGTAATGCACACCACGTGGACAAAAGTATTGGGACACCTGACCATTACACCAACAGGAACTTCAGTGACATTGTATTTATCTCTATTGACTTTAAGACGGAGTTGGTCCTTGCGCCTATAACTGCTTCCACTATTTTAGGCGAAAGTAATCTTCGGCTAAGTTCTGCTAACTTGTAGTTTTTGTCTGAATCTTTAAGTGGCGAGGTGGCGATTCACCCAAAGTGCTGTTAAAGGTTTTAAAACCAAAACAGGAAAAAACTCAACATGCTACAAATGTCGAATATTCGGAGCTGAGACTGTAATTATCCACCTCCGTGCTCCTGTGTAGCTCGGATTGTTTTTTTTGGTTCGCTTAGACCCAAAATGCGCTTCTGCCATTCTGAAACGGCTTTAGATAAGCCCTCCTAACGCCGGCCCCACCTCGCAGGCTTACGCCTGACAGCCAGTTCCAGGTCGTTGGAGTTCTGAAAAGACCTGACAGGAGAAGATGCTTTGGTTTGGAACACACACGTCCAACCGCGACTTCAAAAAGAGAAAGAAAAAAAAAAGGAGAGTCGGAAAAACAAGACAAACAAGATGTGTGTCTGGAGGAATCAATCTAAAGACAATGAGGAGTGGCTGAAAGTGAGGTTAAGATAGTTCATACACACATACTCACACACACTTCCACACCTACATTGCCCACCTACCACACACCGCACACACACACACTTGTTCCTCTCTCTCCTGTTAGAATGCCTTTTGTGTTATATCAGAAAATTCGTATGATGTTGTATGACGCTGACTGTTATTTATTGGGGGGGGGGATTTATACACCAATTTAAAATCTTCACGTGTATTTGATCTCCAGAATATTTAAATGACATAATTTGACATCCCCATTTAAAATGCTACAGTAAATACATAAATAAATACGAAATATAACAAGAACTACACGAGGAAACACTTAATAATCAGGTCTTTTGCTGAGGGAAAAAGGTTTGGCAGCACCTAGAGCACCTGCGTGAACTTAATAACTGGTTGCACCACCTTTAACATTTCCTGTCGCTTTCATATGGATTTGGAGGAACTCTGGCCCTCTTTTCTTTGTAGAACGGCTTTAAACTGAAACTCACTGGACGGCTTTCAAGCATGAACTGCTCATTTATGGTCATACCAAGGGAGACTTTGACTTTGGATAATTTTCTTTATTTTACAACCCAGTTGTGCCTCAGTCTCACATCACTGAGATTTCCTGTAAAGCCTGTAAGTTTCCTGTACGATTTTTGCGTATTGGTTTAAATTAGAAGACTTTTTTGTTACATGATGTGAATTTCCATTATTATTTCCATTATTAGTCTGGACGGCGCTATCAACAGACACTATCTTAATTACAATTAAATATCTTTCACATTACAGATATGAACTCACTGTCATGTTCAGGAATTCTACAATTTTCCATGACTGCTTAATCCTGACTAGGGTTAAAGGTCTCCAGAGCCTATCCCGGGGTCTAGAGCCACAAGACATGGACTCACCATGGACGGTGTGCCAGCCCACCACAGGGCACACACACACACACACACCATTCACTCACACACACAGACCTATGACCAATTTAGAATCCCTAATTTAATTGACAGGCATGTCTTTGGACTGTGGGAGGAACCCAGAGATCCTGGAAGAAACACCACCACCAGAAGGAGAACATGCAAACTCCATACACATACATACACACACACACACACACACACACACACACACAAGACCAGGACCCAGATTCAAACCCCCAATCCTTGAGGTGTGAGGGCCTCACTGTCATGTTAATCATAATAAATGTTTAGTATGGTAGTATAATAAGAATGGATTACCCAGAATTCAGGGTTCCGTCAAATGTGTAGCGAACGGCCCAGGTCCACACATCCTCACAGCACCATGTTTGACTAAGTATCCATTATGGGGAATGCTGAGGCATCTTGATAGGTTGGCCACTGCTGGGAACATTCGTTCTGTCTTACTTCTTCCAAAAAAAAATATACGCACACTATATAATTATATAAATGGTACTAACACATACATGCCAGTAACAAGCTTAAAAACAACTTAAAACAATAATAACCAAATCCAACAACAACAAATGTTTTCAAGCAAATACAAGTGAAAAAACATTATCCTAGCATGAAAACACCAAAAAATGTTCTATTACAGTCTATTTAACTGGAGATATCCTGACCAAATTTCTCAAAAACTTACCTTATTATCTAGCCATCTCTGCTAAACCGTCATCAGCTTGGGTTAACCTGCCTATATTGTTTTTAACAGACATATGATTAATGATCAGAATATTTTACTGACATATTTATTGAAATTTCTTCACGATCACATCCAGTCGCAGCGGAAATTGGTGTTATTGTGTTTTTGGAAATGCTTTACACTTCAGCACATCTGGCTCAGACGTTCTACACTCAGGCTACTTGTGGTTTTAAACTCGTTGTAGTTATGCTAACAGAAGCCATGCACTGTTTGGTGCGACGCTAAATGCCTGAAGCTCGTTGTGACCACTATCTCTCTTGACCATCAGGCACCCGACCCGGGCCCGGACGCCCCGACGTTGCCCTTACTGAGCTACAATGAAAGTGTGTGTTGGATGCATGAGCAGAGCAAAACAAAGGCAAGTGAGTTTATCACAACACAAATCAGCGCCTGTAACTGATCCTTACCCACAAAGTATGCCAGGAATTACACACAGCAAGATCGTCGGAGCACAAAAATGTCAAAATACCCAGAATGTGATGTCAGACATCGACCTGAGATGCAAACATGTTGGTTACATCAGATTTCAAAGACACGGTTGCATGTAATTGAGCTTTGCAGTGATCGTAGTGTTGGGAAATTTGATTCAGGTTAGCCAACTGACTCTTACAACCTGATCCGTAATGAAGAGAAATTTGATTCAGCATAGTTACCAACTGAACTGCAGTGATGGGAAATTCAATTTGACTCCTTTAAACTAAACTAAACATTTTGGACTTTCCTCTGGTTCACACGGGGCCTGGAACTGGAGTGGTTTCCCAAACTGTGAAGCAATTTGGACAAAACATGTATGAAATGGATGTAAAGATACTGTGGACAACTAAACAAATTGTAGGCAAAAATGGAAAGAATATAATCTGACAAGCAGGACATGCTGTGCAAGGCTTTCCAGACTGGCTGGAACACAATAATACTGAGGATAATCTGGTGAAAAAGCTGAGAAGAACCTGACTGGACCACAGCAGGGGAAGGGTTGGTGGATCCCCATACATTCCTTTGAGTTTACTAACAAACTGGCCATGAGGGCACCAGCATGAAGATCTTACTGAAGGGCCACAGTGAGCTTCTCTTCACCAGTCTGTCAGGACTGTGAGCGCAAACATTACAGTTGGTGGCGCTAAAGAGCAATTTTGATCATTTCTTAAGTAATTTTCCAGCATTTTATTAAGGAATACTAAACATTTTAAAACGTTTCACAGTAGAACTTCATACTATTCCAGACCCTCAGTTGATAGTTTTAAAATGCGAACATATTTTTATTTTATATTTATATACCTTCTTTTCTTCCTTCAGGTTGTGGGTTCGTTTGTATATCACATCGAACACAACGGTCATTTAAATGTTTTGCAGAGATAAAATTAGCATAAAAAGGAAAGTAAGCAATTTATCAATAAAGAATAGGAGTAGAATTTAAGTTAAATTAGATTAAACAGATGTAAATAAAGTAGAATATTGAGGAAAACAGATGTTTTGCAGCAAGTATTGCTAACTAACAGAAGAACAAGCAGTTTTAGCTTTTTTGGAACTAACGAGAGCTACTTAAAACGTTCATGCACATCTTCAAACCGTCTGATCTCTTCAGACTGTGGGAGATCCAGAGGAACCGAGGGAGAACATGCAGACTCCACACAGAGAGAACCTCACCCATGCAGTTCCTGTAAACAGTGCCATGGCAGAACAGATAAACGTAAATAAAGTGGTCTGGAAAAATGATGTCATGGTATCTTAGCATGATCAGTCACTTTGGCACCTTGATCACATCACAATGGTTCCATTTCACTTCGTCACCAGCCGCTGTGAACACATGCGTAGTGTGATGAGACCTTTTTTCATGAACTAGCATTTAACAACTTCCAGAAAAGTTACGACAGAAGCAATCAAGTAAATAGAAAACACAGCACTCTAAACATATAGCGTGAACGGGATGTGAACCCTGCAGAATGAAAGTACCCGGCAGTAGTGATGGGTTGTTTTCGAACGATTCGTTTATTTTGAACGAATCTTTAATTTGACTCAGGAACAACGAGTCGTCTCATACGAGTGATTCGTTCAGTCGCGCATTTGCGCTACGTCCTATAGTTTCTGTCTTATTGAGTCTCAAACCCGAAGACTCGAGAGATGAACTAATCAATTCTCTTTCCAGCTCAGCCTGCATTGGTTCACTAAATGGGCTGTCAGGTGATGAACGAATGACTCAAACCCGAAAACTTGTCAGATAAGAGGCGAGGTGAGTGTGTCATAGATTAAAGGCACAGGTAAACAATGAATGAAGCTTTTCTGTTTCTTATAGCATTATAGTTTTGTCTTGTTTGTAGTATGACCATGTTGTGTGTGAGCAGTAGATATGTTAGGGAAGGAACACGTAACATTTTAATTATATTTTGCTAAAACGAACAAAATCACTCGAATGACTCTAAAAAATATTCGTTCATTTTCCTGAACGTGACTCAAAGATCCGGGTTGGTAAAATGATCCGAACTTCCCATCACTATTGTGCAGGCCAAAAAAATTGATATTGTGCAAGTTTACGTTGCCTGACAAAAATCTAGTCACAAAAAACAACATTTTCTGACAAGAAAGCATTAGAGAAAAAATGGAAAACATAAACAAATCGGCCAGAGAAGCAACAGTTATGCCCAGGGTGGAAGGAATGACAGAAACATTATAATAGACAATACATTTGTGTAACAGTATTAGTGTGGACGGGCTGTAAACCTTCCAGAGAAATGAATATTGCACAATATTTATACAAATAAAGAGCTATTGTGCTATTTTTCTGTACTCTGGCAGAAAGCCAGTCACAATACATACATTAATCCATCCATCAATTGAGAGATTACATATATATACAGACAGAAAGACAGACAGTGAGTGGGTGGACTTCTTAGCGGAGTACATGTCTATATATAAAGTTACTGAAAATAAAGTATAAAAGCAAAAATGACAAATATCCTAAAAATGAAACAAATACTCCAGTGGAATAATTATGATTTTTAAAAAGCAACATTTAGTGTGATATTAAATAGGAGGCAACATTTAAATACACAGCAATGTTTGCCTGTAGAGTCAGTGAACAGTAAACAGAAGGTGTTAATGAAAGTCCAGGGTGTGATATGAGAAGTATATACAGTATAAAGTAAGATAGTTTCATGGAATGATACCTGGTTAGACTCACAGTTAGTTATTAGTTAAAAACAAAACTTAAAAATCAATTTATATTTCAGTCTATGCTCCACACAGTATGATACTATAGTACTTAGTGCTATAGAGTTGCACAGTGTGCAATAAGACATTGTCCATGCAACCCATATTATATTTTTAGAATATATTTTTCCCACCTGAGATTAAAATGTTTTATAGCTCCTCTGCAGCTCAGGAAAATATGATCATGTCCATGTCAAGTATTGTTTAAAACCAATAAAACTCAATTATCAACAATGTGCTGATTTTACATGCATTAACACAATCCCTTTATACACTGTACCATACTTTAGCATGACTAGCATGTTAGCTCGTGGCTAGGCTGTTAGCTCAAGGCTAGCATTAGCTTGTGTTGAATATTGTTCTGTTATATTGCTAAAACATAACTGACAATGCAACATATTGCATTAATATAAGGAACATTGGGGGTTTTTTGTTTACAAGGTGAAAAATGTTCTGAGCAATGGAAAGTTTAATGGAATGATACTTGGTTATATTCACAGTGGCCATTAGTTAAAAACAAAACTTAAAAATCAATTCATATTTCAGTCTATGCTCAATCTCCACACAGTATGATAGAGTTACACAGAGTGCAATAAGACATTGTCCATGCAACCCATATTATATTTTTAGAATATATATTTTTCCCCTGTGCTTTTCATTGTGTTCAGTGTGAAAGTTTCCCTCCAGAGATTAAAATGCTTTATAGCTCCTCTGCAGCTCAGGAAAATATGATCATGTCCACGTCAAGTATTGTTTAAAACCAATAAAACTCAATTATCAACAATGTGCTGATTTTACAGGCATTAATACAATCCCTTTATACACTGTACCATACTTTAGCATGACTAGCATGTTGGCTCGTGGCTAGGCTGTTAGCTCAAGGCTAACATTAGCTTGTGTTGAATATTATTCTGTTATATTGCTAAAATATAACTGACAATGCAAACTATTGCATTATTATAAGGGAAATAGTTTTTTTTTTTACTACAACATGAAAAATGTTGTGAGCTAATGTGTTTGAAGTGAAAAAAAATACTAACAGTGTTTCTGCTTACCATGTGCTGATCAAGCTGGTACAGGTTGCCAGGTCCTCACAGGCGTGAATGACTCATTTATCAATATAGTGACACAGTGTGAAATAACGGGATAGAAGCGCAATAATAGTTTACTGTAGTTTATTTATTGTGACTTGGTTATGTAGCCAAATTCATTTGAATGTTTATTATATTGTATTATTGATTTACACATTGTGTGTGTGTATATATATATATGTATATATATGTGTGTATATAGATATATATATATATATTTAAGTAAATTATATATTATTGTATATTATACAGTTCAGAAACATTCCTTTTATGTGTTCAATTTCCCTGTGTGTGTTTGCTCATTTACTTCAAATCAAATTTCTTGTATGTTTTCTCGCACATAATTGGCCAATAGACACAATTCTGACTCTGATAACATTACATCATTTGACACTAGTATCCATTCTAGGTGTATACTGTTATACCATTCCCATTTCACCAGCAATTTAGGTTGTGTTACCACATTTTAGTCAAAAATTTGCTCTTATATGTTTTTGTGCCCCCTAATAATACTGACAAATGAGAGAGTAACATGAACATATCTCACATTTTCAGCTACAAACTGAAAAATGTCTGAAATCCATTCACTAACCCCCATACCGACTATAATTTTGCAACATTATTATTTGCTTGAGGGAGATTATCAGAAATAGTACTGAGAGGTTTAAAGAAGTGGTACAGTGTTAATGCTTACCTTGTGCTGATCAAGTCCTTACGGGTTGCCAGGTCCTCACAGGTGTGTCGTAGGAGCTGTGGGCGTTTCCTTCATCTCAAGCATCCTCTGCGCCCCCCCCGTAACTTCGTCTGATCCGCCATAAATCCACAGCTGTGTTCAGGAAAACTCTGGGAGGAGAAGGAAGGACGGACATGTGATTATGGAGCTTAAACCACAATGGCTGTGCAGAGGAGCTGCAATTACAAACCAAGTGATGATGAATGTGGGAGCTCTGGTTAGCTCCTACAGATGTAACACACACTCACACACACACACACACAGAGGCCTACAGAAAAACTGATGTCACACACACATGAAACGGCGGTTTGTGTTTCCACGGGTATAAATAAGGCGAGGAGAGCAGCTCTCGCGTGGTGAAGGGTACCGATGTGATGACATTCGTTTGATTTATTGTAAAAGCTGGTTGTGCAGAGGTTGTGTTTATGCATTTTTAGGCTTTTCTTTTAGCAGAGCCGCACGTGTGGGAAGACCTACATAAAGTCTGATGTAATGGCACATAAACATGTCATTTGTGTAACCAAGTGTGCAAAGACAACACAAGATAAAGGAAACGATAAAGGTCTGGAGGCTTCAGTGGACCAGGTGGATTAGGTTTACGGAAACTACATTTTGCAAAACACACAAAAAAATAAACCGCTGTGTTATTTACACTGTCTCAAAAGGAAATGTAAAAAACCAACGCAAAAACAAAAACAAGAAAACTATGCGAAACAAAGTAAAATACAGAAAAAGCTTTTAGAAATCTGTAAATGATCTGCGCAGAATTGAAGATAGGAGGAAAGAACTTTATTTACCTCGAGGGAAATTATTTTGTGATAAACATGCTCATTGCAACAAGAGGAATAAAGATAATAAAGATAAGACAGAGAATTCAGAGGGAAAGTATATTACTGTAAATAAGATTTAGACTTTTTTATATTGATTTAAAATGTTTATGTTGTGTTTTTATGGCTGTGCTGGAGAGACACAATCGCCCGGAACCAAATTCCATGTATATGCAAACACATATACTTGGCCAAATAAAACGATTCTGATTCTGATTCTGATATTAATAAAATAAATAAAATAGTGTAAACTAACAACTACAATGATCAAATAATTGGTTAAATTATGCACTCACATACACTCACATACATACATACATTATATATATATGTATATATATATAAATATATAAATATAGAGATATTGTATATGTATTATATATTATATACTCTTGTAAATATAAATATAGATATAGATAGATATATATATATATAGATATAAAATGTGTGTGCGTGTAAACGTTTATTTGTAAAACCTTTAGAAATGTGATATTACATTTGAATATGAATATAAATATACTATACACTATAAATATATTAATATAATTTACATATATATATAGATATACACATCCACACGGCTGTGAAATACGGAGTTCCAAACCTATCTGACTGCAGATTAGTGGGTACAAACACGATGACATTTATCTGATTTTTCTGAAAGGTTGCACTCAGGCATGGACACAGTTACAACAGGAGGTGTTGAAAACATTTGGTTGGGGGGTGAAGACTTGACGGAGGTGAAGGAAACGTCCTGCTTTTGTTGACGGGGGAGGGTTGTGTTGGTTTAGTTACCAATCAGTTCAGGACCACAGCAGCCCCTCTTTTCCTCTTATACACTCAGACAAGGCCAGAACTGGAATAGTGGGCCTCATTCTTCTGAGTGTGTGTGTTTTGCCGTCTTCGGTGTAGGCCCCGAGTGCGGAACTGGGCACGGTGCCCACTCGGAATTCGGCGCTCCATCTAAAGAAGATACCTGCAATTTGTCATCCGTATAAAATAACGCTCCTCATCCAACCTCCCATCCTTCACTCATCCCCGCAGGCTGCTGTGGGGCAACACCCTCTCTGTATCACTTACGCCCCCCACCAATTTCACCCCACTTTTATAGCAGTTGTGCTGAAGCCGCAAGCCTTTGCCACTACGCCACTTTCATGCCGCACTCTTCCTGCACCAGCTAGAAAGTCTGGAGCTGAGCCAATGGGAGACTCTCCTTCTCTCGAGCCTCTGGCTACACCCACAAACCGACAGCTTTTCTCACTTTCTTCCACAATCCACATTATAGAGGCATTTTAAAGGGCCATATCGCGGTTTGACTTTCTTTCAAATCTGTTCCTTCAGTCTGTACAGTCCCTATAATATAACAATAGCACTAAATGCTACACATATACATATAAAGAGATTATCTTTTGAAATATCTGCCAGTGGAATAAGCATCTTTTCTTCACGATTCACTGAAAGAAACAAATCTATATCCCCCAACTGTTAATTAAAGTGTAAACATGCCATGTTTTTGCGGTTTAAATATGGTTTTTCTGGACAAAATGATCAAGAATCCTGGGGTTACATCGTAGCATCTTTCTTTCCTAGTCTCCATGTAAGATTATTTATTCTTCATCAAAGACTGCAAATGTTACACCGTATATTTAAATTAGTCCTGCTTCCCATCTTCAGACTTACTTCCAACTTCAGACTAAATCTTCAGTACACAATTTCAGACTACATCAATCCCAAAAATAATGAAAAAATAATGAAATTCAATTATTTCAACCCAAATGAATCTGATAAAAATTATATATATATATATATACACACATACATACATATATATACATACATACATATATATATACATACATATATATATATATATATATATATATATTAGGGATGAGCGAGTACAGCATTATCTGTATCTGTATCTGTATCTG
>JBBKCR010011463.1:0-12610 GCA_037577295.1 Ladigesia roloffi | reverse complement strand
AGGGTCAGAGACGTCTCCACGGCAACAGTACACACCACAAGTCCAGCCTGCAGCACACACAGCATAAAAAGAGGACTAGAGCAGCACCACACAAAGTTAGGTGCGGTTTTAATGCAGGAAAAATGTATATTCATAGGATAAGACGCACCAAATTTTCTCCCCCTTGTTTTGGGGAATAAAATGTGTATCTAATAGGCTGAAAAATATGGTAAGCCTTTATGACACAGATTCACACATATGTGCTTCCTTCCCTTGGCACTACGATGCAACACTATTGTTTCATTCATCATGACCTTTCACCACAGAATCAATATCATTTTTGTGTTTTAATAGTTTAATGGATAATTCAAGTTTTTTTTTCAAACGGATATGAATTTCTGATCATGTGTATACTACATATCCATTTAAGTTAATTCCATTATCATACATTTTTTTATAAAATCTACCATAACATGAGTGGTTTTGTACACCAAAAACTCATGACTGTTTACCAATCTGTTTTTAATTCCCTAGTATTGAACAGACTGCAGTACGTATATAAAAATACAGATGAGATATGTGACAAAATGCAATAAGTCCCTAGTCTGGGATGAAACACTGTCCATAACTGAAGTACTAAACTATTTAAGATGGAAGCAGAGGACAGATTTGTGACATCACAAAAGCATTTATTTCAGAAGGGGCTGTTTTCTTTAGTTTTTTTCTGTGCATGGTCTTTTACAACTTTTACAAACTTTATACTACACACCAAACTCATATTTCAGGAAAGACGGCATGGCAGGTAAAACCTCCACGACATATATCAACAATAATAATGTCTATAAAGGTTTCTTCTACTATTAGCAGTCAAAAAGGCTCATTTTGTCTATATTTTTTTCATAAAACTGACTTGTGAAGTAGAACATTTTCTTGATGGGAGTTTTTGTAATGACCTTTTCTGAGTTGAAATGACTTAGCAAGTCAAAGCCAGCTTTGTAGCCGAGGGTATTTCTGGTATGTCAGAGTGACATAATGCTGGTGTGACACAGCTTGCCAAGTGACGCTTGTTGGAAAATTGAACAAAGTTGAGAGCTTTAAAAAGAGGCCCTAAAGCATCTCCAGTACTTGGCACCTGGCGGTTAGACTGACATGAAAATCATTGCATAACATTGCATCGCTTTTATATAGTGAAAACTTTCACGCTGACAGTCATGACACTGTGCTGACTCATTTGTGTTTTATTCAATTATTCTTTTTAGTAAATGCAATAGACACTTGATGTTGTTTTATGGTTATACACAGTGACAGCAGGATGCTCATGTTATATATTTTTACACAAAATTGAGCAAGCATTTCTAAAAAAACACTTCCATAGTACACAGACATAGTTTTACCTTTGGTTTTATATTAATATTCCCTCATATATTAAATGAACTGAAGTATCAGTTATAATATGATTACATAAAGGTATACCACTTTTATCCTAATGCATCCTAATTGTCTTTTTATCCCCACTGCATCCCCACTCAAATTATGCCTTGTACCTGTAGAAAGCCGTACTAGCTTCTGGATAAACAAAGTTATTGGGACCCCTGACCACTGAACCAACAGGGGCTTCAATAATATTCAAATACATAAAGTGTTTTATCATGTATTTTTTAAAATCTGAAAATAGCATAGCTAAATTCTACTAACATTACGTTTAGTGACTAATCTACATACAAATAAAGTTTTATAAAAACTCTAGAGGACATTTAACTAGTTTTACTCACTGCAAACCTTTATTTTGAATAAAACAGTGTGAACACATACATTTACTTCAATTAGATTCAATATAACTGCCCAAAATGTATGATGCACTTTCATACCAGCAATATATTTCACTGCCCTTAAAATATGTTTAAATTAGGATATAACAGTAATAGTCTTAGTCTAGTCATTTTAATGGATTTTTTCACATGTAAATGGGTTCAACTGTTCCTCAGTTCACAGTTTAGCCTCAAATCAAAATTCAAATGAATCACCAGGTATTTGAAACATTGCTGTCAGTTACTAATTGCACACTGTTTATTAAATAGACACTTTTTAAGAATGTTTAATTTAAAGACCATTAAATGAAACTAAAATAGAAAGGTGGTCTTATGGATAGAACTTCTACCTGCATTTGACCAAAAAAGAGACTAATTTCTCTACACGCATTGTTTTGTTTAACATCTGCATCGCAAATTATTACAGTCGATGAGGCCTGGCATGTAAACATCTGTGAGCGAGTTTCACAAAGTTTCAAAAAGCCATCCGTTCTCTTCTGCAGGCCGAGCTGTGCAGGATGTACTGTGACAATTCATCATCTCGCTTCACTTCTGCTGCTGAAAGTGCTGACCAAGTGCCTCTCCATGTTTCTTCTATGTTTCCAAGTTTAAGAAAGCAGCAAGAAAGGAATTAATCTCAGAGAAAAGGAAGTGCACAGAGCCATAAAAACAAAGTCCACTCGTGTCTTTCTTCCAGGCTCAGTCTGAAAAACGTTAGGGGATTTTGTCATTTCCATGGGTAATGGATCTGCAAGCTTAGCCCCCAGATAGAATTCAGCACCAAACTGGATAATTATATCAGAATTCATTCTTATTCTCAGGGGATTTTGACAGCCTCTGATGATCTCTAGGGCAGGATCTTGCCAGCGCATTCAAAGTGAGATCCTATTGGAGAGAGAGGATAGCACAGGAAAGCTGCCATATTAGGAAACCTTTGATCAACATAATGGAAATGTTAATTGGGTCTTAGCCAGGTGCAGCCTGACAGAAATATATAGAAGCTGTCAAAGCCTCAACCCGAGTTCTGTAGGCTTGAACAGGGTCAGAGGAAAACAATGAGCCACAACCAGCCCCAGTGCCTTCTAGAAAACAATAGATCAAAAAGTAACGAAACTTCAGCTGTTTCGGCTCACGTTCGCCTTTCGCCAGGCACTACAAGCATGATTTTAAAGCGAACTGACAGGAGAACTACTACGAAATGGCTGAAAGGTTTTGAATGTGGCTCAAGATCTACACTTCTGGCTCATAAATATTTCCGCTATGAGAACCCATAGCAAGCTAACCAATATGTCCTGCCAGTATTGGAGCCTGGGTCCAAACCGAGTATGAGGTGAAATGTATTTAAAAAGTGTAAAATCATCTTAAAAAAAACTGGAGAGATAAAAAAATAAAACAATGTTTTTAAAACGATAAATTCAAATCCAATGCCAAGGCCCAGAGAGCAAGCCAGAGGTCAGGAAGAAAACATCCGCTTCTGATACACACTGGATAAAAAGGATGTTCATAAGAAGAATAAAATGATTTACAAAGTGTCTAAGAGATTTGGAGTAATTAAGAGATGTGTCTAAGAGGTGTGGGGGAAAAGAGATGATGAATCAGAATCAGAAAACTTTATTTATCCTGAAGGAAATTGTTTAATGAGAAATTATATGTAGCTTGGTGGCGTGACTGGCTAGAAAGCTGCACATATGATCAGAAGGTTGCAAGTTTGAGACCCAGGACGGACATTGGGACCATCGAGGTATCCTTGAGTGAGGCACCATCCCCGCACACTTCCCCCCCAGGCACCATTGTTGTCTTCCCACTGCTTTACTGGGTAAATGGGTTAAATACTGATGACTACATCGTACTGTTGTGTGTTCAAGATGACAAAAATGACCACTTAACCTCAAGTAAACAAAATCTGACTAATATCAAATATGTTTGCCTGTGTTTTAAACAGTCTCTTTTCACTAACCGTTAATATATTTAAGCTTGAAAGCTTGTCTGAAACTTTTCTGACAAAATGAGTGCCAGAGCAAGCTCCTCCCTCTACAGTTAACTCTGCTGATGGGGTCGATTGTAACATTTGCAACAACAGCACTATTGGATATAAAAATGTAAACAAGTAAAATAAATATGGTCTGCCAAACGTCCCTACTTGTTTTCCAACTTTTACATTTCAGTATTCCAGCAATTTTCTGTTCAGTCCATGGCTTTGCCCTCTAACATTAGTTCTCCCCCATACTACAGCATGCAAATGAGCAACTTAATGCTACTTGATTTACTCAATCACTTTTGGTAAAACAAACTAAATCATTCAGTGTAAACTTTGTAGCATTTATCTTATAAAACCAAACAGAAAAATGATACATGTTTCTGCTTCCCTCAGCAGGTTTTGCTGTTCAGAAAGGTTTTCTTCTTTACCTAAAAAAATGCACAACAATTAAAAGTAACAGGAAAAAGTTAGAAAATAATGGATCAGGCCATAAATGAGGAAGCCAAGACTGTTAATGAAGACTATACTTTGTCTAATGAACTGCGTGTCCATGCATGGCTTAGGCTAAAGAAATGGTCAGGCTGGAGCTGAAAGGTTCTGCAAACACATTAGGAGACAATTTGTTAAAGGAAAGAAACACTCAAAGACAAATAGTTGGTCATTTGTGCTGCCTTCAGCAGGTTCTGCAAATAGAAATGTGCCTTTTGTTGAACTGAAAACAGCAAAGCAACAGATGAGAGCGAAGCCGAGGCAGCTGAGATGAAGTCAGTGTTGACTATAATGGACTGAATGCAGTTCAGAAACAATATTACGGGAGAAGAACAAAAACTGCAGAGTGTCTAGTCACTGCTACTCTCAGCAGATTCTGCCAAGAAAATGAACTTCCTGTAGTAACACTTAATCCTTAATGAAGAATGTGTTGCTGACAGAGGAGCTGGTTGAAGTCTTTGGTGTAATAAAGTGCACCATTTTGCTTAAAAGACTCTCTTTTTTTTTGTAACAAAAGATTTTGCACTGACAAATTTGATTTATGGCTGCAGCGTACGGCTTTAACTGACTAAGCAATCTGGCCACTGCTTTTAATCACAATGATTCATTTCCAACATTTAACATATCTACATTTATATGGTATGAAAAAGAAGATATAAAAATGCCCGCTTAGCTCAGTAGCAGCGAGCTCTATTGGAGGTCAGTCACGCTCAGAAAGAACTTCAGAGTCTAACTTCAGACATGTCCAGACCATATCTGTGTGGACAAGCTTTCAGGGACCTTGCTTTGAGAATTTCACAGGGTTCAGCCTCCTCCAAGAGTGCTGACATCTGTGGGTTCAGTGGAAGGAAACATGGGGTCAGCACCACGGAGAGTTCCCCGCAGTAGCCAGGCCTTCAGGGCACGCCTCAACAGGCTAGCATTCTTTAGCATGCAAGCTTCTACTCTGATTTACTTCACATAAAACAAAAAAAACACATATAGTCAAAAATCTGCCTTTCTGATTGAACGTTTTGCTTGGTTCTATAGTGTAAAGACAATAGGAGTTAAATAGTGAACCAAAAATGTCAAATTTGTTGATTGTGTTATAGATTTGCTGTTCTTTTACACTAACACAGATTAAAATGATCTTGGGATGCTCTGAAGAACCTTCACTCGATCTTCCACAGATGCTTTTCAAATTGGACAATCAAGAAGATCCAGACCTTGCTGGCTGTACACAGAAATTGTGTTTTGGGACATTTAAGTATAACCGAACTGTGTGTGGACATCAAAGGGAAATTTTTATCAGAAACTCCATCACCCAACTAAGATAGATTAGAAAATAAAAGCTTGCTGAAACGTCCATGCCATCACAGATATAATTTAGGTACAATACCGTTCCTGGATACCTATAGAGTAAAGGAATAATTTCCCTCTAAATGCGCTTAAGTCAAACAAATTATTTTTTTTATTTTTTTTTCTGCACATTCAAACAGAGTCTAAATATCTGAACATTGATTTTAAAAGAATTGTACTCCCAGGACTGTGGTGAAGGCATTTAACATTTACACAACATCTTTCAACAAACACACCCTTGAAAATGAAGAGAAGATACACCAGTCCATAAATCAGTACACATGTCAGACCAAAGAACAAATAATACATCCTTCATCTAATGTAATGTGAGTTCAGGATGCTTCATTTCCTGAAGCTCCTCTGGCAAGCGAAACAGCAGTATTAGGCAGGTGCAGACACTGACAAAGCAAGACCCCGTCGAAAACAATTAGAAGCAAAGCTCCGTTTTAGCAGCTGCAACTTTTTGGAAAGGTTTCTGCTGCTCGCTTGGCTTGTCTTTAATTAATAGGCTTATCCTTCTCTTCACATGTTGCTACATCTAATTGGGATTGCAGGAAAGGAGCCTGTTCCTTGACTTTCAAGCAGGCAGCTGCTCTAGTAAATGAGCTGTAGCTGTATAATGACAATGCAAAGGCTCGGAACCTCACAGGGAACTGTACCAATAAGCCTTTTCTAAAAAATGGTTTAAGCAATAGCATACTGTTCCAAATGAAAGGAAATCATGCACCAATTGAGCCCAGGCAGGATCAGCCTTGTGTTAGCCAATAAGCTCTATTAGCTCCATTAAATCCTACTTTTTCTTGCATCTTCAGTCACTAAATAATAGTTTTTTTGCTGAAGATCTCCCAGTGTGTTGCTCTGTAAATGCTGACATTCTTTAATTGGACTGAGTGAAACTTTTTAGCTGTTGTTTTTTGCCAGTTCTCTGTAAATACATTTAATTTCATGACAGGTTATATTCACATTCATGCAAAAAAAGTGAGATGTGTGTGCTTCAAGGAGAAAGACTGTATTTAATTGATTTAATTTATCTGTGATCTTTAACTGACACAGCTGGTTACCACACCACATATCAGCTATTGGACTGGTCACAACTCAGCTCATTTGCTACGGAAAAAATAAGAAACCACTTTTATAGTTTCTGTTCACTGTTCAAATTCAAATTCAAATTCAAATTTTATTTGTCACATACACAATCATACACAGTACGATATGCAGTGAAATGCTAATACAACCGCCGGTGACCTTAAAAAGAAAATAAAAATAAAAATAAAAACTATATATAAGGAATAAATATTAATAAAAAGAAATGAAATACAAAAGAATAAGTGTAACTAGTAAAATAGTAAAAAGTAAAATAAACAAACTGTACAAATAAGGGCATAATAAAAATATTACAAAATATTGAAATATAGGGGGAATATATAGATAAAAAATTGATTTTAATGTTTTAAAGTGGCATTAAAATGCTTTAAAGTGGCAAAGTGGCAGAGTTTAATGTGCAAAATGGCAGATATATATGTTTGTACAATTTGTGGCAGTGTGTGTGTATGTGTGTGTAAAATACACATGTCTCCATCTGTGTTGTGAGTGCAGTAGTGTGTGTAGAGCAGCTTTTCTTTGGTCTGTATTCCAGCAGCTTCACTCCTGATTCAGTTTCTGATAGGATGAATCAGAATCACACACACACTCTGCTCTTATAATCACTGTTTTAATTGCTGCAGTTGTAAAAATGTTGTGTAGTTAAACATTTCCAAAGTATAATAAATTATTTATATGTATTCATTTTTAATTTTCTCTAAATTTGGTTTTGTGTGGAATTTTAAATCAAGTGTGGTCAATAGTGTATAAAAAAAACTGTGACATGCAAATTTTACACAGACACAATCTCACAAATGACAAAAGCAGCAACCAGAAAAAAGATGTGGTCTCTTATTTTTTCCACTGGCTCTATATTACTGTCTCTCCTACCTACACACACACTTCAAATGAAAAAAGGACATTTGCATAAAATTTTGCATGAAATTTTATCACTTTTCATCATGGTCAGACAAATCTCCGATCTCCCAAATGATCTGATTACAGGATATTCCAAACAATTCTGGATCTTTTCTTTTGTGCATTAAAGCAATTTTACCTTCATATGAAAACAGAAAAAAAATGAACATTGATTAAAGTCTGAAAAAATGATTAAAATTTAATTACCCACAGCACCCTCAGCACCCCTCACCATCTCTGGTGTGTTGTACTCACACACCTTTAGATTATTAACAACGCTGCCGCCAGGCTTTTAACCCACTCCCATACTCACATCTCTCCTATTTTACCTTCCCTATATCGGCTCCCAGTGGAATTTAAGATCCAATGTAAAATCCTTTTTCGCACTTATAGAGCCCTACCTGGTCATACCCCTGAATACATTGTGCAGTTTTACACCACGAGCCCTGAGATCCACCCAGAAAATGCCTTCTTTCTTTACCTAAAACCTTGCATGTGAGGATCCCGAATTACACTCTGTTGCTCAGTTTGTGCAACAGTCTTCCACCAGCACTGAGTAGCTTTTATTAATATATTTTTGTTTTATCTTATATTCTGTATTTTGCAACTTTTATGGAACTTTAATTTGTGCTGACTGTCTGCGAAAAGTACATTATAAAGAAACGATTTAAATTTGAATAGTTTCTTATTTGACGATATGAGGCAAACAACCTGTGGCATTCCCTCTATTAGGCGATTCTAATAATTTGGTGGGTGGGGTTGCACTAGGTGCAAGTTCAAACATAGACTGGTCATGAGGTTTGTTTTTAGTTCAGGTTGTGCATCACTAAATCAAGATATGTTGCATTAAAAAGTAAGAAAAAATTTTTATTTTGCACTTCGCCGCAAGTGTTTACAGCTGGCTGGTGGTGGGAAAATGCATTCGAGTTGGTTTTGAGATGTTTGTGTGAGTTTTGAGCGAGATTTGTTGAGTTTTGTGTTTTTTTGTGAAGACGCTATCTGGCTAGCCGGTTTCCACTGGCTAATACTGAGGAGCGTGCCGGTTGGCCGGTCGGGCCATGTGGCTATTGAGTCAGAAAAAGAAAAGCTGTGTTTAGTGGTTTGTTTATTTATAATTCTACTTTGAAAATATGAATTTCTGAATCCAAGATGGTGAATACAAGATAAGAATACATTCAGCCCCCTCCCACCGAAGACAATCTTTCAATGTATTCAATGTTTTTCACTACCGAACACTCGAAACTCAAATAATGGCATTTGGACCAGCCCTAAAATGTATATAGTATGCAAACATTGTTCAAATCAAACATATTCACGTCTTTCTACACATTTTACATATGACTGAAAATTCCCATTTGCCACTTCTACAATATCCTTACTTTTAATTTCATGAACTGAAAACATTTGACTGGCTTCACTATTTTGAGTTCTGCTAACTTGGTTTACAGTATATCGACTCCTTTCTGGAACATCAGCGCAGTTTAAAATTGTCAATACGATTACAGTCTCCCGTCATTAAACGAATGCATTTGGCAGTTGCAATCAGCACACATTTTCAATTTCCATTTTAAATCATAAGCTAATTTGGCAAAGTTCACACTCCAGTGACCTCCAACTCTCTCGCAAGTTGAGCTGCTGATTAATGCAACGTAACCTACATACATCTGGACGTCGCTATAATAGTAATGGCCATTTTGAATGCGAAGCCACATTCGTGGATCTTATTCGCATTCAAAATGCTTTTTATGGCTCTGAGAGGACCAACCGTGGAGCCTTATGGGCCCTCCACAATAAAGACGAGTCTTTGTCGGGGGAAAGAATTCATAAATAATCTTGCATTGCAGGCATCTCATTATCTTCATGCACTGCTGTGTATCCTACAGTGAGGCTTTGCACAGCCAGCGGCTCAAAACGCTTCAAGCTAATCCTAACTTTTGAGTGATCAGAGAGGGCAGGAGAGAAAGTGAGAGAAAGTTGCATGGATGTCTTCGATACACAAATCTCCTAAATGTAGTAATGCAGCATTTCAGAGTAATTACACGGCAAAGATTAGAGCTCCACTTGGCTTTTGAGATACAGAATAAAAAAATGTAAAATACATGAAAGCACCAAAATGGAAGCAGGATGGCGTCCAACAGATTTGTCTTCCGACAGACTGGCCTATTCAAATGACCAGCTAATTCAGCTGCAAGGCATCTGAGGAATTCTCACACCCCCGCAACAGGCCAGTACAGTTATGGAACTGAAGTATTTCGGGGCACTGTTGGAAAATGTAGATATTTCAAACATTTAGCCATGTAGCAAACATTGCATTCAGCTGTGTTACAGTCATCTTCTGGATGACTGACTTTCCCCCTTTTGATGATATGTCTTGAAGGTGGGTGGAACTGCTTCAGGGTGTGTTGGAGGGGGACAGTTTTTTCCTCTTTTCGGTGCTATTTTAGCTGTAAGGCATACAGTTAACATTACTGCGGGGAAAAGGAATATTTGAATGTAGCCAAATAACTGTGGGAACCATCTTCACTCATCACCAAAATGGAGAAAATCTGTAGTTAAGTGACAAAAACGACTCATCAGATTAGCCGCGGAAGCTAAAATTTACAGTTAGCATGACAAACCATTGGGAAAGCTAACCTTATCTCAATGTGTCTCTCTTCGCTGGCTGAAAGAGTGAAACCTCTTTTTTTTAATAAATAAAGAGAGCCCATCTTTTGTTTATAAATATGTTCGATGGCGAAGGTACTCTAATGCTCACTTCCTTGTTTATAACCCAGTGGCTAGGCTAGCAGTCAGAATTCATTGACACCACAGGGATTGCCAGTGGCTATATAATGTGTTTGTACAATGCATGCTGAGTTTTGTAATAAGGAAATATCGTTGAACAAAAATACTACAATAATATAATAAAGTGATTTCTGTCAACTGCTGAGGCTGTAGGAGAAAATCCTGCAAGCTATTACCTTACCCAATTATACAACAATGCACAGCACAAGAAATAGCATATTAAACTGTAGGCTTTGTCCAGAATGTCCCTTTAAGTTGTTCTGTAAAACAAAAGCATCGTAACAGAGGATACTCCGCCCCAGTGATTAGCTCTTTTATGAGCCAAATGCTTGTCTTCCTGTTATGACTGCTAACAACAATAACAACAGCTATAACAATAACAACAGTGCTTCTCTTTTTACTGCTTCACGTCCGCACAGAGTATTGTAATGATGTTTTGAATTGAGGCTAGAATCTCAGATGTTGGTTTTAATGGCCTCGCTCGTAGCAACACAGAAGGGCAGTGGGTTGCTGTTTTAAAGCTTCAGATCGTTATAAGGATTGTATTAGTAAAGAAAAAAAGCCCAGCTAGACCTGCCACAGGCCTCCTTGTCCACTGATGTTTTAACAAGCCCAAGTAGTCTTGTATGTCATGTTGAAATTCATCCATGTAGACTACAGAGTTACAGCCCCAAGCAAAGTCCCTCAATCTGCCATGAGATGCGTCATTGTTTTTTTTTTTCAAGGAATAGGGTTTTTTTTACATGTTTTAGCATACAGCTTGATCTCTAACTGTCATATGCTAACTTTTGATTACCCAGGAAAATCATTTTAGCACATTTACATGAATAGAACTGAAACCCCTACGCTCATTTATAATAGAAATGACTGGGCTGTTGCTGATTTTCATCAGTGTACACTAGATGCAAATTTATTTTAATTACTACACTCTAACAATTCAGGTAATTTCTGATCACAGTTGTTCTTTGTTGCTATTCTGGCAAAGTAAATGACAAAGCAGCTACTGCCCCTAAACTTTAATGCAATCAGTGCACCATCATGCATTAACCTCTGAAACCCCTTCTTAAACTACTGCACTGATTGCATATACAAGATTATGAATTCATCTTGACCGTGGGTGTTTATACTTGTTCATTCAACTGTAATTATGTGTTTTCAGTTGTTTTCATAACAGCTTTGACTCTTTGTCATGCATTTTTGCAGTGTGGCAGGGCTCAGGGCCCATAATTCTGCTGAAAGGGACCACTGCCATTACATGTTGATGTTGCCATAGGGTTGGTAGTGGCCATAGGGTTGGTACTTGCCTGTGAACCTGATAGCAACAAAGTCGAAGGTTATAACCCTCACTTTCTACCATTGTGTCCTTGAGCAAGACACTTAACCCTCAGCTTCGCCAGGAGGACTGTCACTGATTGTAAGACGATCTGGATAAGAGCAACAGTCAAATACCCATGAACGGATTACATCCACAAGGTTCCCCTGCAGAACATTTCCCTGTGTATCACAGTGCCTCTGCCTGCTAGCCCTCTTCCCATACTGCAACCCGGGGACTTCCCAGGAACCCAGGATCCTGCCCTTTCACAAATTCAAAAAGAAATCATGAGACCAAACCACCTTCAGTTCTGATACTCATACCCATTGTAGGAGTTTTTAATGGTGGGCGGGGTCAGCATGGGCACTTTGAACAGCCTTATATACTGCAGCTCTTCTGTAGTGTCGGACCAGAGAAGCTAGCTTTAACCCGCGATGCATATATAGTTTTCACCCTCTAGTGCTATATGTAGTGGTTAATGTAGAAATGTACATAACAGAAATGGTCAAAAATGTGTTAATTATCTAATATTAATTTCAGTCATAGTTATACAAACACTATATGGACAAAAGTATTAGGACTACGCCTCTTACTTCCAGTGAAGGGCAATCTGAATGCAAGATGTTTCAGAAAACATCATGCTTCCAACATTGTGTACCCAGTTTGGGGATCAAGCTTCTCTATTCCAGCATGACTGTGCTCCAGTCAATGGTTGGATGATTTCGGTGTAAAAGAACTTGACTGTCCCACAAGTTTGAGCCCTGAAATCAAACCTATCCAATACGTTTTGGATGAACTGGAACAGATATTGCAAGCCAGGCCTATTCATGAAACACCAGTGTGTATATGTGTGTGTGTGTGTGTGTGTGTATGTGTGAGTGTGTGTGTGTGTGTGTGTGTGTGTGTGTGTGTGTGTGTGTGTGT
>JBBKCR010011445.1:0-12610 GCA_037577295.1 Ladigesia roloffi | reverse complement strand
CCCCTTGTTTTGGTCTCGTTAACTCCTGTATTTAAGTTGGTTGGTTGCACTCACTCTTTATCTGGGCATCGCCTTACTTTCCCTGTGTTCTTGTCTTAGTGTTTAGTTTTTTTGTATCAGTCTGACGGCCCTCGAGCCAGTTTACTTTTCTGTTTTTGTTTGAGTTAAATAAATCCCCTTGTCACTATGGATCCTGGTTCCCTTGCGTTTCCTGCCTGAAAAGCCCCGAGGTAAATCACGAGTGAGGGCTAACCCATAACTAGTCACAACCCATAACTAGTCACTCCTCAACCCTGCATACATTTTGTTCCAACATATAGATAAAGATCAAATTCTTTATACAAATTACTCCCTCAATGTTTAATTAGTTTTGTTCAAAATGTAATTGTCATTTCAAAGTAATCAAATAACACAAAGTCGTTGTAAATGCAGTTGTCATTTATTTCAATGCAAAACTCATTGAGCAACACTGTTGCATCTAATTCTCAATAGCTCCTCAATTTACCTTTTAGGCCTGATATTATTTCCCATGTTGCTGTTATTACAGGTGATAAATCTATAAATGTTTGTAATCTGAAGTTGTAAGGGACTTAAGAAGTCCAGTATTGACCATCAAATTTTGTAGAAAAGAAGCTTTCAAACAAATGTCCACCTCAAATTGTTTGGCAACCATTTTAAATACTTAGTTAAAGCAAAGCATTCTGGGATATGGAAATGTTCCATTGTGTTCCACAAAATGACAATTCCAGTAAATCAAACTTATATTATTTAAACTTAAATTATGTGTTCTGTGACTAGAGCTTTTAACATTCATTGTTGGGGGGAAACATTTCCTGTTAATGTAATCTGTACAAGTAGTTCAAACTAATATCATTTATAGAATATGTTATGAAATCATATCTGACATACATTGTTAAGCTTCATTGGTAAACACTTCAATTATCTATATGAATTTCTTTGAATTTGTTTTTAATTGCAATTCTGCTGTCTTTAATTCTAATTTGAATTGTAATTCTAGATCCTGTTTCTGACATCAATTCAAATTCAATTCAAATTCAAGAATTGAATTGGAATTTAGGAGTCATTCTCAATTCAATTCTGAATTATGCACAAGCCTGCTCAGCAATGACTGAAATAAGTTGTTGAAGAAATAATCTGGAATGGAAAAGAAAGCAGTCTTGCAGGACTCCCAGAGTTTGTTGAGATTCTTTGGTGTCGTCTTCCAAGCCTACTCCTTCATCTTACATGCTCAATAATTTAGGTGTTTGGTTTTTAAACATAAAAGAGGTGTTCAGGATTTTAACACAAGAAACTTTTTGGCTGTTTCATTTTATACCCAGTTATTAATGTGAAAGCCTTTGGAATTAAATTGATACATTTATTGTAACAATCGATTGATTAGAAATAAAGTTAAGTGCCCTTGTACATTCCTGTGTCCAAATAAATGATTTTTCCAGCATTTTTGCATATTTGCAGCATTTACAGCATTTCTGGCTAAAAAAAGTACCAGTCATTGATAGCTGTGTCTTTATCACATAAAGGCACATAACATTATTTTTAATCAATCAGTTGTTTCAAATATATATAAATGTCATGCCAAGGGCTTTCAACTTAATAACTGGGTGCAAAATAAAACAGTCAAAAAGTGTCCTGATATTCAAAGCTTTTTAAAGTCCAGAACACCTGAATTACTGAGCATGTCTGGGGTAAGATAAAGGAGGAGGTGTGGAAGATTAAACCAATGAAGGTTGATGAACTTTGGGAGTCCTGCAAGATTCATCTTGGCAATAAATACAGTTATTGCCAAGATCTATGGATGTGGTCCTCCAACCTCATACAGGTCATTAATTATTTTTTTCAAGGCCCAATGACTTTATGTTCTGATGTTATTGTAACATGTTTTTATATTCTAAATAAAGAATATGTATAATTTCTACATTATTTTTGTAAACGACAAGACTTTAGTCAAGGCAAAATTTTACCTTTCTGTGTTAATTAAGTAATACAAATCAATAAATGATGAAAAACTTTATTTTGGTAAAATAAGCATAATCTAGACGGCTTTACCTTTCTTAGTTTAGTTTAGTTTGTTTATTTATATAGCACATGTAAAAAACAACCATGTTTGACCAAAGTGCTTCACAAGCACTAAAAAGATGATCACACACAATCAATCAATACATTAAAAAGTTGTCAAAATGTCAAACAACTCAACTCAAAAAATAAAAAAAAAAGGAATATAAATGTGTCTTAAGTAATGACTTAAAAACATCAACACTCTGAGCAGACTTTATGTGATAAGGTAAATTGTTCCACAACTTTGGTCCCACCACTGAAAAAGCTCGCTCACCTTTATATTTTAATCTGGCTCTCGGAACCTCCAGGAGCAACTGATTAGATGACCTCAGTTCTCTAATGGGAGTCCGAATATGAAAAAGCTCTGATAAATAAGCTCTGATAATATCAATCCTGAAGTCGGGTTAATGTGCTCACGCTTTCTAGCCCCAGTTAAAAGCCTAGCTGCTGCATTCTGAACCAACTACAAACACTGGAAAGATGATTGATCCAATACAACATATAAAGAGTAACAATAGTCCAGTCTTGACGTTATAAAAGCATGAATTATACTTTCAAACTTAAATGGAAGGTAGGCCTTGACTTTCGCCAACAGTCTCAGTTGAAAAAAACTGGCTTTTATAACAGAACTAATCTGTTTATCAAATTTAAAAGCACCATCAAAAATCACACCAAGATTCCTGGTAAATGGACGGATATACGTTCCTAAAGCATCAAGTGCATCTACACAAGCACCCAGATCACCAGGACGACTAAACATAACAATCTCAGTCTTATTTTTGTTAAGACAAAGAAAGTTCTGATCCAACCATATTTTTTTCATCTCTCAGGCAATTATGTAGTGACAAAAATGAAGCTTTGTCATTTGTTTTGACAGGCAAATAAATTTGTAAATCATCTGCATAAAAATGAAAAGGAGATGTTGCGCTATTTAAAAATATCCCACAAAGGAAACATATACAAAGAAAACAACATAGGGCCCAAAATGGATCCGTGGGGAACGCCACAATTAAGAACGACAGTAGATGAATAGTATTCGCGTAAATGAACAGAAAAACTTCTGCCTGTTAAATATGACTGAAACCATTAAAGGGCTATGCCCTTAATACCAACACACTGTTCAAGTCTAGATAAAAGATTAGAGTGGCTGACCGTATCAAAAGCCGCAGTCAAATCCAAAAGGATTCAATAGCTAAGAGAAGATCATTAGTGACTCTTAGAAGAGCAGTTTCTGTACTATGTTGAGGCTTAAAACCAGACTGGAATATTTCAAAAATACCATGTACATCTAAAAATGATTGAAGTTAACTAAAAACAATTCTCTCCAAAATTTTCGATACAAAAATTAGACAAAATTGAGAAATCTAAATTTTTCTTTTTTAAGAGCGGTTACACAGTGGCATGTTTAAAAATTCCATTCTGTGATTCGTTTATTTACAAAAACTATATACAACTGACAAACTACACGACACAACAGAGAGGAGAGGAGATGATACGATGAGGGTAGGTGAAGAGAGGTGAGAGAGAAAGAGGAGATGACAACAACAGACATTAAAGACCGCATACTGGTGAGTCAGTCCAGGTCCTTAATTAGGTACTGTCCATAATTTTGATGAGACTGTTTGCACCTGCACTCTGGGTGGTAGTTCTGCAGCGCCCCCCAGTGGTTGCTGCCGGAACCATGACAGTAATCTTGAAGAATACTATCACCGGGGCAATTTGTAGGACATAGTTGTTTCATTATGTCAGAAAGATAAGAAAAAGTAACAGGTTCAAACTGCTGAAAGATAGCTTGACAGGAAGATAAAATAGAAGGATCAGTAGTAACCTTGTTGGGTGGAAAACTAAGACCAGCAATCTTATCCACAAAAAAATTCAAAAATTATTCACACAGTGTTACAGATGGGGCAATACAATCTGACTCATGTGGATTAACAAGAGAATTAAAAACATTAAAAAGTACTTTTGGCCTCTGTCTATTACAGGCCACTACGTTGGAAAGAAATGTAGTTTTAGCTGATTTTACAGCACTCTGATATTTACATAGCGCATCCTGCAATATTTCAAATTAAATTTTCAGTTTATCCTTTTTCCACTTCCTCTCAGCTACTCTGCAGCCACTCCTAAGAGAATGGGTAGACTTATCCAACCATGGATGAGACAATGCGTTACAATATTTCTTCCTCAATAGAGCAACAATAGAGTCCAATATCCCAGTGCATGTAAAATCAAATCAGAGAGTGAACTCTTCCACACTGAGATTACAATGGTCACCGTTAAACAGCAATGAGTCCTTAAAAGCTCTGAAGCAGTTGAAGGGTTAATTGCCCGGAAACTTCGAGCAACAGCATAGTCCACCAATGACTGAACCAGGAGCAACCACGGTAAATAAAACAGGCATGTGATCTGAAATACCTGCATCGCATATTTAATTGACAGTAATACATAAACCATATGACAACACAAGGTCCTTTTTCATGAGTCGGTCCAGTGAAAGACTGCATGAGATTAAACGAGTCAATTAGAGTGACAAACTCTTTAGCCACAGGTTTGGATTCACAGCACACATGTATATTAAAATCACCAATTATTAAAAAGTGATCATATTTCAATGCAATCACTCCCAGAAAGTCTGCAAAGTCCTGAATAAAGTTCGTATTGTACTTTGGAGGTCGATATACCACCGCAAATAAAACAGTTGCAGGAAAACTAGTCTCAAGGAGCTGCAATTCAAAACTGCTGTAAGAATCCACCACAATTTCTCGGCAATGGAAAACAGATTTAAACACAGAAGCCAGACCACCACCTTTGCCAGTAGTCCATGCTGAGCTTATAAAATCACAGCTAGTCAAAAACATAAAATCCAACTCACGTGAAGTGAAAAATTCATTCAGTAAAAAGGTATTGTTCGCTAGAGATCTAGCATTAATCAGAGCCAAACGAAGAGTATGATCCACACTGAGTGGCAGCTTCATGTGTCTCAACTGGCGAAGGACCGAAACTGACCCTTGCGAAACCAAAACCAACCCCGATCTCGCACAGGTGACGCCACGGTTGACACATCTTGTTCCCGTGAAACCATCGACGAGCCAGGGAAGACAGGACGAAGCCACCGACCTCCAAATCCCAGTGAAAGCCTGGTGGAAACGCGGCATCCGCCGTCGGACGCCAGGTAAGCCTTGAATCTAACCAGGACACCACCGCGCTTACCCCGCCATCTCCAGCGTTTCTTACGAGGAACAACGCATGGTGGCTGGCATAGAAACGCTGGTATATCAGCCAAGAAGGGAGCAAGGCCTGTAGTGTGCTGGCCTCCCGGACCATATCTTCCAGACAACGTGTCCTCAAAATGTTTTATATTAACAAGTACTTGCCGATCATAAACGAGCAAGGCAGAGACACACTGACAACATAATCAAATGAATAAAATAATAACACTAAGCAAATAAAATAAGGACAGACGGCATGCCTTGGACACCGGTGCCATCTTATCTAATTCTTACAGGTCATTTCTGATTCCAACTGATTATCTACGAGTAAAGTTATTATTTCTTATTCCCACAACTTGGTTAAGCAACAAGACTTTTGTCAGGCACTGTACGTTATGTGGCTTCTACTTTTTTCACTTGTACTGTCCACTTTGCTGTAACAATGCAATTTTTCCACCAATGGGACTGAAAATGGGCTATTTAATATTATCTCATGTATTTGACTGATCTGTAAAACATAACAATCCATGTATTAAATTACTTACTCGCCCTGTGTCAGCCATCCTGAAAATCAGCAGTTTTGCTCTCTCTTGTCTGTGACAAAAAATATTATTACAATTTCAAACACAATTTTTTTAAACAAATCAGAAGAAGATCATGAGGGATTTACTCACGGCTTTGATTGAAGTGTGATTCCCTTTGTCAGCTTAAGATAAGCCAGAAAGGCAAATTGTTCAAGGGAAACATCTGAAGTTTAATGCCTTCCATCTCACCATGTCACTGCTTGTGTGTCGTGAAAAGCACTGGAACCTCAGAACCTGCACAAAAAAAAAAACATTCCACCAAATTATTATGTGCCCCCGGAACACCCAGCACAGTAGGTGAGTGGAACAGTGGAACATGTTTTTTTAAGGACATAAGGAGGCACACAAGGAAGTGTTTACTTCAGTGTTTGTGCTTCACATCAAACTAAAGTATTGTCTTTCCTCAGATGTGTCACTTCTAATGGAGAGGCGGCATGTACATTTAAAACGCCGATGCTTCTTCTCCCTTAGTGCGCAAAAGGGCTAATTGATGTCTGTGAGTAAGACTGTCCACTCTCTCAGCCGTGGAGTTTTCTTTACGAATGCATTCTCTGCATGGTATTCTGTTGAGCTTTGAGTGTTCTGAAAATTCATCCTACCCGACAAACCATCCTACCTCTTGTTACTGCACATGCGCGACGACCTAACAAAACGTCCTACTCGGTTAAAACGTCCTACCGTAGGATACAATTACAATCATGTCTGTGAATCCGTCCTACCCTGGAAAACCATCCTACCCCTTGTTACTGTGCATGTGTGGTGTGCTTGAAAAACGTCCTACCTTATCAAATTATAATACTGTACGTAGTTTATGCACATTTCCCCTGTGCCACAAGGCTTTCAGCATGTTTAGATAGGTAGGATGGTTTGACACATTTACCCATGAGAATATGCTTCTAGCTTACATTATGAAAGGTAGGATGGTTTGACACTTGATTCATCACAATAAGCTTCTAGCTTCCACTGTACCAGTTGTTACTGCATATGGGAATAAAATATAAATGATCTCGTCCCACCTTAAGTGTCAAACCGGTCTACCTTTCATATTATCTTGAAGCATATTCTGATGGGTACAGCAAAATGTGAAAACATCCTACCATTTTATATATGAACTAGAAGCATATACTCACGAGTAAAGGTAAGTGTCAAACCATCCTACCTATGTAATCATGCTGGAAGCCTTGTGGGACAGGGAAATGTGCATAAATGTGTATAACTCACGACGCACAACGACTTGTCCTGGTAAGTGAGTTTTGCTCTCTCTGGGTTATAACCGGAGATGTATTCTAGTCATGATTCTCTTTCTTAGTGGGATGCAGGTGTTTGATGTGGTGCCGGTGACTCGCTTGAAGGCGGAAGAATGGGTCAATATCACCACAGAGTGCCTTTGACAGATGAAATTTTCTTAAAGACCTTGTTCAAGTTTTTCTTTAAACCACATGTTTATTCTTTTAAGAAGACTTTAAACTTCAACAATTGCTGGTTGGTCCAGCTCCTGGAACTTTTTTGGATGGTTTTGTTTAGTACCAATCGTGATCTTGTTTGTCCATTTTTGTGTTTGTTCGTTGTGTTTGTCCTTAGGCACTGTCTGGCTGAGAGACTATAGCTCTGAGTGTCGGTGGCGGTATATTGTTTGGGGTGACGTGTTAGTATTCACGTTTGATCGTATGTGTTTGTGCGGGTGTGTGTGCGCGCGTGTGCATTTGCGTTTTCTTTTAAGGGCTGTATTTTATTTTGCCTGCCCCTGCCGCTTAGAAGCCGGTGCCAGGACTTTTCGTAATATTGTTGGATTTTTTTCGTTATTGTAAGCGCCCTGTCTGAATTTATAGGAAGTTTTAACCTTTTCTTATGGTGAACCCAAATAAAGTTTTGTACATTCGTATCATATTCGTATTCGGCCTACGAACCTGTTTCCTAACCCCGTTTTTTCCCCCGGTTAACCACGGGGTGGCGTGGTCGGTTTCAAAATTACTTATCTCTTCTTAGATCGGCCACACATATACATTGTTTATTTATCAAAATAAACAAATACTACTTATATTTACGCTATGTGGGTCTCTTTAACGTGTTAAAACGCTATGTCAATATTTTTTCAGAACCGGAAGAAAGTTGGATTAAGAAAGTCTGGACAGGGCGTGGCGCAGGGCTCTTATCTCTCTACAGCCCCAGACACCCATCTAAAGAGACAGGTTTAAATGTGTCTGAGGATCTTCTGCAAAGAATAAGAGAACTTACCGATAAAAAACAGCAGAACTCTCTCCTTCACTTTTCTCCATAATAATGTAGAGGAAAACAAGCTTTGTTTAAAAAATACATGTCAGTGATGAAATTATGCAGGAGCAGAGGCAAACAAATTAGAACACGGAGAGTCCGAGAGCAGGAGACGGACGGACATGTTTCGATTCTGCTGAAACGAACCGTACCCGAGACTTCCTGAAGACGCCCAGATTTTTATTCCGACAGGTTTTGCGGCTTCTACATACTTCCCTTGTACTGTCAACTCTACGGTAACAATGATTTTTTTTCAACCGAGGAATAGGAAATGGGTTATTTTACTGACTTACACATACTCTCACATATATATGTATTTAAATAAACAAATATATGTATGTAGCCTATATGTATGTCGTCGACTTTAACGTGTTAAAACGCCTAAAGTCAGTATACAGGATTTTTTTCAGGACTAGAAGAAAGTTGGATCGAGACACTGTGCTTCAGGCCTCTTTATCGCTCTACCACCCCATCATCCATCCATCTATCCGATGAGACAGGTTAAAATGTGTCCGAGGAGCAACCGTAAAAAATTACAGTTCGTACTTACCGATGAAAACTAGCAAAATGTTCTACTTCCATTTTCTCCACTGATGATAATGCAGAGGATGGTTTATGGAAAACTTGTTTGGTTGTAGTTCAGTGATGGAGCGCTGCAGGAGAAGAGGCAGATTAAACAAATCAGAAACTCCGAGAGTAGGAGGCTGCCAGGTTTTGATTCTGCTGAAACGAAACCATACTCGAGACTTCCTGGAGACGTCCAGGACAGCAGCATTGGGTTGCAGGGTAACTAATCTGTAAACGCTCCAGGACATTTAAAATGCATGTGACTGAAAATATTTTTTGTTGTTTCTTAACCTATGACCTAATCGTCAAGCAGTGAAACTCACATGTTCAATAACCATAATTGAACACACTGATTGCACATTAACTATACTCACATTTTTTTAGGTTAACAAAGTAATGAATGACCCATGTATTTGAGGTTTGTAAATATTTTAGCTTAGACGCATTCTGTCTCTTATGTTACCCTCAAAAAAAATAAAAGAAGAAAAATACTGGGTTTGGTCCAGCAGAGGTCGCCCTTTGCTCAACAGAGGCAATGAAGACACTGGGCCTTTTCCAAACTGCACTCAACACTTTTGGTGTGTTAAATAGTACACAGGTATAAGAAATACACTACCATTCCTAGTAGTGTGTAAACTAGTACACAAGCATTAAAAATGCATTCAGTTATGTAGCACTTCACAATCAGAATCAGAAAATGTTATTGATCAAGGAGGAAACTCCAGCGTATTACCGCAAAGACACAGATACACTACAAAATATGAAACATAAAGTCTAAATAAATCAAAATAAAATATCTTAGTGAAAACCTCAATATGTAATTACACTTTAACACTGGAAAACAACTGGAACTGCTACTGGATTTAAAATGTGATTTGCTGAATCCTAATTTTCTAAATGTTCCTAGGATGTCCAGGTTTTATGTTATAGGCATTGTATTCTTTTGCAGTAATTTAGAATTTTGATACACATATTGCACCGCAACATAATAACAGCTGTTTCTGTCACGTGTATGTTTGTTACTGCGTCCTTGAGGCCTGGTTTCCTGGTTTAATTCAGTGCTGTGAGTGTTTAGGCCTGTCAATGAGCTAATGTAATCTCAGTTTAAGATTAGACTAATCACAGGCTTGTCTATTGTATAGGGTCTTCTTGGATCTAGAGGAAATGTTTTAAGCAAAACATGAGGAGGCGAAGCTGTGGAAACCATCCTGAAAATGTTTCTCACATTTTTGGTAAAAACACACCGTGTGATCATGACCAAAAAATGGGGATTGCCTGCAAGTACTGTCTTGGATGTAAAACTGGAAAGAAAGTTAAATGCCTCATGCCTGCTATACTGTTTGTTACTCTGAACTCACTCAGTGGTTTAGTGACAGAAGGAAACTGTGTCCTTTACTGTGCTGGAAGGTTATCCCTCAGACTGCTGTTTCTGTATGACTAAGCTTTCTGGATTATCGAAAAGTCAAAACATGTCTATCCTGTGAGTCTGCTCTTAAACCAGTACCACATCATGCAGAGAATCCAGTGCCAGTTCCTCCTGGATTCTTTTCTGCTGAAAGTGACAGTTCTGATGGTTATCAGAAGCATGCACAACTTTCATTATGACGGATCTCATAGACACAATATGCCTCCAGATTTGTATTCAGCACACCAGATGAAGCATAGGACAGATTAGACAAAGTAGCAGACAGAATTTAGTTCTTTGTGATCCAGTGTAATCTACTGTTTAGAAGACGTAGGTATGGAGTATTTAAAAATGTCACATGACATTCCACAAGGTAAGACAACTGCACATAAGATATTGCACACAATAGTACATTGCTCAATATTGTTCATGGTAGATATCATAGCAATGCATAGTCACACACATAATGATAGTGACTTCAATCCTGGAAGGTATTACACAACAAGAAGCAAAAGCCTATTGCACAGATTACTGTGTGAATGTGTGGCAGGGAGAGGAGTTGTGGAGTCTGAGTGAAGTATGGATGTGTGGAGCTGGAGCTGGGTTTGTACATATCAGTAAATAAGCATGATCAGTGATCGGTACAGGAACTGATGTTTGGGAGGCATATTTAGACCCTGCACTTACTGAACTATGGTAGTATTCACCTCATTACACTCATACACTCATACACACACACACACAAACAAGCATGCATGCATGCACATGTGCATACACTTACTTCATGACAACTAAAGAACTGAAATTAAAGGTGCATTTGGACCTTGGAACTCACTTATGCCCTCACCTCTAAATGACTGTCTGACCTCATGGATACACAGCAATTAGGTGGAAAAGGGGGTTAAAATCACACACACAGATGCACATACACCACTCAGCTCATCATGCACATTCAACACAACTGGCTTACCTCATTATGTTGGAAGAACTGTGAGCAGAGTTTTTTTAAAGCTCCTTCCACAAGGCCTAATGCTTTAAAACTGATGCATTCTAGGTGTCCTTGGAAGCTGTTTTGCTGGCTGTAAGAGTCACAAGCCAGCTTTCCATGCAGCGTCCTCATGATTTAGAGACTGAAAGAACAAACACAGAAGCAAACCTATGAATGTTTTTGTATTGTAGCCTCTGGTGTCTGAACTCAGCGTTTCATTTTTGCTCAGATGCACGTGCAGATTGGTGTAATAATCTCGTCCTGATTTCAAATCAATTGTGAGCATCATTTATATCAAACCATTTAAACATTACTAACCAAATTCATTCACCAAACTCTGTGATTTCTTTCGTAACAACTGAAAACAAACAACTCTCTGGTCTGTAAGCAGAGGTAGACTGGGACAAAAAAATGGCCCTGGCATTTAAGGTAGAACGGACCACCACCTATGAATACCCACACCACCCATCCCTGCACTGCCATGCATGTGTATACCAACAATGTAGTTTTTAGTAAAAGTAGTATTCAATAAATTGTTTACTTACATGGACCTAAATGATGGAAATGATCATGCATTAATGATTTTCATTAATATTTGGTAAAAAAAAACAAAAACAGGGCATTCTGTATGTGTGCGTTTGTGACAGAGAGAGAGAGAGAGAGAGAGAGAGAGAGAGACTTAAAATATTTTTGATGTTTTTTATGTCTGTATATTATTCATAAATCCCTACAGAGAAGCTGCCTCTAACACCATGCCCCCAAAAGTGTCTTTACCCACCCCACAAGCAATAATAGACATCTGCTATCGCACTGTTAATGTTGATGAATGGTGGTTAAAAGTTATGTTTTCACTTCAATAAGAAAACTTAGTTCAGCATGGAAGACATAAAGGAATTAAATGTCTATAGATGTTGACAGTGTAGACATCGTGTAAACTTTTATTAGCTTTTTTACTGGATTTCATGAATGTAACAAGACAAACTAGTGCTGCCGTTTCTTTTTTTTTATTGGTGTGTTATCACCATAACTTTGCAAACAACTAGTTCATAACCACCACTAACTGTCTTGGATGGCATTTTGCACATTTGGCACTGCCTGCCTGAAGTGGATTTTTTTTTCTCTCTACATCTCATCCACTGACACTGCTCACTATTAAACGGGGGAGGAAATTATTGGTCCAGCCCCATGTCAGTACCAAAAGAACCAATCGGCTGCTGAGAAGTGTTTCAGGGGCTGGTGGTCAGGAAATAAACTCCTGTGCTGAGTTTTTTTTTTTTTTTTGCAAATGCATCACATAGGCACAGGCACCAAAGTGAAAGTGGTGGTATTCACAGAGTTGATTAGACCTGACCAGTGCCGGGGAATTAGCCCCTTTTGAGCCAGGGATAAATCGGCTGGGTGGAAGAGATTCTTTAGCAGGAACAAACACCATCTCGCTCAAATTGTATCAAAAGAAAGATTTATTGACACATCTGCAGATGGGGTCAGGGAAGGCCTCAGAGACAGAGCA
>JBBKCR010011426.1:0-12611 GCA_037577295.1 Ladigesia roloffi | reverse complement strand
CACACACACACACACACACACACACACACACACACACACACACACACATACACACCCATAGAGGAACCTTCTTCTCCTGAGCAGACCATTTATTCAGGACGTGTCAGGTTGATGATTTAGGCCTACATGCTTTCTTTCTGATATACCCCTGCTTTATTCTTCCTTTCTTCCCAAATTTAGAGAAGACCTCAGGAGGGAGAGGGAGAGAGAGAAACCACAGTCCATTCTAATGGAAGACCTCTCTCCATTGCATGCAGTCAAATTTCCTAGGAAGTTACGGTTTGCCCATTTTTGATGTAGAGTCCTATTTCTTTTTATCTGAGGGCACAGGGGAATCGGGACCTGTTTACATTTCTGTACCATGTGCTGCTCCTGTTTGTGTCAAAAAACACACACGCACACACATCATTCATGCCTTTTGTTTCCCACTTTTGTTGCCCGAGAATTAGCAGGCACCTCTAAGACTGCGACTCATCGAAGAAACAAAATAGCTCCCCGAGGAGGCCGGCTCTGGGGGTGCGATTCTTTTTCTGACTTTGTAAATTGTCTTTAATTGCTTTTGCCCTTGTGTTCTCATTACCCTTTGAGTCCATTTTTATTGTATTGTCTCAGCATTCAGAGAAGGAATGAGAGAGAGAGCAAGAGAGCGAGAGAAAGATCCAGGCGGACACTCCACCCTCCCCTGCCGTGGTGCCCTGTTGGGTTGTGTAAAGATCCGACTGGCCGCGAGCTGCTTAGTATGCGTGGGCCTCTCCCTTGCTCCCATTAAGCGGCTGGAATGAAAAGGCTGCGCTTCTCAATAGCGGAGTGAGTGGGATGCAGCGTGGAGGTGGGAGGCAGCAGCAGCCGTGAAGGCTTTTACAGAGCACAGTAAAGAGGTTAGCCTGGAACCAGCCAGTGTGGCTACACTGCTGCTGTACTGCAGCACAGGTGAGAAAACAGACAGCGAGGTCTCATGAACGAGAGCAAAAGTCTGGAAGGAAGGAATGAAGGAAAGAAGGTCTGACCCAGATGCCGTTTACAGGCTTTGAATATTTCATCTTGTTCTTTAAAACCAATAGACTGATATAAGTAACAGTAATGTGAACAACATCGTCTCTCATAAGTATCACTAGTTTGTTTCTGGCTTACACATGATTGACTGGATTTACTGTGGTACACTAGCTCCATTTTGCCTACTTTTTACAGAGCGTTCTTCTATCTTATGATGTATATGCTCAGGCATCACTGATTTATTTGGCGTGAAGTGTTTTGCGGACAACCAGGAGGCGCGGTGCTGATTTATGACATTTATGAATTTAGTTATTCATTTACCTTCAATCTTCCACACTGTTGATACATTATCAGCAACAGCTGTTCCTAAAATAAGCGTTTACTGATGGGATGGACCATGTGTACGCTAGACCTGAGACTAGAAAACCAATGTAACAAACAGGTATAGCTGGGTCAAGCCTTATGGATGGACGGCGGTTTCAGTTCTTTCATTCTTTCTTTCTCTCTTTCTCTTGTTCAGACTCTCTCATATTCCACCTCTTTCTTTTGCTGCACCTTTCAATGCCATCTCTTTCTAGCTTCATGTCTCCTGTTCTCCCTCTCTCTCTTACTCATCTCTCATTTTGTGGATCTGTGTCTCTATCTGCAACTCTCACTGGCCCGGCAGTGGTGTAGTAACATCTGGAACTGTCTCTCTCCCTCTCTTCCCCCCTACAGTGTGTTAAAGTATTTTAATATTTTAATTTGAATACAAGGGTTCCTCGAGTTACGAGACAGATCCATTCCTTCGACAGTGATGTAACCCAAATTTTGATGCGAGCGGAAACAGACCCAAGCCTTAGTCACGCCAATACCAAAATCAGAAAAACACAACTAAGACGCAGAAAAGGAAGCCTCCCTCACTAATCCAATGTTTTACGGCATATTCTTCCACCCCCATGCAACCAAAGTAGGCCGTGAGTACCATAATAACAATGTTAAATCCAGTTGGAGTGTGCCTCGCAAATTTGAAACCTCATATTTCTAGACTGCTGTAACTCGGACCCTCTTTATATCCTATGCAAAATTAATATTGAATATTTGAATATTCTGGGCCAGGCCTAATATGGATGGATGGACAGAGGATTAGATGGCTAGAGAGTATATGCAGAAACAAGGAAATTAGAGAAACCTGAATCACACACATACAAACAAATACACACACACACAAACTCACACGGTATCAGGACTGCTCCACTAACGTCAGTGTGGATTTGTCAGCGACAGCTCATGGAGCGGATATGTGGCCAGCTGGCCGTGCTCTGGGTCAGATGCTTCTCGGAAGGGGAATAAGAGAAGCCCTGTGAATGAACACCCGGCGGTGTAAATAAACCTCTCCTTTGTTTAATGTACACAGATAAAATGGCCACCTGGCTTTTATCCAAATAAAACAGCGCTCTAATATAGTGGAGTGGCCTCGGTGTGAAGGACTGGAGGAGAGAACGCTGCAGCATTAATAACATCAGCATTAATTAGAGTGTGTTTTTCTCGCCTTTGTGCTGAATTTGTTAGATGCAGAAATGAAAGCATATGACCATTTTGTCTCTGGAGTGTGTGGGGAATGTGGGTGTGTGAGTGTGTGTGGTGATTTTTTGTACGTGCGGTGAATATGTGTTAGAACACAGTCTATGTGTTTCAAGTGAGATGCTCAACAACATTTGGTCGGGATATGGAAGAACATATCCTTGTGTGCTTGGCCTGGCAATGATGTAGGAACATCTGGAACAACCTCTCTCTCTTTCTCTCTCAGTCTATCTTCTGGGGCTCAGCTGTCATGCTGGTCTTTTGGATGAAGAAAGTCATTCGGCTGCCAGGTGCAGATGTGCCTACTATGAACATCCAACCTAACACCTACCACCAACTCTGCCACTCGAACCATACAGCCCTCCCCCATCTCTCTCTCACATATGCTCTCTCTCTCTCTCTCTCTCTCTCTCTTTCTTTCCCCTACCTCACTGTATTTACTGTATATTCTCATTACAGTATTTTTCTGAACATTAAATAAATCAAAGTCCATATAACACACATCATCCCCTTTCCCCAACTGGACAAAAGTACAACACGCAGTTCAAACAATAGCAGCAGCCATATGTAGTGTGTGGACCATCACACCTATATGTGATTATCGGCTGTATGGATGTTAATATGAAGGTGCCCCTTGCAGCTAAATCATACTCTTCTGAGAAGGTGACAAATGTGGCTTGTGTGAATTTGTGCCCAGGGGCTCAGTCATGTTGGAACAGGAAAAAGCCTTCTGCCAAGCTGCAGCCACACATTTGAAAGAATATAATTGTGTAAAAATTCTTTTTTTAAGGGGAAGAGGTCAGAATTAGTGAAAACGTTCCCTCCTTTGCTAACCTTATTGCTGGGATTATTTATTCTGTGGTGTAGCATTATCTGAGCTGTCATTGCACATAGACATTCAGTTGGCCGGTGCGAAACAGGAAACGGACTGGCAAGAATGGCCAACATTGCATTCTTTAAAAGTTCTGGAGCATGACCTTTCTTTTGCCACTGTTTGTCATGTGGAAACTGCTTGGCTAGAATGTTTGATTTTTACTCCTGCTGACAATGAGCAAATCTGAAGCACCTGAACTCAAGGGTTCTATATGTAGAGTGTGTTAAATGCAAGTTTGTACAAGCAAACCATTTCTTCGGCAGACTTTGTTGCCATTAATTTATTATCTTTCCACTGTTTGATTATATTCCACAAGGCAAAGTGCATAAAAACTCACCTTTCATTCTTCATTTGTGGTTACCGCTGTGTTTGTGGAATGAAAAGACATCAAGGGAATGTGGAGTACAGAAATTAAGATGGTGGTGTCTTAGTCCACCATATTTGTTGGATTGCAAGCCAGGTGGCTACATGTATGTATGTATGGGATTAAAAGTTTGGGAAAATCCTGTATGACATTCTGTCATCTATAAAAATGAAAATGACACCCCTTGTAGAGACAGCTTTGACACATTATGTAAAAGATCAGGTCCCCACGCATGTCATGGCTGAATTTTATTTTTACCATTCCCTTGCTGCAACATATGGATGAACGGTGTTGTTAGAATTCAAGTAAAATTGTGCTCGGTTTGGTCAAATGAAGCGTCAGGATTGGTTCTCTGTGTGTGTGTTGATTGTTTGTGTTTGTGAAAGCTGTAATTTCAGCAGCAGCCTAATGGACCGTGTCCAGCTGCAGCTGAGGATGTGAGGTTTGTCAGTAGGGTAAATCAGGGGGTTTCCATGCCCGTTTGATTGCCAGCCCATTTGATTGGGGCCAATCTGAGGGCTACTGTGTCTCCAGAGCTGTGGCGGTGTGATTTCTCGCCCATGTCAGCAGCCCTGCTCTCCGAATAAGCCTTTAGCCCCCGCCGCTGGCTGCTAATGCTGCTTTTTGAATAGTTGCCTGGGAAATCTACTCCGTGGCTTTGGTCGGGGATGAAAGCACATCTCTCTGGAGCGATTGCTTTTCTGTTCTCTTTCTGCCTGCGTGTTCGGCTGGAAATGACTTTCTCGTTCGCTTGTGCTCACTCTCTTTCCCGCTCTATGTCACCCTCTCTCTCTCTCTCTCTCTGCTGTTTCTCTTTCTTTCTCTTTCTCTCTCGCTGCTGTTTCTCTTTCTCTCCTTGGTTGAGGGAATCCCATCCATGAATCTCTCTCGTTTTTTGCCTTTTCTTATCACCTCGCCCAGAGAAGGCGGCGGCTGTGTACATATCAGGATTGGAGAAGGGGTGAAGAGAAAGGACACATGCGAGATACGAGAGTGGGCGCTCTTTTCGCTGTGATAACACTCTGTCCCTCTTGCTTTCCAGCACACCAATGCAGTCCATGCTTGGACGCCCAGCCACTCTACAAATCACATCACCTATTTGTATTTGTGTGTGTGTGTGTGTGTGTGTGTGTGTGTGTGTATAAGTCTAGGGTATGTGTGGGTCAGTGTGTGTGCGTTTGCCATATTAAAATGCCATAGCAGCCAGAGCTTGTCTCTCTGAAACTGCAGGGTAAATTGCTCTGCATGCGTCAGCGACAGAGACAGAGATTGAGAGGGAATGGCTGAAAAGAAAGTGGGATGGAAGATGACAGATAAGGGCCTATTACTTAAGCTGCATTATAAATAAACCCGATCTCACTGACATGCATTTAAAACATTGCAGACCTAACACTTTAGTTCAGCTAATGTATTCTCTGAAGTGTCTTATTTCCGTGCCCTTAACTGTGGGAGGCAGTGATGCAGAAACTGTTCTCAGGCAATGTTCATTAAGCAGGGTGAGGTGTCGTCTTCTGAAGCTTCTGAGGCGCCTGAACAAGAAGAGCATATTTCACTGAGGGCAACAGCATGGAAATGACTGAAGACTGCTTTGTATAGAAACATACACTCTAAAAGGGAAATGCTGCCTGAGATGAATCCACAGTTCTCTAAATAAGAAATTCCCAATCACCAGGCTGGTGACTGATACCGGGCTGGGGATCATTTGATACTGTGCTGTGCCACTGCATTGCTTGAAGGCAGGATTAGTAGTCTAATTGCTGAGCTCCACTACTTAATTATTATTTGTATTTTATTAGGGATACAAGCATGGGACAAAAAAAAAAACAGAACAGAAGTGAAACCGAGAAGAAGGCAGCATCCTTTGATTGACAGTATAATGACAGCTATAAAATAGAGGTTCATTGCCACTGTGGTTGCTAATATGGCAAGTCTATTGTCTGGTATGAGGGGAGAAGGTAAATGAGGCTATGAATCAATTCAGTTTCTTTGCTATTTGGAGATTAAATTCACATGGTTTGCAATTTGGTTTGGTTTACATTAGAAAAAGGACACTTGAACTAACCATGTACGTATAGGCAACCAAGTATGTGAACGTATGTATATACTGACACTCAAAGGTCGGTCCAGGTCCAAAGATTTAGTCATTATCTCTCGTTATAGTGAGAAAATGTGAGAAATGTCTCCATTCTGCTGTATTTCATTTCCTTCTCTTTTTTACCCTCCATTACATACCTTGAATTGGACCTTTCCCCGGTCACATGCTTTGGTCGTCATCCACCTTTTGTTGACCACATTTGTCTGTGTGTGTGTTTGTGTTTGTCATTACTTCTCAGAGACCTCCTAGGCTCATGGACCTACAGCATACCCTCCCTCTCCATTAAGTGCTAAGATAGAGAAACTTCAATTAACCCTGTCTATTAATGGTATTAGCCTGTGGCAGATAAAGGCATTGTAGGATGAGACGGCCTCTCTCCATATCGATGGGCCATGATTGAAGAAAGGAGGCTTAATAACCCACTCTTTAAATGATAAACACTCACAGTGCAAGATCAAGATTTTGCTCATGCAAACCCACACGCAGTCATACATTCTGTCTGTGTTCCAGACGTGCCCACACTCTGGCATTTAATGTAGGCTGTCTACCCCCCCCCCCTCGTCCAAAGGCAAATGGAAAAGGCAGAATTGGAGGGCTTCTTTAGGAGGCTGATAGTGAAGTGGCACAAAGTGGGATTAATGGAATAGGGCACATCTAAAGACCATCAGGATTAAATTGGAGTAAAATGATTGAGGGGTGGGGGTCTGTGTGCTGTGTGTAAGTGTGTGGGTCTGCATATGCGGGGTAGAGTAAGCTCCCTTCCATAATGAGAATTCCCTGACACGAGGGATAAGTGGGCGAGGGTGGGGGTCTCTAGATGAGAAATGGAGTGGAATGTGTGGGGGTTGGGGAGGGCAGCTGAGGTGAAATCGTGTTAGTAAGGTGGACCGTGGAGATAACCCAATTGTAGCATGTTTATGCCTGAGTGTCTGTTTGTGTGCCTGTGTTTGCTTGAACAGAGCAGTAATTATTTTTCGTGTCTGTCTGTGTGTGTGAGAGAGGAAAAATGATTTGCCTTGGCACATGTTTTGGGTTGAGAGAGTTTAGTTTAAGGCAAAGCTTTGCGCATTTAAAATGGTTTCAGCAGCGGGGGGTCTTTCCACTGTGTGTGTGTGTGTGTGTATCCTAAGACTGGAAACAGACTCTATGGTAATCATCCTAGTTCATCGTTTCACCTCCACTTATGGCTGTGCAATAATATAGTGTCGCATTAATATCACAATTCCTTCACAACAAGAAAAATAATCAGTTGAATTAATTGCTTCCATTGCTACCATTGCTTTATATTTATCTAGATTTTTTTTCTCCAACAGTTATATTGTGTATTGTAGGGCATCTCATGATTCCACACTTCTCCCAAGTGACTCACTTGACTTACTTTTGTCTTATTGATCAGAAGGTTTTGAATTAAATTTCTAACAGAGCTTGTCTTTCGTAAAAGAATAGTTTGTACTGCTTACATTGCTGTAGTAATGTGGAGTATGTGTGATTTCATTGATTAAATAATTGCTGTTTTTGTGCTCCACGTTTCCGTAGCATTACCGGCACTACTCGCATGATCACTTCATGTCTTAATGTGTCTACCACACCTCCACTTTTGTATTAGAATGAATCGCTTAAACAATGACAAAGGAAGAGCTTTCAGGCCACATTTATCCATTAAAATTTCTCCTCCTCCAATCAATCGCATACAGGCGTTCTCATACATAAAGTGTTTCTATCTGATACCCCTGAGTCGGTCTATAAACGACTGAATCAGAACAACGCAGGGAGAGCGAGAGAAATGGAGTGAAAAATGGAATGATTGTCATCGGTGGCCACATTAGATTCAGTTGAATTACTAGTTAAGCTCAGCATGAACGAGCCATTGAATTCTTTGCCCCCATTGGCCTCCACCCTTTATTAAGGCTTTGAGGAATGGGATTGGCTGGTAATGGATACAGTTCAGCCTTCCATCTGGAAAAGTCTGGCTCCATTGCTCCAATATGGCAGTGAGTTAAGTGTTTATTGGTAAAGCTACTGCCCCCCCTGTGCTCAGAGCTGACTGCTGTGTGTTTGTCAAGGGAACGAAATTCAATATCATATTGAAGGTCCACTAAATAGTTGTACAATTGCAGACTATGGTTTGTCTGTTGCTGTGTACAGTTTGTTAGTTGGATCTTCTGCCTCATTCATCACTGGTCAGGCCCTGGTCACTGCACTGCTGTTCTGACAGTTCTCAGCACAGCATTCACTCTTGATAATATCATGGTAGTATGTGTTGCCCTGGTTTGTATCAGGTACAGTGGAACCTCCCACTGATGAAGGACTGGAATAAGGTTTTTCATTCTGATGATGATTTCTCTTCTGAAACACAAGCAATTGCCTCTGGGATCCGCAAAGGTTTCTGATTCTGACTCTGATTCAACTCATCTGTTCACTGCCAGGTTTAATAGGTGTGTTACAGCAGGGAAATCACTAGGAACGTACCAACAAAGGCATTATAGCAAGATATCTTCATATTTTTCATGTACATAAAAACTGGGTCTAGATCTATATGAATTGGTGTGGCAGAGAAATGTAAATTTTATTTAGAGATACAAATGCACTAAAATATATAAAAGACTGAAATTCATGAGAGCAGCGCAGTATCAACTAAACACTGCTCTTCCCAAAGTACATACATTTGTATTATGGTAATATTACAAAAAAGTGTTCTATTACAAATATTAGCATAATAAATCGATTCAATTTTAACATCTGTCTGATACTGATAGGATTATTAACCCACTCTATGTAATAATATTATTATCATGCATGCCTAGAAAGGCCCTGACCCCCAGGGATGACAATTGAAAATCCTTGGACCTTGGGGATGGCTATCACAATAGTCCATGGCAACAGAGTTGTAATCAAGTGAATCAAACACAGTAGCCAGGGATTGGGAGGATAAAGCACTTGATGATTAATCTTGAAAAACTCTTCATTTCTGTGTGTAAAGCAGAGAATTCGGAGACTCCATAGCAATATCTATTTTGCCAGCTTTTTCTGTGGGTGTCATTGGTGTGGTCCAGCAGGACAGTAGTGGGAAGAGTAAAGTGGGTTGTGTTCAAAGGAAATCAGGGCGGTGGTCACTGCAGCAGCTCCACTTAATGAATGGACTGTCTCCAGGCAGTGAGGACAGGAGTGTAGACCTACTATTCTAGCACAGTTCTGAATTTACTCACAGTGAAACCCCCAGAGTTGCTTTAAATGCTACAGTGAACTCATAGTAAAACCACTGACTTTCAGAAACTCTCACTAAGGTCATCATTGAGGGCATGTTAGGCCCATTTTATGAAGCTAAGTTTGTGTTTGAGTTAAGTATGTATGCATGCATGTTGCATGTATTGCACTAATCATGCTAAACATAATATTGTTTCCTGATTTACCAGTTCAATATTTTCCTAAAAGATATTATGCTAACTCTTAGCTTAGCAGTTCATAATGACCAACATACAGGATTACCATTAAACCACTAGATGTTCAAAAGCATCCGAATGTTGGTGCTTTTTCTAAACAAGGAATGAAAGGTGTACTGAATGTGAAAATGAAAAGTGAAAAAAAACAAACATCTGTAAATGTAAAGTATACGTACAAAGAATATTTAGGATGTTTATGGCAGAAAGCCTGTCATTTTGGCCGAGAAGATTGCCTTTTTGTGGCTTGAGTTGCTTTTAGTTGCTTTTGATTGTTCTGACTCGCCTGCAGGCTGTTCCCCACTTTGAACATAGACGACATTGTTTCTGGGCTATAATTACTTTATATATTATAAATAATTTATGTAATACATGCAATTATGAATAATTGCAGCTTCTGCAGTTTGAAGATGGCACTTTGCAGTTGCGATGTATAAAGATTCGTCTTTCAGCCTTACTTCTACTAGCTCTATCTTTCCCATCTCTCCCCACCTATTCCTCTCCAGTCCTCCCCCCACTCAAGTTCTCACTCTTTCTCTCTCTCTCTGGTTCAGGTTAATGTAATTTAAAGCAGTGATACATCAGACAGACACTGAGCTGAATGCTAACAGCACTGTGGTCTTTGCTGCAGCCTCAGGCAGCTTGCCAAGTGTGAGAGAGAGAGTGAGAGAGAGAGAGTGTGTGAGTGTGTGTGTGTGTGTGTGTGCGAGCACATGTGCATGTGAGAGTGTGTGTTTTTCTAGCTTTATCATGTCTCTTGCCAGAGCTGTCATTCCTTTTTGCCCCCTCTCTGTTGACGTAGCCTTGCTGTTATGAAATAGCCAGTTTTTTTTTCCCCTTCCATTCTCTTTTCCTCCACCCCATCCCTATCCATCCTATATGACTAAGCACAGATGGAAATGCAACAAAAGAAAGTGCAGGAAACATCCATTAACAATTTATCCTTCTGTTCATTTTGCTTTGGCCCTTCCATTTGAAACACTTCCAAAAAGGGCCACTTTGAAATAATGTCTTTTTTTAATTCCTTTGTTCATTTAGACAGCCTAATTTGGCTATGCTGGTGTGCATGTGTGTGTGTCATTGCTCCCTGGGCTGTTGCCAGCTTTAGCTGGGCAAATTGGTCTTGCACTGCAGTCTCAGAGAATTATGTGGATGCTTCAGTTGTGTGAGTGCAAGGTGTGGTTTGATGTTGGTTTTCATTTTAGGCAGATATTTGAAGGTCTATGAGAAGATGAGAGCAAAGTAGTGGAGATTGAATTTGCCGTTAACACGTTTGCCTGCTTCGCTGAGTTTTGCTTGGAAGGCCTCGCTGAAAGTGCAGCAGAAAGCTGGAAGCTGAGTGAGGATTAATGATCTCTCACTTGTGCTTTAATCGCTACGGAGATCAGTCTCTGAAGACTGTGTGGGCTCAGCTGAGGGGAAACAGCAGCTTTGGACAGTTAGAGCCCTAATAGGACCTGGCTTGTTTTTGCTACAGTAATACATGGGGCTTTTGAACCATAATGGTGAAAAGAGCACACCCAGAAACATCTACTAAACAAACCTATGGCCAGTTGAGGTTGCAGTGATTTCCATTTTTCTCCCATTAATCACAAATTTGTTGATTAACAACCAAAATAAATCTGATTCCTTAATTTGCTTATTTGATTTTGCACAGGATCAATGTAAAATTTAATAGACTCACTGATGTGGTTTCTTATAATGTGTGGCATACTGTGATCTATAAAAATGAATAGTGAGAATTTAGGCTTCCATGTAACGTTTGGCTATGCAGTGTACTTAGTTTTTTTTTGTATTTATTTACATCACCCAGTGGTGGTGTACTGAATTTAGGATTCGAACCCATGACCTCGAGGCAAGTGTTATACCCAGTAGTTCACCACCACAATATGCCTTTCAGTGTCAAAAACAGATAAGCAAGTCTGTTTGAGCTCTCTTCTCAACATGTTAAGCCATTCAGTTGCATCAACTATGTTAGCATCACTGTTCTAACTAAAGAAACCAACCTCAAACACCAAACGAGCCCTACATGTCCACTGCATTTCAAACTTAACTGTTTATATTTAGATTTTATAGACTTTTTGGAGAACGCGAATAGACACCTGAGAAGTGACGGAGAGACCTATTGAACAGAGAGCAATTACAGGAAGCTCACATTGAGGGACATATGGACAGAACAGCAAAGCGAGGCAGAGATATGGATGAAGAAATCAAGATACAGTTTGGGCAGTTTGCTTCTAGGGCCACTGGAGTAGCAGATAGAGTTTTTGCATAGTCCTACAACATCTGGAATATAAAAGCAGTTAGTTGTTGAATGCCGCTTGTAGCCTTCAGCTCCGTGTTCAACACCATTTTCTCGGAAGTGCGATCAGATACAAACGAAGGTGGACTGGTTCCATCTGTTAATGCATTTAACTGCATGACTAACGGGCAACAGTATAAACAGCTGGGTTCTTTCCTCAGACTACATGACTGCTGGTAAAAGGGTGCCTAAAGGGGCTCTGTTCAGATATCTGCAGTTCTCTGCAAATTATGCATTCTAACTTGAGGTAAGTGTGCTTTGAGAGTGTATTTCATCTGTCATCTAACTGTGCTCTGTTTATACTAAGACTGCACATCCCTGATCTAAATGAAATCAGAAAATTTTGTTACTATGTAATAAGGGAGACAAATGTATAGGTGTGTAACTGATGGGTATATTATGTATGACACTGTGAGAATGGCGAAGTTATATTGTTGCTATCACACCTAGTTACACACCAGAACAGTTTGTGTGGTCTTTTGGGTCGAAAACCTTGTACATTTCATTCTAGAGAATGTCTAGTTGTGCACTGTTCTGATTGTGCTAAAAGAAAAGGCATATTGGGGGGAAATTGAAGGGACCGGGTAAGAGGTTGAATTCATTCACATTCCACTAAATGTGCTCTTTATGGGCCGAGTAGCTGAAATGACAGGCCATGTCCCCAGAGACTGAAAGTGGACCTCATAAACTAACAGTCTCTCGCTCCCTCTTTCTCTCACTCACGCTCTCACTCTCTCTCTCTCTCGCTTTTCCTACAGCCATTTGCATGGTAAACGTAGGGTGAAGGAGAGAGCAAACAGCTTTGACACGCACGCACACATAGAGGAAAATGTCAAAGTACTCTCTCTCTCTCTCTCTCTCTCTCTCTCTCTTTCTCTCTCTCATGCTCTCTCTCTCTCTCATGCTCTCTCTCTCTCTCACTCTCTCTCTCTCTCTCTCTCTCTCTCTCTCTCTCTCTCTCTCCCTAACACACACTAAAACAT
>JBBKCR010011383.1:0-12611 GCA_037577295.1 Ladigesia roloffi | reverse complement strand
CTGAACCACTTTCATGCCTTATCTTCATTCTATCAGTATCTTTTAACTGCTTTTATGTGTTATATGTATTTGTCTTGTGTATAGTTTAATCTGGCTGACAATTAATCTTGCTAGTCAATGACACACACACAGACACGTGACCTCCAGTTCAGCCACAAACACGTCAGTGTCGAAGCTTTTGTTGATTCGGGGGCTGCTGGCAATTTTATTGACTTTACTTTTGCTGAATGACTGGGGGTAAAATTAGAGGCGTTATCTCGGCCGCTTAACATCACAGCCGTAGACGGTTGAACCCTTCACCACAGCCCTATTTCATTTCGCAACTGCCCGCACCGCCTTGCCATCGACCAACACGCAGAAACCATCTCTCTCCTCGTCATCTCACTTCACCACCCATCATCCTCGGCTTCCCCTGGCTCCCACAACACGACCTTCCTCTATTCTGGACTCAAAACCGGATCATACACTGGGGTCCGACCTATCAGGAGCTCTGTCTCGCGGCGGCGGCCGGGACGTGTTCAAGGGAGCCCCAGGTTCTCGACGTCGACCTCACCGCCATCCCGGAGCCGTACCGGGAGTTCAAAGAGGTCTTCAGTAAACAGCAAGCAACCAGCCTCCCTCCTCACCGGTCTTATGACCTGGCCATCAACCTCCTCCCCGGTACGTCTCCGCCCTGTGGCCATCTATACTCCCTCTCGAAGACTGAACAGCTCGCCATGGAGGAATTCATGGCAGAAGGTCTTCATCAGGGCACCCTCCGGCCCTCCTCATCACCAGCGGCCACAGGGTTCTTCTTCGTTAAGAAGAAGGATGGCGGTCTCCGCCCCTGTGTCGACTACAGAGGACTTAATCTCGTCACCATCAAGGACCGTCATCCACTCCCCCTCATCAACACTGCCCTGGATGCTCTCTCTGGTGCATCCATCTTCACCAAACTAGACCTCAGGAATGCTTACAACCTGGTCCGCATCAGAGAGGGCGACGAGTGGAAGACGGCTTTCATTACTCCCAGAGGCCAAAACGAGGCGCTGGTTATGCCTTTCGGGTTGTGTAATAGTCCAGCAGCGTTTCAATGGCTGATCAATGACGTGCTCCGGGACATGCTGGATCGCTGGGTCTTCGCCTATCTAGACGATATATTAATATATTTGAAGACGGAAGAAGAACATCTCCAGCACGTCCGAGCGGTCTTAAAGAGACTGCTGGCCCACCGAGTTTACTGTAACTTGGAAAAATGCGCTTTCCACCAGCGCTCCACCACATTCCTGGGCTTCGTCATCTCAAATCAGGGTGTGGCCATGGAGCCCCAGAAGCTGGATGCGGTGCGTAGTTGGCCCCTACCCACAACGCTTAAACAGCTCCAGCGGTTTCTGGGGTTTGCTCATTTCTATCGTTGCTTCATCCAGGGCTTCAGTACTGTCGCAGCACCTCTTACCGCTCTCACCAAACCATCCACCACCAAATTTCAACTCACCACCTCTGCCATCTCAGCTTTTTGTCACCTCTGCCACCTCTTCACCACCGCACCTATTCTCATCCATCTGGACATTACCAACCTGTTCGTTGTGGAGGTGGACTTTTCCGATGTGGGCGTAGGAGCAGTTTTCTCCCAACGCGGTCCAGACCAGAGACTGCATCCCTGCAGTTATTTCTCCAGAAAATTCACTCCCACTCAGCAGCGATACGGAGTAGGGGACCGTGAGCTGTTGACCATCAAGTGGGCTCTGGAGGAGTGGCGTCACTGGCTTCATGGCGGCCGTGAACCATTCACAGTCTGGACCGATCACCAAAACCTTATAAGCAGTTCAGGTTTAACATCTCCTACCATCTGGGTTCGAAAAATCAAAAAGCGGATGCTCTCTCTCAGATCCACCAGCACGAGACGACTCGGACGGACCCCGCGCCCATCATCCCCTCCAGCATCGTTGTTTCGCCTCTCTGGTGGGAGTTAGAAGAGAGAGTGCACCAGGGGCAGACCTTGGAGCCCCCACCTGACAATACACCTGCCAGACGACTGTTTGTGCCCACCGCCATTAGGTCTTAGGTTCTCCAGTGGGCACATTCCTCAGCCATGTCAGGCCACCCAGGGATCAACAGGACCTCTTCACTCCTACAGCGGGCCTTTTAGTGGCCACGTATGCAGTCCGGTGTGGCAGAATTCGTCCAGGCCTGTGCGGTGTGTGCCAGTGCGAAGAATTCTAACCGATTTGTATTAAAATATATATATTTTTTGGATTATAAAAATAAATAAATAAAATTAATTAAAAATAAAAATAAATAAATAAATAAAAATATATATATTTTTTTCACATATACATACACTTTGTTTTAATCTCCTACTATTATCCAGTGATCCTAGTCATATCACAGCTGATGCGCTTTGGTAGCAACCACTGCATCCCCAAGACAAAGGTCAACGCTCATTCTTCATTCATTAGCGTCTCCATCTAGCTCTGCTTGCACAAGTGTCTGCTTTTCCAGTTCTATCAAAAGCGAAGGGTGGTCCTCAATGGTCAAACGTCTCAGGCATTGACGGCTGTGCTACACCTGTTATGAAACCAAGAAAAGGTTGAGTAGTGACTGGGGACTGTCATTACAAGCTCTGGGTATGCTACGGCCTCTCAGACAGTTGGGTGACACCGGACACTGTCAAACCTTGGTTTCAATTGACAACCCTTCCCCAGCAAACTGTTGGGCAGTGCGCAGGACCATCATTACAAGCTTTGAGTAGACCTTGGTCTCTCAAACAGTTGGGTGGCACCTGCGCACACGGTGTCACATCTTCCAAGTGGGGGGGCACAGTTAGGCGCAACTCTGAGTGTGATTAGTGAGTCTGTAAAATCACTCTTCCCACCTGATATTATTGGAGTAGGTCTGACCAGTTGGAAGTTGGGTTGGAGGTGCGCTGGTGGAAGTTGAGTGTAGAAGGCAGGCCTGACTCGGAAGGGACTAAGTGAAAGCGACCCAGGCAGTCAGCAACACTAAAACTCCTTAGATTAATACTACAGTTTATAGGTCACACACACAGAGTTCCAACCAGTCATCTAGACAACTGACCCTACAACAGCAGGCTTGGCAGTGCAGGAAGGCGGTCAAGTATCCCAAAACCTGTCAGCATATTTCTGTCATTCTCCTTCCCTTCCTCTGTGCCTTTCATTTTCTTTCCCGAAAGACAAGGCTTTCCATCAGAACATCAAGAAAAAAAAAAAGAGAATTGAACTAACCTACTCCTTCTACCTCTCTCCCCCATTTCCTGCTCAAGCTCACAGCCAAGACTACCCTGACAAGCGGCGACGCACACCAGAGAAATCATTAACGAGGGTGTTAAATAAACTTCCCACTTTGTTTTGTTTAGCTCAAATTTTTGTCATTACTCTCTCTGCTTCTTTCCCATCTCCTACCGTGTTTCTCCTACTGTCTACAAACTTAGGTCTGAGGTGTCAGCCTAGCAGTCCCCCTTCGTCCTCCTGAGGAGAAGTCCTCCGCGCACCCTTCTTTGAAACATCAACTTGGAACGACCCCCCAGCACCGATGGCTGAGAGAAAGAGCCCCCTGGACCAATGGCAAGATGTAGCAACCTGGCTGGAGGTCCTGACCAGTGAGCTCCTCCCGGGGTATGCACAACAACTGCAAGAAAGGGGTTCTGACCAACTCCAACAGGAAATTGCGGAACTCATGGGGACTCCACCCCAGGTCAAGGAAACAAGGAACTGGCAAAGCTGCTGGGAGCAGTAGCTCAAGCCCTGGTGGCCCGGTTAAAACTGGGTGACAAAGAAATATCCCACCTACAATGTGAAGTACATCAGGCAGCCCGCAGAGAAGAATAGACCCAGCATCTACTATCAGAAGACCAGCAGGACCTCGAATAAGCCTGAAGGCAAGAGGAACAACTCACCAGGCAATTACAGGGCCAGGAACTCCCCCTTTTGCCATCCAAAGAGGATGACGACTCAAGTGATGAAAAAAAACAGCTACTCCAAGACCTTGAAAAACTGAAAGCAGCAGCAACCCTCAGAGAACAGCAAGATAAAGCTGCCCGAGAGGATCTTGAAGAAAGACTACTACAGGGGCTGCTTACCAAAGCCACAGCAGAATTCCAAGACAAAAACTCTCGCATCAAGGCTCAGGAGACCCACTTAGAAGAAGCCCACAAGTACAACCGGCAGACCAAGGAAGAACTCAATCAGTGCCAAAGACAGCTCCTCAATACCGAAGACCAACACAAAGCCGGCCTGGAAGAACTGGACGCAACCAAGCGAGAACTCAGGGCAGCCTATTAAATAAAATGCGAGCGGACAAGTACCGGAGAGATGACCCCCCGGTTCCTACGCCAACCTTTCAAAGACTCTCGTCCCCAAGACTCACTGCTCCAGAAGAGCGACCCCAAAGCCCTCTCCAAGGACCCAGAACGCCTCCCGTGGAAAGAAAGTACACAACGGGAGGCACGATCGCCGGAATTCTCCTGCCCAAATGAATTCCCCCCCAGCAACGTGTCACTACCAGAGAACTGGACAAAATAGCGAGGAACATCAATACCTTCGCCCCCAACCACACTGGAGGCCATGATATCCACACCTACCTTCAGGATGTGGACTTTTACCTTCGGAGATTGGAAAATGTAACTCCTCATTATCGGGTTTATCTCATCCGAATTACCTCAAATGCAGAAGTCCGCAGTTTCCTGGACCGTCAATCGGAGGCTGCACCCAACACTGAACCATTACCTAGGTCTCTTAGCCTGCCACTGCACCATGACCAGCCGACAGCTGCGGGACCTAGTGATCAAAGCCCACAACAAGCAGAAGGCCTCCACTGAAAAGACCCCTAAAGCCTCAGCCGTTCTCAGCCCAACCTCCGACCTAACCCTAGAGGGTGAGTAAACCGACTCCCATTCCCACAACCCAGACAAAGAATGGAAGTCAACACCCCAGTCTCACCAATACTCCCACTCAGGGCAAATCCAAGCCAAGAAGCCCCAAGATCGACGCGATCGACCAAGGGAACCTGAACAAGGGAGAACCTCCACAGCACCAAACTGGACGGGGCAAACTTGGCACCAACAAGGGGACACGCCTACTCACCAATTCTTAAAGTCGGGCCCCGTCTCCGGCTCTCGACAATACATCCCGCGGTTCTCCCAAGAACCACCTTACAGAAAGAGCTACGTACTTACAGAAAGAGCCACGTACCTTACAGAAAGGGGGATAAAGACTCAAGAGCAGAGGACACAGCTCTACTCCAACTCCTGAAAGATTTCTTTAGGCAGAACCCAGCCAAAGGATCCAGGATCTTCAGAAAGAAGGGACCCATGTGACTAGGAACACAACCCAAGTCACCACCGCCTCCGCATCCTAACCCAGAACCTCACGACCAACCAACAATCAGACCGACAAACAACCCCTCAACAGACGAGATCCAAAGCGTGCTCCACAAGATTACCACTGAAACTGTCCCACGACGGGAACTATTTGAAACCAAATCACCGGACGGCGGGGAACCAACTCTGATGCCTGACAGCGCTGTTCTGGTCATTAGTCTCAACGCAGACCTCGAATCAAGCCATGAGGACACTGTACCCATTCTTATCCAGACCTCCATGCCACAGTTGCTAGGTGACTTAATAGAAAAGGGTGTAGCTAAACGTTTCTAACTGGCTATAACCCTAGAAGATGCAATGACGCTAGAAGCCCTTTTCGACACAGCAGCTGACATCACCCTAATGTCAACCAACTTATTCACACAACTACAGGCTCTTGTTGCACCCCAGGGTAAAACTCTCCAGCCGAAAGTATGTACCCTGGACATCCAAGTCTATTCAACTCTAGGTACCCGGATGAATCATGTGATCCCCATCCACTTGTCCATCGGCCCCATGGTCTTGGTGCACCCGATGTACATCTCACAGCTTGAAGCCATTCCCTTATTCATTGGTAAAGATCTCCTGAACCATTTCGAGCCTCTGTTGGACTTCCAATGTCTGAAAATATGGGCACAGGTCAGAGAGCCCCTACCCATACCCATGGCCATTGCTCCCACTACTGAATGCCACACTTTAAGCACCACAACCAACTCTGGTCCGAACTTTAGGAGGGACCCAACAAATGACTCCCTCACCCAAAACCATGAATCCTTCCTATGCACCCTGGAACCGATGCCTGGGCCATACCGCCCAAAAATTTGCAATGGCATCCGACTTCATGGAACCTACATCACAGACATGGTGATGACTGTGGGTGTGGATAAATCAGCTATCCGCCTGGACCTGTACCAACACTTGCTGCGTGACAATCCCTCTGACCCTCTCGTGAACAAGTGATCAAGAATACCTCAAGTGTCAGATCAAGAGACTACCACACCTGCCACAGGCATCTGTGCTCTCAACCTCCTCTGGAACAAGAGACCACTTAAGCCCTACTTCTCAGTCGTCCCTGAACTCCTACACTCAATGCACATAGGCGCCGACCTCCTGATGAGACTCGCGGTCCAAATAGACACTGTCAACGACGTCCTCTGGACTTCTTTCCAGGGACAGGCTCAACCCCATATCACGGATTCCGACAACCTTCGGTCCGGTCAAACCATTCCTGAGGTCTGCGCCATGGTGAGCAAGTACGAACCCACAATCCCTGCATACACCAAGGGCATCCTCATCCGCCTCAACATGAGAAGTGGCCAAGTTCTGAACCACACATTGGCATTCTTCCAGCCATTGGTCAAAGCCAGTGAACTGGGCCTGATGCCTGAATCCACACCAGCTGTGGAAGTCACATCCCGCTCTGTGTACATCCTTTTTAACAACTGCACGTCGTCCAACATCACCATACCAAAAGCTACTACAATGGGGTGGCTCATCAGCCAACAGTTTCATGATTTCGATCTGGTGCTCCCAGTAATCGACAGTATCCCTCAAAACTTGTTACCAAACCAGCCAAATGGGGATACCCTGTTCACCACCCCGCACCACCTTATGGCCATCAAATCAGTGGCACCAGCAATGAAGGAAATGGTGTGCCGAGTGAAACTCGCCCACCCACAATGATTGACAATTCATGCCCTGACCACCGAGCCAGACCACACAGAGCAAAACATTCCACCAACAACGGACGCCACCAGCCCAGTCAGCACTGATGAAATGTTTGAGACGCAGCTCCAACAAATCCTACACAACGCTGATGCAATAGACTACGATACAGATCGCCACAAACTCCGGCAAGTCATCCTCAAATACAAACACTACTTCACCAAAGTCTCCCTGGACTGTGGGCTCACCGACATCCATATGGTCCGCATTCCCACACGCCCAGGATCCCCTCCTACCTTTGTTCGCCAATACAAGATCCCTCTTGCGTCGTATGAGCCCGTTCAAGACATCATTGACTCTATGCTAAAAAAGGGGGCCATCCGACTCTGCAACAGCACCTACTCGGCACCCATCTGGCCTGTACTCAAGCCAAACGGGAAGTGGCACCTCACAATCAACTACCGAAAACTGAATCAACAAGTTCCCCTATGCCGATGGTGCTGGAACAAGAACTCCCCAAAGTCAGGGATGCCAAAATATTCACAATGTTAGATGTTGCCTTAGGTTTCTGGACCATCCCAGTGCACCCCGACGACCAACACAAATGAGCATTTACTTTTGCAAACTGACAATACACTTTCACACGCTGTCCTTTTGGCTACGTCAACTCACCTGCAGAATTCAACATATTCCTGAACAAAGCCTGTCCTGACGCAAGTACACGAGGTAACCTCATTTACTTGGATGACATCCTCATGAGAAGCCCCAATTTCAAATACTCACCTGGTAGAAATCGACCACGTCCTAGGGCAACTTGCAAAGGTAGGAGCCAAAATAGCACTCCACAAAGGTCAACGGTGCAAAACCAAGGTCAATTATGTGGGACTACTAGTCGACTGTCAAGGCATAGAACCACAGTTTAACTGTGTTCAAGCTATACAAACCATCAAGGCACCCTCTGTACCAAATGCATGACCGAGACAAGCGGGTGGTCGCCTATGACAGCAAGACAATTCTGGCACCAGAAACTAAATATTCTGACTGCGAAAAGGCCCTACTTTGTACAGTGTGGGCGGTCAAACATTTCTAAAATTATGTGGGAGGACAGAAATTCATAATTGAAACCAACCACCAACCAGTGATGTTCCACCACAGCCAAAGAATATGGGAAGGCACGGTAACCAACTCACGCATCGCCACCTGGCTCATGGCCCTGCAAGGCAAAGACATCCAAATCCGGTATGCACAAAATCACAAGTCCCCACTGGGAACCGGATTAGCTCAATGTCAAAAGTGCACTCAAGAAACTGACGAACTCAGCTTTACCCCAACGGGCCCGGAAAATGATGAACCCTCAAACCATCACTTTTTTGACTAGGAAGCGTGTCAAGATATGATCATGGCCTACGTGGATGGATGTTCTTACAATCACCAAGGTGTTCTCAAAGTCGGCACTGGCATCACTTGGCTAAATGACAATCCTCTGCCTCGACAGCAATTCAGCTTAGGCCCTCAGACCTCTCAGTACGCTGAGATTGCGGCAATCCTCATCACCCTGCAGACTGCAGCCCAATATAGAATCCACTACCTGCTGATCTGCACAGACTCAAACAACGCACGGCTCGGCTTCACTGCTCATCTCCCACACTGGAACTGAAACGGATTCTAAACTTTAGCAAAGAAATTCATAAAACACTTGGACCTCATCCTGGCGTGTGACGAACTTACCACCAAATCTGACATCCATGTCTACTGGAAGAAAGTTTGGGGCCACTCACGTCTACCGGGTCCAGACAAAATGTACAACGATCGCACTGACGCACTGGCGAAAGCCATGGGAACTTCAACCCCACCCTCCCACCCACAGCATCCACATTATCACGCACCGCCAAAGCTGCCGACCCGCGGATCAAATGGCACTTACTGCGGACAACCTCATCACTCTTTCCCCCCAAATAGCCACAGACGACATAGTCTCCCTACAACATGCCGACCCCATGACCAGCAAAATGCTCCATGATCTACAACATCCCTCTACACCCCCTGATCCAGCCGACTTGGACTCACTGTCTGATCTCGGTGCTTTACTGCGACAGCGCTCTTCCCTATCCATTGCAGTGGGCATACTTCTTTATGTCCCTGACGAACATGGCACCTCATCTCGTCGTTTCTCAGGCCCAAAGGGGGGTTATGCTACTGTACGCCCATGACGCACCTTGCGCAGGACACCGTGATGCAAGAGCAACATATAAAGCACTCAACCTGATAGCTTATTGGCCCAACATGCAACACGATGTAGCAGAATACACCAAAGGGTGCTTAGTCTGCTGCCAGTTTCAACCAGCAAACTTAAACCACAAAGCCCCACTACAACGCAAAGGAGTCACCTTCCCGTGGCCAGATCTCCAAATCGACTGGGTTGGCCCTTTAACAAAATCAGCCAGGGGAAATAAATATTTTCTCACTGTGGTATGCCAATTCACCAAATGGGTAGAATGCGTGCCGGCCCCAAATGACACAGCTCAAACTACAGCCTTCCTACTGATGAATCATGTGTTCTCCAGGTTTGGCCTCCTGACGTGAATCGACTCGGATCGAGGCACCCATTTCACCGTAGAAATAATGAAGGACATCTGGGAGCTTCTTGGCATCAAGGCACAGTTCCACTACCACCCGAAAGCATCTGGCCAAGTTGAACGAGCCAACCGGCTTCTTTGCATGCTAAAGAAATATGTGGCTGCCAACCAGAAGGACTGGGACATCAAGCTGCCTTTGGTCCTCATGGCCATCAGGGCCACCCCACACAAATCCACAGGAATGTCACCCTTCGAACTGATGACGGGACGACACTACCCCTGCACCTCCTGTATCAGCCGGGAGACTCCAAACTCATCACCACTTACACAACGCAACAATACCTAGAGGCCCTCCATAACCACCTGAAATCAGCCTTCGCTTTCGCCCAGCAGAACCTGCAACGATCTGCCGAGGGAAGGAAGGCATACTACGACCAGGAAACCTCCCAGACAGAGTTCCAATTGGGGGACAAAGTGTGGTACTACATTTTTGGACCAAGAGTCAAGACCCTTTGCAAGAAGCTGCTTCCCCACTGGTTGAGACCATATCAAATTATGGACAAGTTGTCACCGGTAGCCTACCGGATCAAGATTAAGAAGGGGCCAGAAGTCACCCTTAAATGGGTCCACCGCAATCAAATAAAACCCTACCACGCACAAGGCAAATATGCGCAACCAACTCCGACCCCAAGCCCATTAATTGGGCTCAGCCAGGGAAGGGCCAGCAAAGAGAATGAAAACTTCTAGTTAGAACCTTAGTCAGGGCATGAGGGACTATAGGCCTGACCACGCCCAAAACCGCTTTGTATCGTGTTTCCACTTAGTACGCCACTCTTCCCCCTCCTGACTCTCCTCTCTCTCTCTCTCTCTCTCTTTCTCTCTCCTCTCTCTCTCTTCCACCCCTGGCCCCTGTTGTAGGTTTGTTTGTTATTTTAGTTAGTTGTTTTTGACAAGGACCTGGGTGGCTCACGCGGGCCCAGGAAACTGCAGAAGAAATGTAAGTATTATTTTACTCCTACCTTGTCGTTCGTCAGTCATAACAGGCCACTGTTGAACTGCAACCTAACCAAACCTCTCTTCTATTCTGTCCACAGTCCTGTCATACCCTACCTTCTAACCTTCACTGTTGTTCCAACTCTCACCTTCCTTACAGCAAGTGGGGGTAGATACAACACCAGAGCTAACCATGAACCTCCCTCTTTGTCTCCCCTTTTGTGTTGTCAGGATGAGGTCACTCATGCCGTTGATTAAACCCTCAACTCCAGGCCTTCAACGACTCATCCCAGCTTGACTGCAACTCCATTCCCAAGACCAGCTCACAAATAAAGACACTTTTCTTGAATTTGATGAACTTTGGTGCAGTATCTATCACATATGCTTAAACTTGTTGGGAAATTGGACCGTTTTTGTGTTTTGTTGAACTTGTTGTTTGTGGAAATAGCTGAACCACTTTCATGCCTTATCTTCATTCTATCAGTATCTTTTAACTGCTTTTATGTGTTATATGTATTTGTCTTGAGTATAGTGTAGTAATAAATGTTGTGTTATTGTGATTAGTGACTCCGTCTACTTCATAAAAAGAAAACTATGATCCACTACCTCAGCAAATCAAATTAATACCAATTCAATTGAGTAACTAATTCCCTCTCTTTTCAAGTGAATTCTTTTAGCGCTGTTTAGAAGAAGGTTTAAATGGTTGATTACTGTATTCCTGCAGAACTACTTCACTGGCCGATTGGTTTCTGCTGGATTACTTAAGAAACCCTACTTGATAAGAAAATCCTAATTAGCAAACTACTAATCAATTATTAATTGATCGTAAACTAAGTCATTGATAAGCTATAGGGTGAATCAGCCTATACTGATTCTGGTGGAGAAAATCTAAATTAAGTCAAAAATCTTATCCCAATATTAATATTAGTAGGGAATATTGGGATTGAACTTAATATTAATATTTATGATATTAAAATAGATGATATATACTGCCCCCCCTGAAATTCATGTACTTTGATCATATTTTATTTTTTAAAAATCAATATGGAAATTTCAGACTTTAATAGTTATCTTTACAATGAAAATGCTTTAGGACATTTTTACTGGTATTCTATGATGACTTCACCTTTTTTATCATCGTTGTAGATATTAAATATATATTGCTGTTTTGTGCTTGTCCCACACCCAGATTTCTGATGTTCAATAATGAAAATGAAGTGTTAAAAATATTTTTCTATTTTTAAAAAAATGTGACAAAATATAGTATCAGTACAATAATCAAAACATAATTGGGATATTCATGGTCAAACAACTATTTATGTAACTTTTTAAACAAAATATAGTTTTCCCACAGTATTGCCAGCCAGTTATTCCTTGTGCCGGTCCCAAGTCCAGATAAATGCAGAGGGTTGTGTCAGGAAGGGCATCCGACCTAAAACCAAATCAAACATGCAAATCACAAAGAGAGATTTCATACCGGATCGGTCGAGGGTTAACAACGACCGCCACTGGTGCTGTTGACCTACAGGGTGCTGGTGGAAATTGGGCTACTGTTGGTGGACGGAGGAGAGAAGGAAGGCGGATATATTGTGTGTTCAGGAGTCCAGGTGGAAAGGTAGCAAGGTTAGAAGCTTAGGAGAGGGGTTCAAGTTGTTCTACCATGGTGTAGATGAAAGGAGAAATGGAGTAGGAGTTATCCTGAAGGAGGAGTTTGTTTGGAATGTTCTGGAAGTGAACAGAGTGTCAGATAGACTGATAAGTCTTAAGCTTGAAGTTGAAGGAGTAATGATCAATGTTGTTAGTGGTTATTAGCTGTTATTATTTATTTTTATTAGTTATTATTAGTTAGTGGTTAGTTAGTGTTGTTAGCTGGAAGAGACGCAGAAGTTCTGGAGTGAGTTAGATTATTTGATGCAGAGTATCCCCAAAGTTGAGAGAGTGGTTATTGGGGCAGACTTTAACGGACATGTTGGTGAAGGGAACAGAGGTGATGAGGAAGTGATGGGCAGGTTTGGGATTCA
>JBBKCR010011373.1:0-12612 GCA_037577295.1 Ladigesia roloffi | reverse complement strand
ACACACACACACACACACACACACACACACACACACACACACACACACACACACACACACACACACACACATATAAGACCATGCAGAGACATAAGGGTTAGTTTAAAATTAAATTAAATCAACTTCTGAACATGTTAATGGACAATAATATAGACTTAAATGAATAACAACCTAGTATTAATTATATTATTAACAATGAAAATGGCTGGTTTTAGTAGGGCTAGAAGTTTCTGAATAATTTGCATATTTAAGCATTCACTGGTTATTTGGGTTTTCGTTTCACACATAATATTTGGACACTTTGTTTTTGGGTCAAAGCCATTTTCCAAAATATTTTTCCAAACTATAGACTTATTTATTATGGTTTAATATATACACTTTTAAAAAGATTAATATTTGAACACTGCAGGCCTCAGAACATCCATTCAAGTCTATATAGAAATATTAACATAACTTTAATACATTTTTCCATTCTCGCAGTGGAGTTTCAGTGTTACTGCAGTTTTATTTGGTTTTCTCCAAATAACTCCAGGGCCAAGTTTTCTGATAATGATTCTTACTTTAATTTCCATTCCATCTTCAATGATGGCAACAAAAAATCAAGCAAGTACATGTGTGACGGCCACTTCGTCCCCGTCGCGTTGTTCCCGGTCCCTGTCTCCCGAATATTAGTTTGTCCCTTTACTTTTGTCCACCCTTGTTAGTTCTCCTCGTTCGCTACCTAGTGTCTCCTCCGTTTGTAGCGCATCCCGTCTATTACTTTCACCTGTCCCTCCTTTCCTTTGAGTTTCACCTGTGTCTCTTTAGTGTGGCTTATTTAAGCCCCAGCGGTCCCCTTCCCCTTTGAGTCTGTCTTTGTCAACTCATCTGTTGTCTGTCTAAAACCTGTGTCTGCCTCATTCACGTTTTGCTTATCTTTCCCCTGCCTCGTTCTTGTACCGTCTCGTCCCTGTTCTCAGTCTTCCCGTGTTGTGTCTCCCTGTTGCTAATGGTTTTGTCCTTTTTCCCTTAGGCCCGTGTTCCTCCCGTTTTGCCCTGAATCGGTGCACGTTCCTGCGCCCCTCGTCCATGTCCACGTATTCCAGGCCGAGCTCAGTGGTCCTCTAGCCTGCAGTTCTGTTTTGTATTTGTTGTTCGTTTGAGGAGCCAGCGTCCTGCGTGTTTTGTGTTTATTCTGTGTTATCCCTTGTTTTCATTAAAACTTCTCAACACTACTGAGTGCGTCTTCCCCTTTCCCTCACTTACGCAGAGCTATCCGTATCAACATGAGAGAAATGGAACAGAAAAAAACTGTAAATTTAAAAAAAAGAAAAAAGAATGTAGTCTTAAGGCATCACTGCTGTCGTGCCCAAATCTCCTTATCTGACTGAACATCCGTTTAAAGCATAATGGAAATGTAAGGAATGGAAATAAGTGTTAAGGAATATTTAGTTTAAAAATACATACAATAAGATTATATTTGACATGTAAGCAGGATTATTTAACATTGCTGTATTGAAACAGTGGCTTTTGAAAAATGGTATTTGGGCCAAGATTCCAGCAGTTAGGGTTAGAGTTAGTCTCCTGAGGCCACCCTGTTCATATTAATAGTCCAGTTCATAACTACACGGGCCCAGCGTTGGGTTTCTAAATGTCCTTCTAGTGAATCTGATCTTTTTTAAAGACCTTGAATTTCATTCAAGTCCTCCAGCGTCAACTACATCCTCACAATCCATCATCTTTTCGCCACATTTGTGGGTGGCGTGTCCATAAAGGGAGCCCAGCGGAGATGAAACGGGTTTGGATTCTGGATGCCCTTCATATGTGACCCCATCTGGTCCTCCCATAATTCTCAGTTTCAGCTGTAACTCAACAGCCATGTAATCACCGTTAAGAGCCACATAATTACTTCTGGCGTTTCGCAAAAGTGTTTTGCCGACTGTTTACTGCGGTTTAGCATGATGATTGCCACCCGCCGGTAAACTGGGCCGCTCGGTTCCCTGACCCCACGGAGAAATCAGTACGTATGAACTTTTTTCAGACTAATTACAGGCTGCGTGAAGTACCTCTGGATCCCCAACAGAGGTAGTTTCCCCAGTTTTCCTGCAAAACTCAACAAAAAACCTCAGCGGGGTCTGTAAACACTCCGGGTCCGGCCGTGCCATTCACTCGGAGGTGAATGACACAGTGTTTCCCTGAAGAGCTGCAACTCTGAGGGCCGTATTGTGCTTGGCCCCCATTCACAGGCCTCCTATCTGGGCACGCTGGGGCTAATAACTGGAAAGGAAGTCCACTCACACTTTACCAGACATGGCCAGCGTGGGACGAGCGGTAAGCGCCAGGTCCAACAAGAGGCCTGTCTGCGGTGGATAATGGCCGCCATTGTGGCCGGCCGTCGCGGTTATTGTCCCAGCGCACGCGCCCTCGCCGGCCCAGTGAGTCACTCCACCTCAGAACCCCCGCGGAGGCGGTTAGTCAACCTGTGGCCGCCGCCGCCGCTGGAGCCGGGAGGTCCTTTTCACTGAGGAGGCCGATTTTTTCTTTTGTTTTTACAGTTAGTCATTTTTTCAGGGAAAGTTTTTCAGCCTCTCTCACATTTTTGACAAATGTGGTGTCAGTTTTTTCAGCATCGCGCTGGAGTTTTTAGTCAAAACCCTTCGCTTGGAACGGGTTCTAGATAGTAGTGTCATAGTCCACTTTTGTTAAAAGTCAGCTTAAACCAGGGATTCCACTCATGTCATTTTATAGTCAGCTCATACTGCGGGTTCCACATTTGGTTTTAGTCAGCTTATTTTTAAGGTTCCACTTTGGTCATTAGAGGACTCATACTTAGGATTTCACTTTTATTATAAAGCAACTTATACTTAGAGTTCCACTATCATTTTAGATCTCTTTAGATCATTTTAGTTCCACTATTGTTGGAAAATAGTTTGTGTGTATACTTGTACTTATATAATTGTCTATTTATAGTTAATATATGCTTATACTTAAGGTTACAATATTTTCATAAATCAACTCCTACTGATACATAGAACCTCTTTTTCAGGCAATTTTTTCAGCCTCTTACACCTTCTTGACAAGTGAGGTGGGCTGAGTTTTCAGTCGCTTGGAAAGGGTTCTAGATAGAAGTTTAAAACAGTTCTACTTTTGTTATAAGTCAGCTTAAACCTGGGGTTCCACTCCTGTAAGTTTATAGTCAACACACACTAAGGGTTCCACAATTGTTATTAGCCAACGTATATTTAAGGTTCCACGTTTGTCATAAGTTGACTCATACTTAGAATTCCACTTTTATTATAAAGCAACTTAAACTTTGGGCTCCACTGTTGTTATAATTCAGCTTATACTATCATTTTAGATCAACTCACACTATACTGAGGTTTCCACTATTGTTGTAAATTGGTTTGTGTGTATGCCTACATTAACTGTCAGGTTATAGTTAATTTATTCTTTATAATTAGGGTTACAATATTGTCATAATTCAACTCCTATTGATACATAGACACACTTTTTCAGACAAGGTTTTTAGGCCTCTTTCGCCTTTTTGATGAGGTGTGATGTCAGTTTTTCCAGCATTGTGCTGGAATTTTCATTAAAAACCATCTGCAGGCTCTAGATAGTAGTGTAAAAGGGTTCCACTTTTGTTATAAGTCAGATTAAACCTGTGGTTCCACAACTGTTGTAGGTTAAGTTTTACTAAGCATTCTGCTATTATTACAAAACAACTTACACTTAAATTTTGGGTTATAATTCAGCTTATACTTAGGGTTCCACTATTGTTACAGGCCAACGTTTACTTAGGGTTCCACTATTGTTACAGGCCAACGTTTACTTAGGGTTCCACTATTGTTACAGGCCAATGTTTACTTGGGGTTCCATTATAATTATACGTCAACTTACACTTAAACTTTTGGTTCCACTGATCTTATATTTCAGGTTATACTCTGGGTTCCAATATTGTTATAATAACTTACATAGGTCTCCACTACTGTAAGAACCAGGTACAATAAGGTTTCCATCACAGATAATCCACTTTTAAAAAGCGGTTCTCTTAAACCCAGTAGGTTGAAGAATTCAGTGGAACGACGTAACCAACAGGAGATGCCAAGAACCTTAAACCGTCACTTTAGGGAAATATAGACTCGAGCCAGGGTCGAGGGAAGAAACGAAGGACGTCCACACCATATTATTCAAAGGTTGTTCTTGAACTCCAAGAACCAATGGGTAAATTGCTCTTCTCCATGAGAGAGAAATATTCCCTACATTTTAAAAACCTGTTAAACATGGTTCTACTGCAGTTAAGAGACAACCAACCTTTTTGGTACAATATAGAACACTTATCTTTCTGGCTTTTTTATCGTAAAAACAGTTTTTCATGGGTTCTAAAATAAAGTTCTAGAGAGCCATTTGTACATTCAATAGTTAAACAAACTTTCTGGTGGACTACATTAATATATAATTTGGTACAAGATAAAACTTTTATTTCCAAGAGTGGAACTTACAGAAAACAGTTGGAAAAGAACACATTTAGAAATGATTCTCCAGGAGTTCTTTTTAAAGGTAGTCATGTCTAGAAGTATGAACATGTCTAGTAGTTGAAGGTTTTAATATATATTTTTTTGTAGTTTAACAGTTCTCAGTGTATACAGTGCACCAGAAAACCTGTTAAATAGTTCTTTATGGCATCTAAAAAGTTTCACTGTGGTTAAATAAGATTTCTTTGTGTTTTATGTAGAAACTGTTAAGCTTAGAAAGAACTTCTTGGTATGTCCAGCATCTGAGAAGGAAAGGTTTGTTTTTGCATGATTTTGGGATTTTATTACATTTCTTTTGGCCTAAAATACAACTGTGAAGCTCTGAAGTGAGAGCTAAAGCTGCTCTGATCTCTTTGTTTTGCTTCAGAATTGTATTTTAAAGTAAAACAAGTGAAGAAAAATACATGTTTCACACTTGAGGGAAAGTGGAAAATGAGTTAAAGAAGAAAGGTTAGTTTCAGATGGGTGTTTTTTTTTTTGTTGTTGTTGGTTCTTCTTTGCTTTTGATGCTCAGATCTCTCACTCCGGAGCCTCACAGTGGGTTTTTTGGCCAATAAAAAGAATAAAATCCCCAAATTCCCTCAGTTCCTTCACAGATGCCAAGAGGTTCTACAGCACTTGTCCAAACTTTGCTAAATATTTCTACATGAATAATAAAAAAAAAACATCAGTTTAACCATAGTGAAACCATTTCAGATGAATTAAAGAACCATTTAAATAGTTTATTTGTTAATCTATGCAGATCTCCCCACTGAGAACCATTTAAACATTCAGATGAGAGTTTCTGCTTCTAGATATTACTGCCTTTATGAAGAACCTATAGAGAACCATTCCAAAGGTGTAGACCTTATCGAACTTAAGCTGCACTCTAAGCAAAATGTTATATATCTATAAAGGGTTCTGTATAGTACTGAAAAGCTCATTTAACTTGTAACAGTTGTAAAAACTTTCCAGATGAAATAAAGAACCATCTGAAGAACCGTCTTTGACAAGCTTCTACAGGACAGGACGCAGCTGTAAGAACTTTGCTTCTGTTTTCACCTCATTATACACAGCACGCCACTGACAATGCGCCGGGAGTGAGAGTGTGAACTCTGATTGGTTCATTGCATGCTACGCCCAAGACACACCTATGACTAATTTTCTCATTTAGGACAACCCATTTGAACTTTGTGCCAGGCGCAAAATTAATTTTTCCTGCTGCCATTATACCGTTCTGCGCTGGCCCCTCCCCCAAAGAGGACTGCGCTTCTGACTTCAGACAATGCGCGACTGGCTTTGAAAATCAGGCCCTTTATCTAATTTTCCACTTTCACTCAGTTTTACTTTCCATTTGCCTTCTTTTTTGTGGGTGAATTTCAGGCCAAAAAAGAGAAAAATTATATTTATATTTTGAAAAAGAGAGGAGAATGTTTTTCATGATTTATCTTGCTTTCCACATTAAGTCAAGTACAATTTTTTTCCCCTCTCTGCTTTACCTCACTTTTCCCATACTTCACATTTTTTGTTGGTAAATTTTAGGCCAATAAAGTGAATAAGAGAAAAAAGTAAATAAAACAGAAAGGAAGGAAAAGTTGTTCACATTTTAACTTTTCCCCACTTCTGTTTTCCTGCACATTTACATCTGTTGCATTGGAGCTTCACAACTATATTTAGGACAAAATAAATAGAAATGAATGTAAAAAGGAGGAACTTCGTTCTACAGTAAAACTGTTTTCTTCATTTCTCTTCTACTTTACATTTGCTGCTTTTCTGGAGCTTCCCAAGAGTTTTATGACAAAATAAATTAAACGTCAAGTAAAAATCCAGTAAAACAGAAGGGAGGAAAACATTTCTCACACTTTCCACTTTCACCCTGATGTAGAACATTTTCTTCCCTTCTCACATTTTTCTTACATATCCAGTCCTTCACATTTTTAGAGGTAAAAATTAGGCCAAAAAAGCAAAGAAGGAAACAGACGGAGCAAGATATTGCACACTTTATCTCACTTTCTACTTTCAAACAAATATAAAAACTTCTTCACTTCGGTTCACATTTGTTTCTTTTCTGGGGCTTCACAGAAGTATTATGCCAAAACAAATGAAAAGTCAAGTAAAAGTCCAGTAAAACAGAAGGCAAGAGCAAGAATGCCCACTTTATCTCACTTTCCACATTCCCTCCTGTGTATAAAACGTATTCCTAGTTTCTTTTCAACTTCACATCTTTTTTTATTCTGTTGGATCTTCTAAAATAAAAAGTCTAAAAACTTTCCACTTCAGTCTAAAAACTTTTTTCTCACTTCTGCTTTACTTGAAGATCATAAGGAAAGGAGTGGAGAACCCGTGTGTGTGTGTATGTGTGTGTGTATGTGTGTGTGTGAGGGTTCCTCCCCACCTTCTGGAGGGAGGTGCGGGGGGGGGGAGAAGACTGGGCGGAGTTTGGCTCGGTATAAACTTGGATGCGTTGAATCCGCGCAGGAGAGAAGAAAAGCGTCGGAACCGGAGGAGACCACCATGCCCGATCGGAACCGGAGGAGACCCTCGGCCCGCCTCGACCCGTCTGAACCCGCAGGACCGTGCCCGGACCGAACCCTGCCCCACTGAGTCGCGCCAGGCGAGCGCGGGCTGAACAGGCGAAGACAGCAGGCAAGGCGACTCCCAAACACACACACTAACACAATCTCCTCTGTCGGATCTACGGAGGAGCATGTCCAGCACTGGCGACCCAAACATGACCCCTGGAACCCTTCTCCTTCTGACGCTGTGGACTACTGGAGTGCTGTCCTTCAACCGTGAGTATGATCTCAGCGTGTGTGTTCACAAGTGTGTGTGTGTATGTGTGCTTTTTTGACGCCTCCAAGTTGATCAGGGGCTCGGAATCCAGACCTGAATGCTGTCAGATTCACTTCTGCTGCATCCATCTCTCTTCTCTCTTTACACCCTGAAGGTTCTAGCGGTTAGAACCCTCCGCCGGTTCTCACTCGGTCCCCACAGCTCGGGCTGGATAGAAGCGTCTGCCGAATGAATTTCGCGTAGCGTGGCGCTATCCTGTTCGGTTGAGTTTGGGGGGCCGTGGGGGGTCGTCGGTTCTACATGTGTGGGAAAGCACTTTAACCCACTTCGGGTAATTAATGGGCCCTGAGTGGCCCGTCCAGGGTCTGGGATTTCCGAGGTCGTAATTCATCCGAAACTCACACTGCGAGGTTCCAGCAACTGGATCCCGACTTTGACACGGAGTTGTTGCTTTTTAATGGCTCTTCACTAAGGGCCAGGACGACTCAGAACGCCTGGACATGTTATTAAATCCTTTAAATAATCTCTAAAATCCACTTCTGGAATAAAATTGAATTGAATTGTTTTAGGGGGACGTTTGGTCAGGGTGTGTTTTAAACGGGGGTGTCAAATTTTTGTCCTTGTACTTGTAGACAGATCGACACTGGAGGTTTAATACAGGAAATGTTAGAAAAGATGCTCCTCAAGGGGTCTTTACTCAGAGCCAAGGAAACCCAGAACCATTTGACTGGTTCTTAAGTTGCCTGTAAAATGTGGGGCACTGAAAGTGGGTCCCAATATGCTTACGAGACAAAGAACCTTATTCGGATCTTTGTAGAGACAGAGTTTCATATTTAAAATTGGTTCTACAGCTTCTGAAATGGTTACATTACTGTTTCAAGCCAAAGACCCTTATTTTAGGACAACTCAGAAGCTCAAGTCTTCCTGATTGATGGACTTCTATGGAGCAGCAACTTTATTCGGTACTATTTAGAGAAATTGTTGCGAATGGTTCTTTAAACCTTCTTTTTGTAGATCTAAATGGGTTCCACTATTGTTTTAAGTCAGAGTTCTCTTTTGGTCTGGTTGACACAGTCTGAAATGACTGGTTCTTAAATCGTCTTAAGTCTGTTCAAGAATCTCTACTACAGCACTGAAATGGGTTCCACTTTTTTCTTATCAGAGAACCGTATTTATTATAAACCTACATATAGCTAGAAACCTTTTTGCTATGCGTGTAGCTTCCAAAAATCTTGAGAAGGCCTACACCTGCTTTTTCTTTCTGTTGGAGAATCTGTTACACATTGTTCTTTAAAGACCCTGTTTATAAATGGGTTCTGTTGCATCTAAAAGTGTTCCACGATTGTTACAAATCTCAGAACCTAATTTGGAACTGTACAAAACTCTTTTTTAATAGGAATGTAGCTTCTGAACAAAAGTTGAGAAGGGCTAACCCTTCGCTTGGATTACGACACTGTTGCACATGGTTATTTCAAGAACCTTCGAAAAATTGCCACTGTGTATCCTCCAACTCAAGAATCGTTCTTGTTCCTCAGACTGACACTCTATTTTACCAGAAAAATGTAAAACAAAGGAACCAAAAAGGTTCTAAAGAGGGTGTAGAAAAACAAAAGCATTACATAAATGAGATGTGGGAGTGTGAAGAACCTCCACATCATTTTAGATGTATGACGGGACTTTTCCTGGAACTGTACATCCAAACCAGGAACCGTTCAGAGATGTTTATTTTCATGTGGTAAAGGCAGATCAGATAATCAGTGCGATAATGTGACTCGGACCAGACAGTCATTTACATAAATCAGACCTAAATGCAAAGTAATGAAAACTGATTACCTCTAAGATTAGGAGGAATAATACAAGAAAGCTGATGGATATTGGACCCTTTCATATACTATTAATATAATTCATACATTATAAACATATTGAGCATTAAATAAAGCAGATAAAAATTAGTACATTTCACGTCAAGCTTTAAAAAATCAGGGCAAGCTTTAAAAATGCGCTTGTTTTCCCCACTACAGGTGATGTAAGTTTTCACCAAATTACCATTTAGCAACTAAACCGAGTCCCAAATGTCAATATATTACTCTGGTACTAAATGGGACATAATCCTCTCTCAAATGTCTCTCCTGTCGATCAGTTTTGTGTATTTGTTTAGGATTAGTTTATACAGAAACGAGAGAAATTTGAGCTAACACGGAATCCGAGGTGTGACTGACGGCTCCCGTGTTCTGCGCAGAGAGACCGAAGGGTACGTCGGCGTGTAATTAGGAGGCATTTCGTGGTATGCACAGGTGGGAGGGAAGAAAAGGCTGAGAGCGGCTAATTACACTCAATTAAAGCTCGCCATTTTCACACCCTCCTGCCAGGTGAGGAATTAGCAGCCCTTAAGAACATGGCACGGCTCCATCGCCGCCACAGGGAGGCAGGGGTGGAGGTGCTCGCCTTCCGTCCCACGCGGGATCCTCTCTCCGGCGTGTGGCATAAACAAGCGTAGAGGAGACGCAACCTGAATAAAACTTCACCTCGTAGTTGAATGATACAGGAAGCCTTTTTGGACAACAGGGTCTGTTTTCACAAATCACCTCAGGATTAGGAGGCAACAATCATCATAAATATGGAGAAATCTGACAGGGCCACCTGTTATCGATTCATTTTTAGAGCTCAAAGTTAGTCATACAGCATCTTAAACCACATTCACTAGTCTGATCCCCCTCAATGACGAGCTGGATGTGGCTTAATTCAGTCTTGCGTTTGTATTTACAGAAATGGTTTTGTGTGAACTAACATTTGTTAGAAACAATGGTCTCCAGCTGATGAAGCACATTTTTTAATGACACATTAGGTCACAATTTGACTTTATGCCTTATCCTCCTTTTTTACACAAAAAAGAAAGTAATGTCTACCTTTTCCCCTCGAATTATTGACTAAATGAGTTTTTAGTTGTTGAACTGACCGCATGCTCGATTACTTTCTTGTCTTGAATGAACCATGTTGCAGTATAGAAGGAATGCAGTATATGTTGGGTTTTTAGTTGTGTTTTGTTGAATTTGGTATTGAATTGAGTCATTAGTAATAATTTTGATACTGAACTGGTACAGCTCTCTCCGGTGTGTAGTATAACAGGAGTCAAGACGGTGTAACCTGGCGAATGGTGGGCGAGGTTCCCAGAAGAAGGTCCCAGCCCCCTCCCGCCGGTGAACCCGTGTCTCACTGGGAGCTGCCGTGTGTTTGGACTGTTTCTCCAGTGATCAGAAGCCTTCGGGCCTCACCTCGTGAGACCCTTTCAAAACAAGACATTTTTTACAGCCCATTTCCCATTCGGACACATAAAATAAATATGGCTAATTGCAGCTGTCGTTAAAGTGTTTAAAGTAGAAAGGGGCTCTGATTTTTTGAGTCTTTGATGAGCACGCGTCCCGCGATTCCGCTTCGCGTCCGGGGCCAAGAGTGCCGGTGAGGTAAACCCGATCGGAGCGAAACCTAAATACTTCACTGAGCTCCCTTTATTGATGAAGTACGCATAAAAACCATTACTCGGTGACGTGATGTAATACGTCCCGTTGTCGCAATTAGCCAGTGTAAACACCGGGACGGGCCGTGTCCAGGCGGACAGTGCATTTGTGTCCAATTACGTGCTGCTTTTCCACCAGCTCTTTTATCAAAACGGGCTGGATTTGTTTTGTCATGGTCGTGAGTGGTTTATAGCTTGACGTTCACATAGAAAAGATCTTCTCATCTCAAATCTGGAGCCAGTAACTTGATTATCACTTCATCAACCAATTAACGTAAGTCTCGGTCGCTTGAAAGTAGCAGTTTTGTGTGGGTGTCACAAATTAGCGTGTGCAACATTAGTCGCTTAGCAAAAGCAACAAACAAAAAAGTTTGTTGAGAGAATGCTGCTCACAGTGTTCCACAAATCCCAGATGTGGAGGATTAGCTGAGACGAGTTTGGAGTGCAAATTTAGCTTCTTTAGTCTAGAACGTGAGCTGCAAAGCTAACGTTGCTAAGAAGCTGCAAGGTTAACGTTGCTAAGAACCTAGTGATCTAAATCTTTCCTGTAAAGTCACCCTGAAAACAGAACCTGCTCAAACTGCATCCAGGTGGTGCAAACACTTTTAAATGTGGTCAGAGTATGTCTTGTGAGCTGTACACATGAATAATATTTCACCTCGTAGCCGAATGCTACAAGCAGCATTTTTGGAAAACAGGGTCTGTTTTTACAGACAGGGGTAGGAGGCAAGGATCATCATAAATGTGGAGGAATCTGACATGGCCACCTGTAGTCGTGAAGTTAGATTCTTTTTTAGAGAGTTTTAGAAGTCATACAGCATCCTAAACCACATTCACAAGACTACATCAGCGAAGAGCCGGATGTGGTTTATATGGTTTAATTCACAAGTTTTGGTTGAGAAATGTTTAGTGATTACTTCTAAGGCTTGTTAGCAAACTTCCAGCTTTAACTGATGAAGCAAAAATTTTTCAATTAAACTTTTGGTCACAATTTTCCTTTATGCATTAATGTTTAACTTTTTCCATAAAATTATTGTCCTTGTGTTCTGGTTTTTATAGTGTCGGACTAAATTAGTTTTTAGTTTTTGTACTGACCGCATGCTCGGTTACTTTCATGTCTTGAGTGAAACATGTTGATAAGTGGTATAGGTGTGTTGCGTTTGGTAGTTAATTGAGTCATTAGTAATAATTTTATAACTGAAATTTTGTTTGTGCCCTGTGATGAAGGTGTTTCTCTGCCTTTTGCCCTGTTAAGTCCCAGCACCCCCCACGACCCTGGAATAAGGGATAGGTGGTTGGTTAGATCAGTGCCAGGATGGATGGTGACTGGATGGAAGTCCATTTAGGGAACTCAGACACAAAAGATCGTGGCCCAGTAATAACCAGTGTTTCTGTAAAAATCAGTAATATTATTTAAACCAGCATGAATTCCCTTGCATTTGCAATTTAGGCTTATCAGTAAACTCTGATTTCAGCAAATATAAACAGTGTAAAAGAGTCTAGAACCAGTGTTTACCCTCAGAACTCAGAGTGTATCAGTAAACTCTGATTCCAGTAAATATAAACAGTGTATAACAGTCTAGAACCAGTGTTTGTTCTCCTACACTTTTGCCGTTTGTTTCTGCGCTTCGGATCCGTACCGCTTATGTTCTAATGGCCACTTGAGGCCATACAGGTGAATTGCTCACTCACAGCTGTATTGAAAGGAGCCGTCTGGTCCTCACGGTTCACCTGTAGTTTTACGTGGACTCTGAACCGTGGCTGTGATTTCTGTCTCTAACCTGCTGCCTGTATTCCGCCCCCAGCGATGGC
>JBBKCR010011355.1:0-12614 GCA_037577295.1 Ladigesia roloffi | reverse complement strand
AATGTTTGTTTATTTATTTTTTTAATTACGAAGTGTAAAATTGCGTTTTCTAAATTATTTAATTTGACCTATTTCATGCTAAGGTACATGTACTCCATTAAGTACTAAGGAGAACCATGAAAATCTGACTGTTGCATTGTTGAGGGTCAAACTGCCAGTGTTCTAATGATGTGGCTAGTACTAAGACAGCTGTGCCATTTCAGAGACTAATTTACTTTATAAATCATTTTCAGGGCATCTTTTCTTCAGTGTGAGATTTACTTAAGGACTTAAAGAAACATTAAAGGCATTTACCATAACCTTTCCCCCCCCCACGTTTACCATTTATATCTCTCTGTGACTATTATGTCTAAGCTCCGTAAGTGTCAGGCCAGACCGAGTGTGTCTGTGTGTGTACATGTTCAGAAAATGCTCTTATTCGGGCCTTTCTCACTCATTTATTTATGCTCCTCACTAACTCACATAGCCAAGCTCCCGTGAGAAGAAGAGCGTATGGGACAGTATGTATTATTGATCCGCATGCATGCGCTGACGTGTCCACACATACACATTCTTCTGCAAGACGTTGAACTGCAGACAAAACCTGATATATTATTTATCTCATCAGACATTCTTCCTCATACAACCTTGTAGAATGGAAGACCACAAAGAAGCCAGTGATTATTAATTTAACCACACACTGTACACCAGACATAAACTGGTGACCAGTTTGTATATAACCACATTAGCCATTTTGTATATAAGTTTGTGTATAACCACTATACATACATATGATGGACATGAAAGACTCGAACATGTAAAATATTCTGAAATTCACTAAAATGAGTTACTAACTTTGGAGAATTTTGCCATAATTGTCAAAAGGTTAAGCACTGTGACAAACAACAAACCTGTGACACAAAATGTAAATACAGAAACATGCTACATCCTGCAGGAGTGTTTCATCACCTCTTTCGGGAGCTTTACATATTTGCTAATATTTCTGAGAGAACAATGTGATTCGTTTAGATTTTTTGAAATTTTAGTACCAAGCCTAGCGTAGCAGATAACAAACGAATACGGTTGAAGGTTGTAAAAACACGTAATTCATGATTACACATCTGATTGTGAGGTTAATGCATCAAGTAAAGGGCTTCAGGTAGAAGTTTTTGTCTGAATGGTGGTGGTATGTGTGATTTGTAAGATGGATTTCTAATATGTGATTCTGTTTCACTGCAGGGTCAAATCACTCTTATGGATGCACCAGTGTTTAAAGCCATTCAGCCTGAGGTAAGGTGTATGTGTATATACACACCTTGCACAAAACAAACACACAAGGCATGTTATGTTTTCAGCCATATTGTGATTCAGGGTACAGGGAAAATTATACAGAATTTTAACTGTTTTAAAAATGATTAACTATTTTAAAAATGATAAGCTACAGACATGAGTAGTGCCATGTATGGCTGTTAACGTTCTAGGTTGGTGCTGATTGATTACAAATTTGATGTTTAAACTGTTTTGATACATTTTTACAACCCATAAGCACTTCTCTCAATTTACTACCACTGGTTTTCTTTATTTTGTTCAATTTTTTTTTCCCTCTTTATTAGCAAATCTGATTCTTACCAGTAGGGGGCAGCAAGTCCATAGTTCATTCAGAGGTGCACCTATTTTCGAATGGCTAAATTTCTGCAAGGAAAAAAAAATGGTTTACAACTAGCCATCCACCCATTTACCTGTAAGAGATGCAGTCACATCCATACATAGCTAATTACATAAGAGTCTTTATAGTCACATTTAATGCAGTTATAAGACCTTAGTCCGTGCACTCTAATATCTTTATGTGCTTGTGAAACCCTCATCTTAGCTGCAGTAAACCTTGGGGCAGTACCCACATACATTTTGGACTGTGTGATGGTAACTTGAAGGTTCTTTCTTTTTTCTGATCGATTTATGGGCACAGACGTGTCTGCCTGTGTGCTGTCTGTAAAGTGGAGCCCTTCAGCAGCATCTGCTGTGATTTATAAGGCATTTAATGAGCTTACCCCACACTGGATCCCAATGTAGCATTCCGGATATTTTGCTTTTTATGACTGCTGACAAAGCAGGGGACTGTGTGACTAGATCTAATCCGAGAGAGAGAGAGAGAAGATAAAAGTATGCATGGGATAAGTTGCATTTTTCAAAAAATAAACTTTCAGTTCATATAGATATCTTATTTTATAACTATTGCTGTAATTTGCATAATTACCAGTGCTGTTGTACTCCAGTAAGCTATATCATGATTGATTAAACAGCCGTATGAGGTTTGATTAGTTTAGCAGACCTGGTGCTACCCGATCTCTTGCAGTGATGCTTTCCTAAGGTTAGAAATGAGAAGTGCTGCAGCTCTCAGAGAAAGAGAACATCTTTCGGTTGCAGAGCTGGACGTTCTCTAAACCTGTTTAGGCTTGGTAACTGAGCTTAGTGTTGTACAGCTTTGCAGAAATGACGAACAACACCAAATCCTTCAGTGGCTTTATAAAATTAAGAATAATGAGGTTAATTAATATTACATTACAAGAGAATAAATATTTGAATAGAGAATGCATTCTTCCAAATTTCTTTCTAGCTACTATCTTGTGATGTTTATGTCTTGGCAGTCCCAGTTGAAAGAGGATTTTTAGTTCCTTGAAGATTTATTCATAATCCAGGAAAATGTGTGAGCCAGAAAAACATTTTAGAGGAGTAAGAGTGAGCGACAGATGGACAGAGAGAAGGGATCACACCGCAAAAGGCTGAGACTGAACTAATATCACATGTGCTTAATCCACTCTGTACTTATGCTTTCAAGCCGTCACACCCTTGCATTCTCATGAGCAAATTACTTTTTTTTTTCTCTGGAAAATACATAGATATGTATACTATAAATCAAATGAACACAAATTTTCCTTTATTCCCATGTAGTTCATCTAAATCATACTTTTGAAATGACTCGCTTATGATGTTTGACACTATATGACGTTAGCACTTTTCACACACTGTACCTGGGTGATGATGTTACACACACACACTCAGAGAGGGTTTCACTTATAAAATTAAACAAATACAAATCAAAAATATAAACAGGGTATCCGCGGATCCTTGATAAGTCTTAAAAAGTCTTAAATTAAATTTTACAAAATTAAGGCCTAAAAAATCTTTAAAAATGACTAGTAATCCTTAAATGCAGAGTTCAAAGGTCTTAAAATACCACGGACTAATTTTTTGAGATTATCTGTAAAGAATTTTGCGAATATCGAAATGGCGTTTCGCCTTTTTTGCGTGTTTTGGTGTTTTGCCTTTTTGTCTCAATGTGATTGGAATGTTCTTATTTTATTCCCTGTATTCACTTGACGGAAATTAATAGTCTATAATGTTTTGTTGTGAAATACAGTCACTTTCAGTTATTTTTCATCGCTTTCAGTTCCAATAAGTGTTCCAACTATTTGTAAGGTGGTCACATGCTGTTTGCCGTTTTGAGAATGTAGGGTCTTAAATTTGATACAAGTGGCCTTAAAAAAGTCTTAAAAAGTCTTAAATTTGGGTCCCATAAGCCTGCAGATACCCTGATAAATAATAGCACCGCAGAAACATTCCATTTTCCGTCTGACGTCTAGACGTCTTTGTATTTCACGGTAATGAATCGGCTTCTCTTCACACATGAGCCCTCTGTAATTTTCTGGGAATTGTAGTGGCTCTTGGCTGTTCGACTGCACTAGGGATAAGGAGGAAATTATGTAAATTTGTTTTTCAGCCAGACCACCCTTTTAAGTCATTACCACAGACCCCAGAGTTGGCAGGCAATAGCTGTCCTGTTGTGTCTCTGTCCTGTTGCATTACCTCAGAGTGCAGAACCAGAATGACCTCATGACTCTGAGACACTGTAGCTGTGCTTAAACCGCTAACTCATGAAAACATCCTTTTGAATGCCATCTGGTCTCTGTGCTAAAAAGTAAAAGGACTCTCGTTTACCTCATACATACATTCAAACAGTCCCAGCAGGCATGAGGTTTGTACCATGAAGTTCTGGTTTTACTGGGCTGTTTATGAACACTCTGAGCTGCCCAGGGCAAGATGGAAACATATTCTGCCTTTTTGATCCTAATAATCCCCAGTACATCAGGGAACTGGCAGGCTTTTCTGTTTCATGTTTTTTTTGCTGTATCGTAGTTATAGACTTAATGACTTATTACATATTTTAATATCTGTAATAAAACTTGAGTATGTTTGATGTAGTCGTCAGACCATATTTCAAAAGAGCTTCATAAATCACACCATAACAGCCTACAAAACCTCTGATCATTTATCTTTAGCTTATGTGTGTGACGGAATGTCTTGGCTATAAAAGCCTGGGTTTGAATATTGTCTGAAATTAATAACTGTGTATGTTTAGACCAGATAGTGTGTGCTAGTTACATTGATGGGCGCATGACATCCCAGTGCTTTAATGATTATTGAAATGCACTGTGAGAGAGATTTTTAGAATTTTGTATGTCTGTTGGTGGGTGACATTATTTGCTGATAAATTTGCTGAGAAAATATTATCTGTCATATATTGGAATTACAGACAGAACCTTTAATTTAGAGCATTATTTTAACCTAAGTCCATACAAATACACATCTATAAACTAGTACAGCTTTCATTTAAATTAAAAATTCATAGTTTAATGGTCATTTTACCCCACACCAACAGGCAGAAATGGTAACGCTGTAACTTTAAAGAGTTCTTTAAAGCCTGTAGGTTCTTGCTCTTCCAACATTTCTTCTGAAACCAGGGATATTAAAAGTTTATCCATAATTTGCTGCAGTAACAGAATCTAGAGTCTGTTTGTTGGAACATTGCAGGATTTGATTATATTCAGCTGCATGGGCATTAGTGGGATGACTAATTCAGTATCAAAAACTCATCCCAAAGGTGGATCTCGTTTACTCCAGAAAAGAGAGTTCCATGGATCCATAGACCAATGCTGGGGGCTTTAATCCCTTCCAGCTGATTCTTGTTACTGGACGTGGTGACAGATATGCCCAGAAACCTAGAACAGTTTATAAGTTTAGGTTGAGTTGAAGCAGGTGTTTTTGAGCAGGGAAATCCCCGAAGTCTATTAGACAATGGCCTTTCAGTATTGGAGTTGGGGAACCCCACTCCAGAGTATCCCATTTTATTGGCATTTTTTCTATAAGGAGGAAATTTTGGATATAGGACTGTCATTCAACAACCCATCATGTATTGTGGGAAAGGTTGGTGAAAGCATCATCCATGTTAAGGTCCTTAGCATTAATTATTGTATCAGCATTACATTTTTATGTCTGCCTAGATCTTTGTTGGTTAAGAACGTCAACCTTTCTCCCTGTGAAAGTTCAGCTGGCGGCTTGATCTGCTATGCACGGAATGGAAAACCCGTAAAAAATGAGAGTGAGCGAATAAGTAAGTTGAGGGAGAGATTTGTTGGATGTGAAGAGATGGGGTTTATTGGAGTGAATCTGGTTTTGGTTATGCTCTGTTAATGTGTGGCCTGTACGTACTGGACGGCTCCTGGTGCTGCTTTAATGGGGCAGTGAGGAGAGCCGGGTGACCAGAGACACATGGTGGAGCTACTGTAATGTGCCAGATAGCATCAAAACCACCATTCATTTACACTTCTTTGCACGTGCATGAACACATGTGGCATTTGCGAGCACACAGAAGGTGGTAAAAAATATATATATATATATTTTTTAAAAAATGGAAAACTACATATTTTATTACTGTTAGAAAATGTACTGGTCCTGAAGTCCACCTAAGTCATGCTTATGTGGTTTCTGACATTGTATAACATATCTATAATCAAGGATACACAGAATACCTAAAGGGGCATTGAACTAATATTGTGTTATTCAGTCTTTTGATATTTAAACAAAATGTGGAACAGAAAAACTTCTAGTTTAATTTACATTGGTAGTGATGACCCAGGGGTTACAATATCTTCAGTTCAGTTTTATTTTTTTGTATTTGTAATGTTTATATGTAATGTCGTTAATGTAATGGTAAATCTGAGAAAGGGTTCTATTTGAGCTTTTAACACCCTCATTTACTGGTTCACCTTTAATGGATTTAAAAAATATGATTTATTGCAAACAATATCTCAGATATCTGGCAAAGTATTTGCAACCATTTTCATGTAAAAGCCTCAAATAAGTGAATTGTTGTTCCAAGCTAGGTTCACAAAGTGGCTTGTCTCTTAAATGAACATAAGTATAGACAAAAATTTGGCTTCAGGTGATGGCTAGTAGTTTTTTTTTTTAGCAAAGCCTTTTCTTAATTTCTAAATATTTATCTTCACAATAGTTATTAGTGATGGGGACGAGACCGCCTATACCGAGACCGAGTCAAGACCAAGTCTTTGAAGGGTTAAGACCGAGACAAGACCGAGAAAGCAGAAAATGGTCTTGAGATCGGTCTCGGTTACTACAACACTAATAGTTAGATTCTCTGAATGCGACAGTCATTGCCCTAAGACAGCCCAATAAACTGTCTCTATGTAAATGTCTTACTGCTTAAACTCTTTCAGTTAATACCCCAAACAAGCCAAAAGGGAATATTACCTGTGCTGAGTAACACAGTTACTAAAAATGGCAGCGCAGGTGGTTTTTCTGTCCTTCATAATCTCCACTTTTGAGAACAGATCACGATATGCCAGAGTGAAAAAGTTGAAAGAAAGTAAGGGCTGCTGTTGCTATTATTTACCAAATTGTATTGAACGTTACAGTGACTGCATGCTACCCTGACTTGAAATATTAAAATGATTCATCAAGACGATATTCAAATAAGAGAATTTTCAGTGAGCATTTCGCCCTGAATAGCAATGAACGTATCCTGCAAGCAGAGGAAACCAATTATCTGCCAAAACATTTTGTGAGGAACTGTTTTTCTTTGAATGCTTTTGGAAAATGAATGATAAACCCACTAGCATCTAGAAACTGCTTGGGGAAAAAAACAAAGCAAATCAGCTTAGATTTCAGTGATGTTGCACCTTCAATGACCGACTTCACTGTTATTTAGATACATTAACATCTTATGTGTGTTTGACTTAGGATGTTCTACTAGTCTGTATTTAATGTGGGAGTCCTTAATAATTATTTTTATAGATTACTATTTGCTTGTTCTTACTTTTTTTGAGCTTAAGCTGTTGTCCAGAAACATTTTTTGACTGCAGGATTCAATGTCTATTTCTCTGTGTTTGCAAGCCTCCTTAAAAGATCATTTGGGAATAAAGTCCCTAGTTTTCCCTCCTAAGAGGAGTACAGCCTAGAGATCATCTAAAATCGGTGGTGGGTGCAGTGTTTGTAGCAGTAAAATAAACTGACCCATTATAGTCACTCATGAGCACACTACAGCACACTGAAAAATCTGAAATTCTTTCTCTGAATTTCACCCTTTCACCCAGAAATGTGGTGGGCTACCACCAGCGAGAGCCCCTCACTGATGACACCAGCAGTGTTCGGATTCTGGGGGGCAACTCTCTAACCAATAGGCCACCAGTTGTCCCAAGTAATTTTAGTAGTAGAGGTGTAGAGGTAGTAGAATTAATATTGCTCTTTCTGCTCTGACTCTCACAGACAAGCTGAACCATTTTATCTTTTGAATCAAAATTTGACATTAGTGAAGTCTATGATGCACTGAAATCAAAAACGTTCTCCTGGTGAAGGGAACAGATTTTGATGTGTAAAGTAGGCGAGCTTTCGCTTTAACTTCTCAGTAGCTTATTGAAAAACAGTCTTGTCTCACTCACACAGAGATTCTAATGCCAAGCAGCTGCAGCTCCATGTTGTCGTAACTGGGAATTGATGGGAGCTATTGTTTTCTCTGCATAGTTACGATACACAGTCAGAAGCGTATTAGGGCCTGGCTCAGCTGTGTGGCTCTGGCTTTTTGGGAACAGCGTTTCACGGTTCTAGGAGACACGCAGTGTACTGAAGAATGCAGTGGGGGTTCGCTTAAGCCTGCTACATGCTCACACACTCACACACACACAAACACGAGAACAGCGGGAGGATGGCAGCATGCCCACAGGCCCATACAACACATAACAGGTTTTCGCTCTGTGCCTTGTTCTTAAACAGACAGCATTTACAGAGCCATGATGTTGCAGTAAAGACTGAATTAGACACTGTGATTGTGATTGCTTGCTTGATAAATGCCATGTAAAGTTATTGATAGAAAAAGGAGAGAGATCCTGTAATCTGGCATGGTTCTGGTCTTGGTTTTACCTGTGTAATTTTGTCACTTTTTAAATGGAGAATATGACCATAGCTTTGTTCCTTCTCCATGTGTGTGAAATACAAATTGCAGTATATGAGGATTAAGTCTGTTATTGGCAGTATAGTGAGACTGTATCTGACAGATATGGGCTCTGTTATTACTCTTTTAGTTTCCTTGTAAACCTGTAGAGAAATAGAACGGACCTGGAACATGAATTTACTGTATACCCTTTCTGGGAATAACATTCTGTTCACAGATTTATAAGGTTTAAGTCATTTACAGACATGGGCAAAGATAAAGCCCACAGCTGTGATACGTAGCAGGACTAGCTCTATGTGATATACAGGCTTACCAGTTTTAGTGGCATATGCAAAGTACATTTTTTGATTGAAAGTTAACTGTGGTATATGCAAATTCATGGTACTCCTTTGTTTTGAAGGAACAAAATACAAGAAATGAGATGAATTAGCCTGCTTTCTAGGTTTCTGTCAGGTTGCTGTTTACAGTACCATGTAATATTCCCCTTAGATTAATTAAGACATTTAAATGTAAAAGCTACACCAAGATTTTGAGACATTTTAAACATAAAGGTGTTCTAGTAAGGAGGCAGGAATTAAGGGTTATGTAACCAATTTTCTTTGCACAGTGCTTCTAATTCGGACATTTCCGCCTTACACAAGAGTGTATCACAAGAACGAAATTAAATTATACCATGGATGAAAATGGAACATGACAGGACTACTTGAAAGAACAAAATACAAAGAGTGCATAGAGAGCCAAAGAGAGAGAGCAAGAAAAACACAAGCAACATGACAAGACAACTTGTTCTGTTGGCAAAAGCAGCTATAGGACAAATTTGAGTGAAAACAGGATTATGACGGATACACAGCAATAAATGATGTGCAAATAAAAGTTCTTTACGTATATCAGGGCACATCTTTTCTTTGATCATTGTTTTTTTGTATATATTTGAGGTATGTTTTTGGGGTATGTACTTTGTAGAAGCCTGCCTCTTTTAAGCTTCTTGTCTCACTGACATTTGCTTCCAGAATTTGCTAATGTAGATTAGCGAAAAGTATGTTTTATCTACATGATGTTTGCGAAGAAATTCTTGAGCATGTTAATGCCCCACCGGTTAAACCTTCCTGCAGGCCTTTTGCTGTCGTATAGGTGGGTTTGCTTTGCTTTGTTGTAAGCTTGTTCAGTCACAGAGTTTTCATGCCATAACTGCCATTTCCTATTGATATTTCGATCAGTGGCAATTTAAAGCAATTTAATATAATTCCCCTGATTTTTAGGCATTTAACAGTGCAATTTTTGTGTGAATAGCTCAGAATTTGTGAGTTGTGGCGATCATATAATTGATTATGCCTTGTATTGAGGAGCTGGCTAGTTTTGTGCAGAGATGTAAAAATGATCATTATTGAGTTTTATTAAAACAGCTTCTGCACCATGGTATGGATTTGTTTATCCTGAGTTTGTGTGTTCATGTTTATAGGTTATTATGAGTTTATGGAACAGGTGGGCTCAGCGTAATGAGGACTTCATCAGTGCCATGGCTGTTACGGAACAAAGGAATATGAGAAATTTTGGCGTCAAAACATTTTGCACTCGTGACTTTGTCTTTCCATCATTTGCCTTGCCCTCACCTTTTCCTTTTCAGGCCTATAAAACACATTTAACAGAATTTTTCCTACTTGAACCCATCTCAGCATTCCTCTCCATAATGGATCATCTGAGCTTTCCCCTGCCTGTCGTCTTTATGATGAGTTGCATTGTGTGGATTGGTGGTCGCTGTCCAGCTTTCTGGAGCCAGTGTCTGATACTCCACTTTTATATAATCATCTCTTCCACTGCAAGCCAGCTACATTGCTTGCCAGTAGCCTGTACAGTACATGAACTCCCCCCATGCTGTTCTACACATAGGCCATGTCCCTATTTGGCCCACTCACATCTCCTTTGTTGCAATCTGGAAAAGTGATCTGAAGCTTTTTGCCTCAGCTGAGCCATATCTGAGAGTTTCTGTACAATTCATATTACATACATTTTGCAGAACAGCAAGCGAGAGACGAGGCACAAAGAGCCATAATTTCTAACACTGGTTAAAAATATGGATGTTACACAGATGTTAATTAATGCATTTTAAAAGATGTGTAATCAGTAAACAAAATGCAGCGAGTGAAAGGCAGGTTAAACCTTTAAGTGTCTTGGCATCGCATGAACTGTTTTCCCAATTGGGCAAGTGGGCCCAAAAAGAGTTTATCCTGAACAAATATCTGGTTAAATTTATTTTTTTCAAAAATAAATAAGGGCACACACATTTCTTAGGGCCAATCAGTTATTGCAGCTAATTACTTATTAAAGCTATTGATGTTTATGCTTTGTTGCTCATGCGTTCAAAATGAGTGCAGGATTTTTCAGAGCAATCTTGTATCAGTTATCTATAAACAATCCTTCATCTCATGACTTGTATTCCATTTTTTTGTTCTTTGCTTTGTGCCATGGAACCTTCTTTGACTTCACTGCTGTACTGTGTGTAAGAAAATGACACCGTTACTTGACTTGACCTGACCTGAGCTTCTACAGGGTGCTGCAGGGATTTTAGAGGGGTTTTATTTGGATACACTGATGTGTTAAACTTTCACTCTCTCTTTTCCCTTCCAACTCTTTATCGTTAACTTCCAAGTAGCTAGTTCAGAGGAATTAAGTTTTATTTGAGAGAGTGTGAAGGTGGGTAGTCCTTAAATGCTTCAGAGGGAATAAAGTAAGAATAAAAGCGTCAAATAAAGTGTGTAGTGGAGGAACTGTGTGTGTGGACTCCCTACTGGTGTAACGTATTTTAGATGAGACAAAATATCCCTTTGAACAGAACCACAGGCATTTACGTTCTTCCTTTCTTTCAGTGTTTGACTTTTGGCATGTTTGCTCTGTTGCTGCTGCTGCTGCTGTTGTAACTGGTAACAGCAGTGTTGTGTAATGATATTCTGAGAGCTCTTTTGTTGTGTCTGTGGCAGTGCTGCTCTTGTGTTGGGGTCAACATGCTGGGGTCAAGGAAAGTTTTTGTTGTATTTCTTTTGTACTGCCCCTGTCATGTTGGAGTGAATTTTCTGAAGTCTGTGCTTTATACCACACCACAAGGTTATACTTAATGCTGATGAGACAATCAGTGTTTAGAAAATGGCTTGCTTTACAAAAAAACAACAAAATAGATTCAAGGATAACATCATGAATAAATAAGGAGAAATCCCCCTTTTAATTTTCCAAATGCTATAATGAAAGTTTGTGGATTGGCTGATTCAAATACCTATCCAATAAATAGTTAGGCACTTCACTTAAGAACAACATCTAAATGAGTTAAACATTTTTTTCTAATTTACAGAAAGAAAGGGTGTTTGGGGGACACTAAGGATTTGGTACAAAAAATGTCATCAGATGATGCATGAGTATGCAACTAATACATTTTAGGCTAGATTGGGTTCAGGACCAGATCTGTCACCAGAATGTGATCCGTTTTCTGCTTATGATTCTCTAATGTGAAAGTATGTGCCAGAAATCTTGTTCTGCTTGTATACATGCTAACTATGTTTGTGCTCAGAATCGGAAAACTTTACTGATCCCAGAGGAAATTACTTTGCCATGCCTGCACAGACACACACAGACACAAAGACAAGAACCATAATATATGGCACAGGTTAAATAAAAGGCAAAATAAACAGTGTTCTGTGCACCAGTTCCTTACCAGTTACCTGGTGTTAGTTTTTAGGAAATTAAGAAAATTTTGGAAATTAATATTAGCCTTGGGCAATGTTTTCCACAGGTCTGGTATTTGCCTGAGGATTAGTGGGAGATTGGTCGCCAGTGAGGTACCCTTGAACATGGTACCATCTCTCCACACACTATTCTAACAATGTCGGGATCCTAGCTAATATATGAACAAACATTACTTAATAAACACACATTGCTTATTAGTAGGTAGATCTTCATAAGGTCCCTGTCTCAGGAAATGCATTTTCCACCTTTTGTTCTGCAATCCAACAGTTGAAATGACACATTCTTCTTGTTGTACTGTAGTACAGATTTAAAAAATAATGACTGAAATAGTTGCCACCTGCTAAAATAATTATATTTGTGACAGCCCTAACAGTAGTGGAAATGCCGAATGCTGTAATATCTTCTCACATCGTTTATATGCGTCACAGTAGTTCCATTTTTATTCTTCCAGAGAGTCATATACTGTTTGGTTTCTCTGCTTTAATGAAATTTTAATGGAACCTTCATGAACATTGGAATATGGCACAAGAAAGTGTGTGTGTGTGTGTGTGTGTGTGTGTGTGTGTGTGTGTGTGTGTGTGTGTGTGTGTGTGTGTGTGTG
>JBBKCR010011328.1:0-28560 GCA_037577295.1 Ladigesia roloffi | reverse complement strand
TTTGTCCAACTTCAATTTTTTTCCACCTAAACTAACTCAGCCTCCCACCTGTGTCTGGTCCCTTTGTGTAATCAACCCCCCTCTTTCTCTCACTCCCTTTCTCAAGATGTTTCCTCGCTTACTCCACATGCACATTGACCAAGCCGCTGTGGGGCCCAGTAGGGGGGGCTTGTTACTCAGCGTTGCTCCACTGAACATGACTGACATACACCACAAACAAAGAAGAAAGCGTGCACAAGAGAGAGGGGAAACGAAGGAGGACTATTAAACGCTGGAGCTGGGACAAGACAGGGTGGGTTGTTTAGAGAGAGAAAGAGAAAGAAAGATGAGGGAGAGAGAGAGAGACAGAGTGGGAGAGAGAGAGAGAGGCAGAGAGAGAGAGATAAAGGCAGAGAGAGAGTAAGGCAGAGAGAGATAGAGAGAGAGAGAAATGCAGAAAGTAAGAAAAAGAGAATGGCAGAGAGGGAAAGGGAGAGAGAGAAATGCAGAAGGAGAGAGAAGTGATTCATGATCATTCAACTTTCTCTAGTTACATTCCAATTAAAGTTCCATGTCCATCATCCCAGGGCTTCTTCACCCCAGTGCTATTATCCATGTCAGTAAGACAAGCCTCGGATGCCAATAGCCATAGACTTCTGAGAGGTGCATCATTTTGTAGCTGTTATCCCCAATGAGAAAAGTGAATGGCATTGCAGAAATACATTAAAACACTTATGTAGTTCACACAGTGCCTGACTCCAGTGAACACTCTTACTCTGTCACTGAGGAAATGTGGTTAGATATGGGGAAAAATGGAAAAATCAGCATTTATTTATTCTTTTATGATTTATTTCTTTTGAATGATTGTTTTATTCTGTATCCATTTCACTGTTTTATTATTTTATATTCTGAGTTTCAGAGCTAGAGAGTTTTCTTTTCAGGGTCGTGTTGACTTGTTGATGATATTGTCTTAGTCAAAATGTTCTAATGTTTATCTCAAGTTCTCTGTCCTGCGTAGACTCTGAAGGACAACTCTTTGTAAACAGGAGATTTTGGGTTACTATGGAGACTGAGGTGACATCCTGTTCAGTCTGCATGAGTGACAATAACTTTTGTCCAATGGATTTTGACACCTCCTGATGGGTCATCTTCTAGAGATTACATAGGACAGGGGGGTATAAACTGATGTGTTCTGTATGAAGAAGATGGAACAGGTCAGGACGGGGAGGCAGACTTTTCTGTGTCTCTGTGTCTTTTTCCTGTCCCCATCTGCAGATGTCCAATAAATATTTCTTATGATTCAATTTGAGCAAAAAGGACTCTTGGTTTTTTTCGAGTCTCTACACCCCAGGAGGTTATCTTGTGTGAGCCCCGACAAAATACATGGGTGAGCATTTTGAAATTCAGGGAGGCCAAGAGCTTGATCAATAACAAGAAGAACAAGTAAAACTCCTCTTTCTTTTCTGGTTCTTCCTCAACAAGACATCTGCTCCAAACTGAATGTAAAATAAAGTCACATAATTTAAATATCTTTGGTCTAGTGAGACTTTGATTTCAATGGTTTCTTTCCACAGTACAGATAGGGAGATGCTTTATTCTTTATGCTGGTTTGTATAAGGTCCTGTAAGTTGTAGCCTCCATTATTGAAACTAGTTTTTACAGGGCGTCTCACAGATGTTCTACAGACCCAGAGGCCGAACAGACCCAGTGGCTGAACTCTTTGTCATATTCCTCAAACCAATCTGGAGCGACGTTTGAAGTGTGGCAGGGAATTATCGATCTGAAAGAGGCCACTACTTTTAGAAAGTACTTTTGTTATGAAGGGGATTGATGGTCTTCATAAGTCTTTAGGAAGTTGATATGCAACATCCTCATAAATGTTAGGACCAAGGGTTTCCCAGCAAAACATTGTCCAGAGCATCAAACTGCATCTGATAGCATATATTGCATCCTAGGGACATTTCTTTCCCATGTATCTGACCACTCTTGGTACGTACTAACGTCTACATACCAGAAACACCCCAAAGGTCTGTAGTTTTGGAGATGCCCTGACCCAGTAGCCTAGCCAGCTCAATCTGGCACTGGTCAAAACTGTTCTAGTCCCTACGACCGTACATTCTCCAACACATCAACTTCAAGAAATGACTGTTCACATTTAGTGTGTCAAGTGAATTTAATGTCATTTCAATAATATACATAGTAAACAGCGAAACGAACAATGTTCCTCCAGGACCACAGTGCAACAAAAAGTACAAAAACAGAAACAACACAATTATATTCCAGCTATTAACAGGTGTCAGACTAATTAAAATATTAATGTTAATCACTTCAGCTGTCAGTGGTTCTAATGTTATGTCTGATCATGTTGACAGAAGTGTTGTCAAAAACAGAGAGAAAGAGAGAGAGAGAGAGAGAGAGAGAGAGAGAGAAGCAGAGAAGAGTCCGGCTTGTCAGTGTTCCAGTGTAAGTTTATTACAGTAAGATTAACAGCAGTTCGGGAGCCTAATGCCTTCTAATACATTAGCACTGGTTTAGCATGACCGAACACTTGTGCAGTCGATACACAGCCTGCACAGATAGAATGAGTTACTGAGCTAGAGAGAGGGAGAGAGAGAGAGTCAGAGACTGTAGGGTAATTAGAGCAGAATGCATTTTCCACTGTCTCATCCATCAAACTGCAAGTGCTATATTGCTCCAAAAACAACCACATCGCACCCAATATACTCTTGCAGACAAAGAGGCCAATTAGGTTCCTTTTGATGCAATGCCACACAAGAACCCCTTTTTGTTCTGTAAACCAGCGGTTCTCAAACTGGCCTTCAGAGAAAAAAGATGTTCCACATTTTATCCACATCCCCATTTTGTCAGCTGGTCTGTCCGGAGGTTCTGCAGGACTGTCTTGAGCAGATCCTCTCTAATTAAATAGTTATCAAACAGTGGTCATGGAGGCCCCCTTGCCTTTCAGTTTTAATGTTTTACTTACTCTTGCACACACATAGGTGCCTGTGTGGCATGGGGGCCTCCATGACCCCTTATGGCCCCCCTGTAGTGAACAGCCAAAGATTTTAATATAAATTCCTACACACGCTGGCTCGAAAAACCAAACTAATGCTACTTGTGTTCCAGACAGACTACTTAAATCGCTACACACGCACTCACACACATGCACAACCCCCCGCCCCCCTGTGCACACACACTTGAACCCAGGAAAGGCTTTTTAATTAAATAAGTAGTATCAGAGATGTTAGGACTGGAAAACTCTACAAGGTGCAAAATAAAGGGCCCTCATTATTTTTGCAGATGCCTGGGTGTCCAGAAACTATACATACTGTAAATGTTTGATACCAACAAAAGTTTTCTTTCTAGAAGTGTACTTTCATGTTGAGAAACATTTAAGACCCTTTATTTTTAGGAGTGTACAGCACTTTTACACACGTATAAGGTCAGGTCATAAAGAGTCATAAGGTAAGGCGTAGAAAAAGGAGCCAGTTCCAGCCAGTTGGACACAGTAAAGGTCTGTATTGATTTTCTGAAAGGATGGGGTGGGTGGGGTGTTGGGGGGTGGATGTGGATGGGGTCCGTATCCCGTGCTGTAATCCTGGCTTGAGTAGTCATCCACTGTCTGCAAGCCACTGAGCAAGCATGTTCCACTAAGCCAGAGGGATTTCTTGCTGACCACAAACACAGACAGCAGATAAAGCAGAACTCAGGCTCTACTACGGAACCCCTGACATGCTAGCCATTAGAGAAACACTTCAAAGTGATTGCTACTTTTGAGGAAACTCATTTTGCGCTTGTTGGGTTTCTTCAAATGAATCGTGGAAATGAATGGCGTTGAAAGATTTTAATTGCCTTAAAAGATTGTTGTTAATTATAGAATCTGGAGTAAATTACATTTTCGTGCAAACTGAATAACTCGAGATTTGAGAGGAAGGCCACAGTTGAGTGTAGTTGCAATAGTAAAAAAAAAGTTGGAATAGTAACCTCACAGTGTCTGGTGTTCTTGTCCTTGTACAGTAAAATGTAGGGATTAAAAAACTCCTGTTGACTTCCTCTGGGCAATGTTTATTTACCTTTCTGGGAGTTGACCCAAGATACCAATGTTTGGCAATGAAGTACAATCACCCTCCAATTCTGGGGCAAAAAAATTGACTTTTAATCTGCACTTTTCGTTTAAGCGTGTGATTTGTAAGCCATGTCACACTGTGTGTTGTGTTGTGCTCAGAATGGTCACTTTCACATAAGTAACTAACCTCCAGGATGCTAAAAACACAACTATTCAACAGGGAGAAATGTCTCGGAAAGCTTAATAATAATAAATTAATAATTAAATTTTATTCTTTAATGTTTTTTTATACCTTTTTATACTTTAATACTTTTATTATTCAAGGATCAGGTATATCCCAGCAATTTTCTTTTATTTTTAAAAGCATGCATCGACCCCACCCTCACTTCACTGGAGCTACAAATGAGCCCCTGTTGTTAGACAGTTCCACCTCTGCTGCTCCCGCATCTACTACCAAAGCAACAGATCCAGTACCCTACTTTCGATTTAGACCGTGTCTAGCCTGCTGTTCTCTAAATGTAAAAATCGCTCCTCAAAATAAAACAATGCCATAATTACTTAATAAGAACATAATGTGTCCTCCACACTTTACAGTGCCATTGTTGAAAGAGCTTTTGTTCAACACGGAAATGTAACAAAGGGTCCATTAAAACAACACAATGAAAAATACTGAAAAAAAAAACATAATTTGTTCTAGTGCCACCGAGAACCATTTTTATCTGTATCTGAAATGGTTAATTGATATATAAAAAAGGCTCTAAATGTCACTTTTCTCCGGATGAAGTTTTACCGCGAGACAATAGCTTCCCTGTAAATACTCACGGTCCTACAAGTAAGTGCTGAGACAGAAATAGGTCAATCTAATGAACAGCACCACGAGCAGAGCAGCAAATTACCTTCCTCTACATAATACACACACACACACACACACACACACACACACACACACAAATATGCATATTTGACTGAACAATCTAATATTTGTATTTTTGCTCAATCATATTTCATTTGTATACGTTGTTGTCTCTGCAACAAATGAACAATTCAGCCAAATGCAGCATGACTGGAAATGTTACTCTATAGACAGAGTTTTTAACAGACCAAGATACTACAGCAACGTAAGTCTGACATGACATCCAAAATATCAATAAACCACTAGAAAATGGGAGCTGCTATTGGCTGCAATCAGTTTTAATGATTTCCAACATAGATACCCATTTTCAAATAGTTCATGCTGGATCAGGGGAGGATGGGAGTGACCATCCCTCCAGGCATTTATTGACGAGATATTTGCAGTAATTGCTCCTCCCTCATTATAGTTACAGCTTATGTTTCCATGCAACATCATTGTTATTGTCACCAAATTATGGACAGTAGCATCAATAAGTGAACTTATAGTATCGGTATCAATATATGTATGTGTATCTGCAGGGGTTTTTTTTGGGGGGGGTAGAAGGGACTTCAGATAAATCAACAACAGTTGTCATTGCATTACTCTCATCCAGGGATCAGTGATGAAATGATGGGGCCCATGTCCATTTACATGTGGAGCTTATGGATGGATATGTGTTCTGCATAGTTACACTTGACTGCTTTAGTCTGGCTTATTCTTGATCTAAAATGATATATTCAGCTTTCTCCACCATTCTGACCCGTGTTAATCATTTTCCTGCAATTGATTGGTAACAAATCTTTTTCCTTATCATCATTCAGGCATGATATAATGAGTTATTCTTTTTAGTCCATTTATTCCCCTTAACTCCATCTTACATTTTTATTTTCTTTTAAAGTAGCAACCTCACATTCTCTAAATTCAATTTACCTCACTTCAATCCTGTTCGCTTCACTGGCATGACAAAGGGAACATTTTTTGTCAGCAAAGCGTGAACACAAACAAATGAGCAAAGGAACAACTTGAACAAGGAAACAATGAGTGAGAACAATAAGTGGTAATTATGGGGAATAATTACAGCACTAATCCAGCAAATAAGTGTATGACAATTAGCGCGTGGCGGTGAATGGCTGTGTTGAGGTGAGTGCCGACGGGGGTCCTGCTGCGAGGCAGGTCATGACAGGTGGCTCATGCGACGTGACTGTCATTAAAGTGCACCCTCCTAACACTCTCTGGGAGGGAGGAGATTATCCACAAATCAGACAGCATTTGTGATCACAGTGTGAAAATAGCCTGTGGTGCACAGCCTACTCACTTATAGCAGAGCTTTAATGTGTCTGTGCTTGTTTAAGAGCGTCTTTGTGACTTCAGAAAATGCACAAAGCATAGCTCCCTATATTGGTCACTTAAGGGCCAGTGTCATAAAAAAGGATCATTTCAAATAGAAGCTTGACATATTATACACTGCCAAGGTTGTGTCAAAAAAATTTCATTTAGAGTCCATTCGTAGAAAATAAGATGCAAAAACCTATTGTGGATTAATTTAATTTGAAAGGGAAAAGAGGGTTTGAAAAATAAAGTTATGAAATTGTTTAGTTTAAAGTCTACATTGGTCATATGTGAATACAGCACACAGTGTGAAGGACATAAAATTCTTCCTCTGCATTTAACCCATTCACCAAGCGAAGCAGTGGGCAGCAAGAATCATGGGGAGTAGTGTGTGAGGGTGCTTCAGTGGTCCACTAGGAGTCCTAGGATTCAAACCCACTACCGTCTGATCCCTGGGGAAACCCCCTGAACAACATTACTGGGTCATATAGTGTCAAGCAGGTTGAAAATGGGTATGGTGAAAAATTTGAGCCCGAAAGCAAGTGCCCTCACATATATATACTTGGCCCAATTCCAAGCATTTATGTATTTCATTTGCATAAACATTTTCCTACCATTTCAATTATTTAGATTTAACAGAAACAGACCAATACATTGTATGTGCTGCATAATTATCAGTCACACGTAAATGAAACAATTAAGAATGAGATTTATGTAATAATGCTAATAAACCCAATGTGATTTTAATAAACAATCGCAGATGTATGTATTTATCATAAATCTTTAAATAAACTTGATAGAAATATCTCATAAATTGTAACTAAATGAATCTTGCTTGATTTGGGTTTTAACCAATTAAATTTAATTGTTTTCGCAACTAACAAATTTATGCTAAATTCTAAAAATTGTATAATAAAATCGGAGAGTTGCGAATACCTAAAAATAAACTATGCAATGAATCGTTTTTCTGAGTGTGTGAAAGATATTAAGACAAAGAAATAAGCCAAACTGAGCAAGAAACAGATGACTTACACCCTCAAACTAACACACTTTTGACTCATTCCCGTCACAGGGCTCTTTTCTCCAACTGGTAGATTCTGCTCTGTATTGAAACATATTCTATGGGTCTGACTACCTTCTAATAATGTGATGTAACAATGGGCAACATTCATTTAATTAAATTCGATGAGAACAATAATCAAATTTAAATTTTCAATACACCAGATATTTATACATTTTGCCACCTGGCCCCGAATGAGAAGTGGTAGCTTTTCAACTGTAAAAATAATTAAAAAATATATATATACAATATATATTAGTGGGATTTCATCAGCAATTACTTTAATAACAGTCTATGTCAATTATATTTTCAATTAATCTAAACTGATTACAGTTTTTTAGTGATAAAGATTCGCACACACACAAACACACACACACACAAACATTCCAACAAGCCCACGCAAAATACAGCAATTAGATTTTAACTGATTTACATATAGATTGGGAGATATTTATACAGCAGCCAGTCGACCACATATACCATCATGGCTTCCGTCAAACAGCAAACAAGCCTGGGTCTGTGTCTATCACACTTTAACATGATGAGGTTAATGTGTACAGTAATGCGCTGTAATTGCAGCCAAAAATGTAGCTATAGTCAGTGTCCTATAGTTTTGAGTGACATACTGAATGAAAGCACATAAAACATGCTGTTCTAAGACAGTCACGTGACCTAAACAGAATGAATGTAAAGTATATATAGTATATAAAATATAAAGTAACATGTACATAACATGTATAACATAATGAAGCTCATCAGGCCAAGCGGAGCTGAAGCTGTTCTGAAGTGCTGAAGCTGGATTATGTGCAGAGAGGATTCCCTCAGACTACCGGTATCCCGCATTACATGAGTAAGGGGTTCTAGTTCTTTTCAATACACCAAGCTGTAACTGAAAGGGCATTGTCTTGTCATTTAAGAAAAATCAAGACATTTCATCCATAGTAAAATGATTTTTATTATGTGCCCTCAAGTAGGCTCCAATATTTTGGATGTTTATATTTCTTCACCTCAAAGGCATGATACAAAAAAGTGGCTGGAAAATAGAATTCCTACTGAATAATATGCTTGTTTACATTATTTTGTGGTACACTTGAGACATAAAGAATGTACTGAGTTTTAAATTGAGTTTGTCTCACAAACTACATTTAATGGGTCACAAATCTATCATTATATTTTTGATATTCTGAATAAACAAGAAGAATGTATTTCACCCAGAATACGCACATAATTGATAATGATTCAAAGCTTATTTCTGCAAGCAAATATAAAGGAGCCCCTTTCCTTTTTTGGACTGAGTATTGGGCTGATAAATCTTCAGTGGTGCAGTGGTGAACCTATTTCACTTTGAAGCATCTGCTGTGAACCAGCAGACCTGGGGATCAGCAATAAGACTAATTAGGCAAACGCAACGGGAAAAGAAGTGAAAAAAAGTTAAAAGAAGTGAGAAAACTAGGGATAGACGGCATGTAAAAGGAGACATACTAAGGTGAACATGTCAAAAAAAAAGGTGAGGGTCAAGAATGACAGATTATACAAGAATGTGGAGAAAATACAAGGTAGACTAAAGCTAGGTAAAAACTATGGACCACAGACTTTGATGCTTTCTTTGCTATATGCAGCAAAATGATGTTTCATCAGCTTCAGTTTTTATATAATGGAAAGTTCTTCATCCAGTATATTTCCCACATTTTATTTTCACCATTTTCTAAAATAAATACGCCACCTAGGCGACAGTCTTGACTGCATTTAAAACAACACGACCATAAGCCGTCATTTTTTATGATATTCATTCTAAGAATTATATTATTTCTCTGCATTTAATATATATACCAAGTGCAGCAGTGGACTGCCAGCAACACAGTGCTTGAGGAGCAGTGTGTGGGGACAATCTCTTGCTCAAGCATGCCTCAGTGGTGCCACTAGCAGGCCTGGGATTTGAATCCATGACCTTCTGATGACAGGGACAACTCCATAACCCCTAGGCCAGGTCTGGTAAATACCAACTTCAGGTGACAAATGATGAATTTCAAATACTAACGGGTATCAAGAACTGGAACTAAAGTAGCATCGATTCTTCCCTGGTCAATACTGAATTAAGCTGCTGGACAATTGGAGCTGCTATCAGCTGTTATCAACATGCATTCTAACATAGCTACTATTTTCAAATAGGTGATGCAGTAGATCGGGGGAGTGATGGGAGAAATTCTCTGCATATCACCACTAGATATTTGTTGCAATTGCTTCTTCCTCATTATATTCATTATATACAGGGACAGTTTATCTTGCTATTCCCCAAAAGTAATAATAACAAAGGATTCCTGTTTCTATATAATTTCTTTTTTGCAAATTATAGACTTATCAATACCTCTACTGGTGAATATCGGCATCAATAGGCAGTTTCAGTATCGATATAGAGATCAGTAAAATTATAACACCCATCTATACTAGCTGAGAGTGACACATCCAAGTGTCTTATTGATAATGCCAGGAACCTTTAATCAAAAATGGGAGGACCAGTGCCACAGTTCACCTCCCTGCTGGGGGAGCTAAGAACATTACACTTCGCATAATAAAGGATTTCCTCTTGTAGCACTATATAAGGACTGAGTGTAGACAGCATCAATGTGAAGGATTGCCTTACATGTTATTAAGTGGTGGTAGTTCAGTTGATAGGACACTTGCTGCTGGACCAAGATGTCATGGGTTTGAATCCTACCTTCAGTAGACCACCACTGGGTTCCTGAGCAAGACACTTAACACCAAGTTGCTCCAAGGAGACTGGCCACTGTAGTTAGGGAATGGATGTTGTTTTGGATAAAAGCGTCTCCTAAATATCTGAATCCCTTTTTTGTTGGTGATTATTTTGTATTATGACCACTGCCCTAGGGCCTCCCTCTGATACGTTTTGGTCTCTGACTTCGTCCTTGCTCTTTTTGTTTTGTTTTTTTTGTCTTGCCCTTCTGCCACTGTTCACTTGACTTTGTTTTAAGGATTACGATTTTGAATCATCTATGTTATCTTGACAATCCAACAACTGAACAATATTTTTTTAGTATGATATTTCAAACTCATCCTCAAAATACTTTACTCCAATTGAGACCTCTCTCCTAATATCATTACAGAATACTTCACCTATTGTGGACTCAGCAGAAGCCAATTCCCTTCGACGAGCTCTGGCTCATCAGGGAGCCTTCTTGGATCCTCATAAGGATTTACTGAAACAAATTACCTACACACTGCAGAAACTCCGATTGCAACGGCATGACACAACAAACATGGCAGCACCCAAGAACATCAAAGTTCTCTGTCTGTGACAACATTTCTTATTGCAATGCTTCCTCAATATTGTATGTCGTGTTAATTCATTAACATCCAAAAAAGCTAAGCTAGCCTTTGGTATTTCCGTACTTACAGGGAAGGCACTGAATTAGGCTGCAGTGATTTGGAGTCAAAATATGGTCAGTTTAAGGTAATTATTATATTTTTATTACAGTTAACCATCTAGTTGTAGGTAAAGGAACATGTGATTAGCTTCAGGCAATATGACTGCAGTCGAATTTGCATTACATTTTTGTTCACTTGCCAAAGTGTACAAAGCTGATTTAATGAGGCCACTTTAAAAAGTACATGAGTTCGAGAATTTATAGTGGAACTAAAAATAGTAATAGCTTTTTGGAATGAGGTACTGCACATTCAGCAGGTATTGTCAAAATGCATATAATAAGATCTGTCCAAACTGTCACAGCGATCCCTGAGCAAATGTAAAATGTTCTGCTTTGGTTCAAGGGAGCTGAGGTAGAGAAATAAAGCTACACTCAGGTGTGCATTTGTCTGTTTACTAAAGAGCCAGTGTATACTAAACACACATCCCCAACACATCCCTATACATGCACAACTGTGTAGACTAAGACATCACACCCCGAAAACACCTGCTGTGTCCACTAAACAAACGAGAGCTTTTATCACACACTGTGCCAAAACAGGGCTGCCAATTGGACGGATGCAGGAATTTAGCATATTGCTGAAATCGGCGAAACATCACAGCACAAAGGCAGTGAGAGCAGATGGGTAGCGTAAGCACAGGGTAATTTATCAGGCTGTTTCAGCAACTTTGCTATAGTTTCCCTCCACAAATAACACAGCATTATCAGTACCTCCAACGCTCTGAACAAGCTGGAGAAGTTTGAATGGAGACTGAATGCTGAACAGGGTCAGAGTTGAACTGGTTATTGTGCCTTTTTCATGCTTGTGGATTTGAAGGGCCATGGCGGGACCCGGACAGGTCTGCACTGTTACATTTAAATAAAGAGCGAAGGGATATCATAAGGCAAAGCTTTCTAAATAAAGCAGGGAATCAGAGGTGGAGGTACAGGAAAAAATTAAGTCTTTTGATTTGAAGGTTATTTTTATCTGAGGAGAAGAAAATAAGAAACAGCTCTCTGCATGTGGCAGCACTCATTATGCCGGTGACAGCACTCATTATGCAAATTAAAAAGAATTCGGTTTTCTTAGTTCTCAAATGCGACACCTTTTTTATATCAATGGGTGGAATAAAATGAATGGAAGACTGCAACAAAATATAAAGGTATAGAACCAGCGTATAGAAATAGAGATCCGTTATACCCTTACAACTTTCTGCATGAATGCACATTTTATGTCCAAATGTATCCAAACCTCTTCTAATGAGTTAATTACAACAGCATTGTTACAAATTATATCAGCGGTGCTTTTCCCCAGCCGGCTTATCAGCATATACTCTAGTCGTATTCTGCCTTTTATATATATTTAGACACACACACACACACACACACACATACATACAAATGCAGTTCAAGGTCTCTTTGTTCATTCTGCTGAAAGTTCTTCCCAACTATGTTGCAAAAGTTCCCATAAGTGAGCGGCACTTATAGTTTGTTTTGCTTTCATTCCTCTGTCCAGTTCATCCTAAAGCAGCTAGATGGGGTTAGAGTCTGGATACTTCTGGCCATTCCATGTTTTCCAGCTCACCATCTTGTTCTGTTTTCTGCCATAGCTCTGACAGAGTTTGGATGTTTTGGGTCTCTATCTTGCTATAGGACGAACCTGACCAACTTGGCACATACAGAATTATTTCTCACTTCTGGGTAAGCTTACCATTTTTAAATCCAATTTCAATAAAGAAATTGGATTAAAACAAACCTGGGGTGTTTTAAAACTTTTGACTGGTATTGTATATATATATGTATACAATATATATATATATATATATATATATGTATATATGTATATGTATATCTGTGGCAGATATTCATTGGCTCATAGGCAAAATACATATGTATTTAATTTAGATATTAAATATACATTCATTTTTACACTTTGCTGTGTCAACACCCTAATCCTAAACCATTTCTCATAATTCATACATGTTAAATACGAATTAACTACCATTCCTAAAAGGCTGGAATGTCTTCATGTTGTAAACATAGTCAAATACTTCATCGCTTTTAATAATATTACACCTAAACTGAAACTTCACTGTAGTGCGATGTTTGTGCTTTTGAAGCTTTAAGTATCTGAATAGGCTTAATAGAACTAAAAATAAGGCTTTTACCAGTTTCTTACAGGGACAAGTGGACACACCACAAAACAGCAGCACCTGGAGTTTTTTCTCTTTTCAGTCCTTTTTGTCCCTCTGTTTAGTCTTAATTATAGCCACTAATTAGTAGAATTCTTGGCTGATAGGCTGTTTTCTTAGATTTTTCTCAATCAAAGCTTGTATATTTTGAATTACAGGTTTTATTGAATTGACAACAGCATTGCTAAGGTGTTGTGAATCCTGAGTAGAGAAGGCAAGAATATGTAAATGAAATAAACACTCTGAAGAACTAGCCTTGGAGGTGCTACTCATTAGCAAGCAAAATGAAGCATGTTTAGAAAAGCAACTGTAACAATCAAATATAATCAAAACTGTCTAAAACATACTGAAAATATAAAATAATCTGCAGACCATTACTGTCACTATTTGCTATATTCTTGTATTAAATACATTCATAACTAGGTATAGAATATAATTCCAAAGTAAATAAAATGCACTAAACATCATACAAGTTATGGGATGTTATTCCATGTACGTGTCCAAATTGAATCCTACAGTGAAGAAGTCTCAAATTGAGACAATTAAAAAATTGTAAATGCACTCTGTTCACTGAATGACACGATTTTAAAAGGATAAACATCATAGAAAAGAGAGTTCAATGTGGTGTGCAATCACTGTATAAAATATATGATCATTCAAACTAATATATTTATATACATTTACACCCCCAGGTTGGCCTGCCTATTTACAATCTGGACTGTTTTTTGAACAAGGCACAATAAATAGTAACCAATCAGGACAGAGGTTTTTCACATACGTCAGTATTCTGAATAAAATTAACATATATATTTTATGTAACATATTTTTTTCTGAATACCTAAACAGATTTACACATCTATTTAAATCTATGTGAAATTGAAGAGACACTTGAATGATCAAATAATGTAAAACTGACCTGTGACTGCTTTTGATACATAAATCTGTAAATCAAATTCTGATTTCGTTTGGATTGTTTTTATTCCTTTTTATCTGAAGCCCAGAATGTATGGGTTGAGTCATCGCGTGAAACAAACTTTCATATTTCCAGCGTATTTCTAAATGAGCTCAGCCACAACACAGATCACATGATTTATCCATTAAACGGAATTTAAGATATTAAATTTAAAAAATCACTGCTATTTGTGCATAATTACATGATAACATTTTGGCACAGGTGTGACATTGGATTTAATGACATAATTAAACATACTACGTTATTTACCTTAATAAATGCCAACATAAATCAACCAAAATAATACAATTTAAATTTAAGAATGAGCCCGTTTCGATCCTAATACAATGCAAAAGAATGCAGAGTTATGTAGAAAAATGTAGAGTGCAGGCCCTTTATGCCAATTATGCAGCCTAAAATCTCTTCTGGCAAAACTCTATATTGTACCAGATAGCTCTCAACCACACACACACACACACACACACACACACACACACACATTTATTACACACATATTTCACACATATTACTAGCAGATGCACAGTAACAGCCACTAACTAAGCTAACATCTGGAGGATGTTTCGAAGAACTTTTAAGTTCTTAACAACATCTGAGCTCTCAGAGTGTTGCTGCTGAATTGATCAGCTTCCAGATGATCCTGTGCAGATATGAGTCAGGACAGCTCAGAACTAACACTGTAGCTGTCTTGCCAGACAAAGAGGTGTGTGTTTGTTTACTGCTTGCAGAAAAGGTACGGAACATTTGCAAGCTTGGTAGATTTCTGCATTTTCTCAGCCAGTCAAGAAAAGACACACTGATACAGCTTAAATCCTATTGCCAAAGCTAAAGGTCATTTTTTTTAACTTTGCTTTTATAATACCCGTGATCAAGAAACACTACAACACTTGCATAAAAGACTCCTCTTTTCACACATCACTGCACATAATAATCGAATCAATCAAATCTGATTGCTGGGTTGAAACTTTCCAGCTCGAAGAGGAACATCATCATCAACAGTTTGCTATGCTGTGCTGCACTTTCCAAATCAAATTAAAGACCTACACTGAAATGTCCCGTTCACAGGACAGGCCTCTGTTTGTGCCAAAGTGCTTTTCAGCCTGGCTTTTGTGTTCCGCAGCACTTTGCTGTGGAGAGCTAACACACTGCTTCTCTCTGTCGATCAAAATGAACTTTAAGACCGGATCAGTGTCGCTCTGAATACCATCATCTCCTCTTAAGCCTTTGATATGGAGGCAAAAATCTAGCTCACTTGCCACAGAGAGAAAAGGACTAATGCACAGATCTGAGCTTAACATTAGGTTTGTATGTATTCTGGAATAAATGTTTTATGCAGGATCATGTCCTGAGACCAGAGCAGCCAATAACAAAGTGATACTTACAAAGGCAGCTTATATTTATCATGTAGAACACAGAACTGCACAGAACTGCGATTTAGAGACCAATGCCAGTTTTTCCTACAGGCGTATACAATCAGTTATAGATGGTGACATGTCTCCCATTAATTTGCCGGCATTTAGAGGATAACATGCAGTGACAACTGATCTGAGAGGAAACATATTCTAACAATAAATTAAATGATTTTTGTATCACATTCTGAACAATTAAATACACAAACTTCAATTCTGTTATACTGTTACTCTGCTTGAGCATAGATAATGACTAAATGAACACAAACCAACTAATCTGAGTTCAATTGGAAAAATCCAAAATAGCTGTTAGGCATAACAAATATAATGCTGAATGCTACGGGAACTATATGATCCAGCAAATTAAAGATGTCATATTCTATAAGACAATGTCTAGAACAGCCATTACATTCTAGACATTTTCCATCTATGATGGATCATAATTATATAATTATTCAAAAGACTGAAAAAAGACAGAAAAGACTGAAAAAACCCAAAATCTCTGCCTAACTAACAATTCGCTCATCACAGAACACCCACTAAAAATGGTCCAAAGAAAAGGAATGGTGCAGAAAGGGTTCATCTTCTTTTTTTTCATCTCATTTGACCTCACACTGTAATGCATGAGCTATGAAGACTCCTGAGGTCTCATCTGTTTGTTATCTCCAAATGCTCTTCTCCCACTACTCTTGCACAATGATTTTGCACTTAGCACTCTTCTCTGGTTCTCACACTGCCCTGGCACTCGAATTTGTCCTCATATTGTTAGTCTCTTTGGATGAAAGTATCTCCCAAAGATTGTAATATAATGTAATGTAATGTAAGCTATGTGGGCTGCCCAAGCATTTGGGCTACATTTATCATATACTAGATATCAGCTTTATCAATCAACCAGTGTATGCAAAAATCAATAATTCCCCTTTATATATTAACAGAAACACGAGATTGAGTGGTTACACTAGCGCCCACAGAGCTAATTAGCAGATCACAACCCCTTTTTTCTTTACATAATATTGATTCATGATCTGAGCATTCCATCAATAAAATATGAAAGAAATCTCCTCTGCAAAATCTAATGTCATCCTGATATTACTCAAGGCCAGACATAGTAACGTATCACATTATTTACATATTGCGGGCATCGGTTTCTTAACAAGACAAAATTATGACATTGATACTCATAATCACATAACACACAAGCAGAAGCAAACGTATTTCTCCACAGTGTCCTCAGGAACTGCAGCTTAATAGTTTTTGACCTTGAAAATGTTTCAAATCAAAAGTAAAACCTGACATATTTACTTTTGGAACATGGTCAGTTATTTCCAATTCTATTGTTCTTTTTGGTCCCCTAGGATCTGACCATTTGTATTACAAAAAAAAAAACTAAATAAAAAGGGCAAAGATCACTTTCCTTACGTTAGTATTGTTTAATCATCTTGAGTGTCTGATGCTGTCAATGGATTACACCAAAACAAAACTTTGTTCTGTGGGCTAATGTTTTTTTGTAAGTTTTATTAAACACAACTGAATAGTGTGAACTTATGTCTGTTATCATCACTTCTTGGGTGTTTTTTTGTGCAACAATCACTATTTGTGGCTGGTATTCCATAGTTATTACTATGAGATTACTTTGAAACTTTCAGTGGTAAACCTGAGAAACATCTCCATATGTTATCTTCATCTCCTGAAAGTTCATCAGTGGGTATGAGATGTCAGCTATTTTGTTTCCTTTTTTCTTTATTTTGTTTTACAACAACAAACGTTTACATTTATAGAAAGAGTTACCACATGGTCCTTAACCACACAGAATGACCAGAGTTTGGCTGGCCCACTTCTCCATCAGGTTCCTGGTCAACACATGGGATCCAGGAGACAATTCTGTTCTATGATCCTTTTGGATTTACCAAGCCAGTCCTCCACTTTCAATTTCCTTGGCTGACCTTGAAGCTATTCTATAGACTTCTTTTACTCATTACCTCCATTCAGTCACATATTAATGTGGGATTACTTAGTGTCACTGGAACAGATGTTAAACATGACGTCAGTGGGTAATCTTGGGTTAAGGCCGAACAGTACATAAAAGAGTGCAAAGAAAAGATATTGTGTGCAGTTCTATACATGGACCACATTTGCTAGAGAGTTCTTACAATCTGATTTTCCTTTGTCTGCAAGATTGCCAGCAAACTATGGTTCAGTCTCTGACCATTTCCCTGTGGATGGTAAGGTGTGGTACAAGAGTCGCATCCCGTAATGCCCCTGAAGCTCACTAAAGTGTTTGTTTTCATACTCCCATCCTTGATCTTAGTGTAAACTAGTTGTGCTGCAGCTCAGTGTGTTTAGGAGCCATACACAATGACTACAAGCTCTCCATGCTTTCTGATATAGGACAGTCTCTCTAGAGAAACGTAACAATGCAGAATACATTTCTCTTCAATAAATAATCTATTAGCAAACCTGCACAATGCTCCTCAGTCCAGGTAACAGGATGGTGGGAGGGAATCTGGCTTTTTCATGCCTTCACTGAGCATAACAGCTCATTCAATGCCTTGGATATGGCTTAGATTCTTAACTCACCCACTGAGGCTTTAAAGGAGCATCTTTAGCCAAGTTCATCATAAAGCCTTTTTTGACACATTTTTGCCAAGAGATCTCACATTTATTTCAGACCAGCCTGACTCCATGCTCTAGGTAAGTTACCACCCAAGTTAGTTTGGCATAATTCATCTCAGGTCCATTCCTCCATGCCCCTCTGGAGCTCAGAAGGTACAGAGGACAATCCAGAGGGGACCAAATCCTCTCAAATAGGCCGCAGGATATAATAAATGCGGTGAGTAGCCTACCTCTATGAATCCCTAATTGGGATTGCCTTGATCAAGGCACACCTTGAAAAGGCAGTTTTGGGTGACAGTCAGATAAATTCCTGTAGTCACAAAACAAAAACTCACAACTTTCCATCACATTTCAACTATCAGGAAGATGGAGTATGACCTGGATTTTCAGATCCATTCCCTATTTAGCAGATCTTCAAGACACTGCTTGACTTCTTTTTGTAGGGGCTTTGGAATGGAAACCTAGGTGCACCGTACTGATGTCAGGTTTTGAATGTAGCTTTTAGCTTCTAAGACAGGCTATACTTTACATCCTTCTTAGCTGAGTAATAGCTCTCTTTCTACTTGTCTAGCCTTAATTGGATAAATAGCTTGAACCCTCTGGATTTTCCCCCAGCATTGTCCGAGGGCTGAGAGTAATGACATGATGTTTTGCTGGCACTAACTTCTACACCCCTTTTACATGGGAGACAAGACTTGGGATCCCAGATCCCACAAAGCTCGGGTTGACATTCTATCCAGGAAACAGTGCACCATATACATCAAAGATTTACCCTAATGAGACTTAACAGCTTTAAGTGGTATTGAAGCGAAATGTGCCTTATATAGGTAGAACCTATTACTGTGAGGTGTCTAGAACGTAGTGTTGCTTTCGTCAATGAAAAGTATGATGAAATATCATCATCAAGAAAAAATATTCACGTGACAAAAAAAAGACTAAAATACAGCTTTCACTGACTAAAACTAGACTAAAATGTCATCAGTTTTCATTGACTAAAACTAGACTCAGACTCTAAAATGCTCAGACTTTTAGTTGATGAAAACTTGACAAGAATAAAAAGAACAAAAAACAAAACTAACAAAAACTCAAATGACAGCTTGACGCAAAGACTAGACTAAAACTAAAATTAATACAGGCTGCCAAAAACAACACTACTGGTACATTTTGACCAGCAGTTACCTTCAAATTGGGGCTTTTGACACAAACTTGAGTGCAGTATTCTGGTGTCTGACATGTCCTTGTTGTGTTGCCAAAACAGGACTTAATGTAAGGCATGCAGGTTGCTTAATTTAGCTATTCTACAGTTTGTGCTCATTTTCAAATCCTGCTGGCTTTCCAGCTCAGCTAAAGCCTTCCTTTTCCTCAGCTGCTCTGAACAGACTAGTTTTGAGAGGATCCTCACATCATTGATTATGTTTACTAGCCTGTTAAATAAATCAATGAGGCTATATTTCTTAAAACGCTCTTTGAACACTGTCTTGAGGTGAGAGATTGTCTAACTATCATATGCTGTAAGCTCAGACCAGGACTGATGGCTTTAGCAACTGCTTCCAGTCTTTATGCCTCACTGTGACCTTTCGTCAGCCTCATGGTGCATTTAGTTTGTATACAGTAATTTATTTCTTTGTTCTCTCTCTCTGATCTGACCGCTAATTCTGAATTCACAGCTGCTGACTTTGTGGACTCTGGAATGTGGCAACAGCTCTTGCTGATGGAGGCGTGCTATTTGTTCTCTGACCAGCCTAGATTCTTTCTACCCACTTTCTCCCTGAACCTTTACATTTCCTCTTCAAGTCTCATTGGCCCAGACTTGAAATATTTGGCTAAATCATGGTGCACTGTTTTGGCAAAAACTACAGATTGTCCACCTTGCCAGTGAAATCGTCACCACAGTCTGAATAGTTACCACACTGTCTTTCAAGTGCATGACAATTATTGTTAAGTTCATCACAAACGGTGTGGTTCAACCTCTACACAGTTATCAATAATTCCTTATTTGTTTTATTACACAAAGCTCTCCACATCGTATCATTAATGTGGACTTAGGGACTCATACAACTCCTTATATTTTGTAACATGTATTTCTACAAATGTAACAAAAACAATTCAGAGGACGCTATTTTTGCAGTAGCTCCCAAATATGGTTTGTCAAGTGAAACAATGCATTTAAAACATTAACAGGCTTTACAAAGTACTTTTAATGTGTTTTTCCTGGATGCAGGCACAATAAGGTTACAATAAAGTGGCCTGACATGGACTGACTGCATCTGCTCAGCAACCTGCTGGCACTCAGAGGTTGCACCTCCCTTTGATAAGAACCTGTGCCTCACTCCTGTGCCAAGCAAAGAACAGAAGTGTACAATTAGAGGAAGCGCTTTTGCTGACTGATTTTTTATGGATGAACACAAAGTCATGCAAGACACGGCCACTATAACTGTCCAGAGATTAACCAGAGCACGACTCCTTCTCGCCACTCGCCTTCCCTTCTTCTCCGCGTGAACCCGCATTGACATTCTCACCAACCACTGCCCTGCACGGCTGCACAGTCATCCTTCTGATTAGTGAAGGCGACAGGGTATGTTCCACGCCTGGCTTCCTTCTCACCATGGACCTTTTTTAGACATTGGTTTCGTTTTTGGTTTGCTTCCTTTCCTGGGGCTTTTTGGTGCTGGTCACGTTGCCCTCTATTCATCCATGAAAAAATTCAAAGCCCATCACAAAACTGTACAGACCTAGGCTGGCTCTATAAATCACCATCTCCTCACCATTTTAATGTACCCTAGCAGGCACATCACAGTCAGATCAAAACCTTTGTATCTCAGTTTCATTACAATTTGTTGAATAATTCCAATTGACCTTTACAATGCACCAATTTAAGACAAAGCCTCCACAGAAACGGTTTATACAATTCTCTTTAAATAAATGTACACTAAAAATTTAAGAAAATTGCAGCATCATCTCAGTGTTTATACCATGAAATGGCCCCAAAACCAAGGCCTGTAGATATTTATCTATTCTGTGGTTTTGTATATTTTCAGTCATTTATTTGTAATAGCCTTAATAATGGCCTCATGTCGGAAGCCATGTTAGGACATTAATATCTGGACAAGAACACTTCCTTGCCTCGCGTTGTGGAATGGAAGACATGTTTTTTGTTGGCTGAAGTCATTACAAGCCTGTATTGTATGTCATTTTGTTTCTACAAAGCCCTAGATTTGACAGAAAATCTGTAAAGAAAGTTGTGTGGCCCTTAATAATCGTGCGTGAACATGCCACAGCAGATATAGCAAAAAATACTTGAATGTTCATTCACATAAAAGGTTGGGTGTATTTACACATTCCTGCAATGTGAATATTACCATGTCTGTATTGACAAAGAATGTATGAGCCAACAATGATTGATAGCCACTAATCTCCAATTACTACAACAACTATCTTCCATTCATTGTAAACAAGACTTGAATCTAAACTGGATTGGCAAATCCAGTCCTAGAGACCCGGTGTCCAGCACATTTTGGCCCTTCCCCACCCCAGATCTACCCACAAATCATGGCAATTAACAGATAAGGGGAATAAGATGGCTGGGGTTATGGACCTCTGGGTTAAACTATTCTATGAAGAATAAATGTAATTTAACCAAAAAGTTTTCATTTAATTAGTTACAAATTACTTGGGATATTTCTAGACTTTCTTTACACACATTAAATTATTTATAAACATATACATACATTTACATAGCTGTTTATAAAGTAGACTACAGTCTGTATAGCCAGGTTGTTTTACAGTCTTGTCTTTAATGCCACTCCCTTGTCGTTTCCTCAGTTTCTCCCTACATCTAATCATTCACCTGTATCTATCTTGCCTTTCCTTATTTAAGCCCAGCTTAAGCCTCCGGATTCTACATCTGTTCACCATCGTGTTTACGTGGTGGCGCCTGTGATTTGTGTACAAGTGTGTTTAGTGTAATTTCTCTTTCCCAGCCCTGAGCTGGACATTTCCACACCACAGTTAATCACAGCCTCCAGACTGAGGATAATGTATGTGCTGCACAGAGACCACATCCTCGAGCCACAGACGTTTTGAGTTGAAGTGTTTATTTGTGAACTTGTTCTGAAAGCTGTATGCTAAAACCAATACATTTTACTTTCTTCCTTCTCATTTTCCTTGCCTTTTGGAAATACTAGAATTGCTCCTGCCAGTGTGTCTCAAACTATCATGCCAGCCACCATCATGACAGGCTGGAATCTGCATTCTCTGCTTGTTTTTATTTCAGAAATTTATAAATACATGCGACTACACTGTGCACAGAACAATAACTTTGTTTTCCTGATTCAAATCATTGTAAAACATCGACTCTTCAATGTACACACACTGTCAAATTTTCTCTGATAGATGCAGTGGCTATGAGAAAGTGTCAACACTTTGCTGGTGCCCTAGTGGTTAGGACATTCATTGGTTTGATTCCTGCTAATCAACTCTGAGGTACTCTTGAGAGAGTTACCATCCCCACACATTGCCCCCCAGACACTGTGTTCCTGACTGCCCACTGCTTCACTTGGTGAATGTGTTAAATACAGAGAAGAATCTGGTGCTGTGTGCTTTGGTGCATTCACATATGACAGAATGGTCACTTTCACTTTTCACTTTAATTTAAAGCAGCATATTGTAATGTGTTCAGAATGTTATTGTGTTGTGGAGCACAATGTGTTTAATGTGAAAGTTGCACTTTATTCCTTTTTATGTTTCAAAGTGTTATTGGATGTTCAAGATATAGGAAATGAGGCTCCACCCCCGGGTGTGTTTGTAAGGGGAACGGGGAGAGAAGAGTGCCTCGCTAGTTCAAGTGCGGTTCTCTAATAAGTCAGGGTGTTTAAAGTGTGGGTTGTGACATACAACAGCCTAAATAAACACCCCTTTGCATTAAAAAGCCTCATCTTTGTCTGAGAATGCTACTATATATCCAGTACATTGGGGCTGTTTTAGAGGGTCCCTAAAGTATCTCTTTAAAAACTCAACATAAAAGTTCGTAAAAAAAACGAAAGTATGCCCATACACAGTCAGATAAGAACACTGTACCTTTCCAGTTACAGTCATTGTCACTATGGTGTTACCTCGCCACTATGATATGTACACAGTAACTTCTGTTAGGAGGCATCTCTTTACAGAAGTCTCTGGCAGACTCCATACACCATGTTTTAATACAAGCTTTTTATTTTATTTTCCTACTTAAATTAGTTATTAGTTATCCCTAGGAAATTAAATAGAAAGTATCATGCTGCACTTTTGTTAGAGTGCATTTATGTAGTTTGGGACTAAAATTTACCAGGTCAGTGTCTGACATGACTGCTAAGAACTCTTTGGTACATTTAAAAAAATAACATAATAAGGCTTTGAAATAAAGTTGGAGATTTGTGGTCCTTTGGGATTAGTTTTCTAACTTTTTGAAATAGCCTTGCAATTTGTGTCACATAGGCTGTGCAAATGTAAGCTAAAAGGGCTCTGAGCTAACACTCAGGACACCTGTGACATACTTGCAAAAGGGAACAGTTGGGACGACAAGTCGGGTGGACGGAAGCAATTATGGATAAACTACAGCACCCTGCTATTCAGAAAGGGCCCAAAGCTCCTTAAATTGCACCAGTCAGCCGACTGTGATGCAGGCACCATTGCCTGAGCTATTGTTAGTGTGTCACTCAGTCTCAAGCAATGCTGAAGGGATCACCGGAGTGAGGCCTCGTTTGCACTGGGCTGCCTCGGTTACCTTCCCTTGTTTGCCTCTTTAAGTCATGAAGGACCCCTCTCACCCCTCCAGTATGGTTCAGCGATTTCCGAGCACTCTTCCTCTCCCGACGAGGGCCTGGGCTTTATTAACATGGCAATGGTACCCCTGGGCCTCGGTCCTTTTAGAGGAGGAAAAAACAGCAAGCAATGCTAATTCAATTCTGCTTCATTCAGTGCTAATGGTCACCGGTGTTAAGGGAGAGAGGAACAGGGAAGGCACGAGACAATGAATTGGCTCACAATGTGCAGTCTTCTGTCATTGTGTAATTCTCACCTTTCATTCTCTTTTATCCTTGGCTCTCTTACACCTCAAGGATTATGAATTAAACCGATCATCTGCTGTACATTGAAAGACCAGGTTTTTTAGCCCAATATTTCTACATCATTTAGGAGATATAAATGAAATCATTTAATGTGGTTTGAAATGTTTCAGACTGTAGAGATACTTACTGATTTATTTACAATGATGCTGTCAGGAACCAGTGCGTAGAATAATAGCAATATTATTGTTTTCGTTTTAAATAAAAATTATTAGTAAAGACATACAGTCAGGTCTATATATATCGGGACATTCACACAATTCCAACATTTTTGGTTATATACACCACCACAATGGATCTGAAATGAAATGAACTGCATTTTTTAAAACTTTGATTTCAGCTTTAATTTGAGGGTATTACCTACAAATCAGGTGAACAGTGTAGGAATTATATCAGTTTGTTTAGTAATGGGACAATTGGCTGCTCAGCTGTTCCATGGCCAGGTGTGTTATTAACTCATTGTCTAATTCAACAGGAGCAGATAAAAGGTTTAGAATTTCTAGTGTGCTATTTGCATTTGGAAAGTTGCTGTCAGCTTTCAATATGAGATCCAAAGGGCTGTCACTATCATTGAAGCATCCATCATTTGGCTGAATAATAAAAACAAACCTGTCAGAGAGAAAGAAAAACTGCCAAATCAACTGTTCAGAACATTTTTTAAAATAAAGATTGCACCGGTGAGCTCAGCAACACCAAAAGACCCTTAAGACCATGGAAAACATCTGTGGTGGAAGACTTTCCCTGGTGAAGAAAAGCCCTTTCACAACAATTGTACCAGAGAGATAGAAAGAGAAGAGTATGGAGAAGGAAAGGAAATGCGAATGATCCAAAACATACCACCTCATCAGTGAAACATGGTGGTGGTAGTGTCATGGCATGGGCATGTATAGCTGCTAATGAACCTGGTTCCCTTATATTTATTGATGATGTGACTGCTGACAAAAGCAGCAGGATGAATTCTGAAGTGATTTGGGCAATATTATCTGCTCATATTCAGCCAAATGCTTCAAAACTTATTAGAGTTGTAATAGACAATGACCACAAGCATACTGCAAAAGCAACCCAAGAGATTTTTTAAGACAAAGAAGTGGACTGTTTTTCAATGGCCAAGTCACTCACCTGACCTGAATCCTATTGAGCAAGTCTTTTTTTGTTGAAAACAAAACTGAAGGGAAAATGCCCCAAAAACTGTTGCAGTGGAGGCCTGGCAGAGCAGCATAAGAGATGTAACCCATCAGGCTCACTACTCCTGGTCCCGTAAAAATTTGGAGGCACACAATCAAACTGTTGTAATTCTTACACCAACTGATTTGGGTGTAAATACCCTCAAATTAAAGCTGAAAGTCATTTTAATTAAAATCCACTGAGGTGGTGTATAGAGCCAAAAAAATTATAATTGTGTTAATGTCCCTCTATTTATGGACTTGACTATACAGGGGGTCCTTAAGTCACGAGGGTCTCGACTTGAACATTTCGAATTCACGTGGGCAAACTAATTCAATGCCATGTGGTGGAAAAATATGCCGAATATGCAGGAATGCACCATTTGAGTGAAGCAATAAATTTATCTAAGCACAAGAGTTCCATTTTTGTTGCTGTTTGGCAACATTTTGGCCTTTTTCATGGCTTCTAAATATATACACAATTTTTTGTCTTTATATTTCTCAGTGGTGTTTATAGATTTTACAACTGTGTTAGGATAGGTAATTAACTTATGCTAGGGTGTGTTTGAACAAACACCAAAATTCGGGTTACATTTAGGGATGTCCCGATCAGGTTCTTTTGCCCTCGTGTCCAAGTCCAAGTCATTAGATTTTGAGTATCTGCTGATACTGCGTCCCTATCCGATACTTTTATATACTAAGGCAAATGGCAGGCCACTCATTGTGATAATTTGTGCTATTTTGGCTGTGATGTCCTGCGACTTTGCGCTGTCAGGACTCGAGGCATTTTCTCTCCTCTTCAAACTCTCCTGCAGCGTGAGCTGACTCGTCTGTGCACTCCTCCTATCACACAATGCAGACAATGATCCATCGTATCCTCGAGTCCTGATCGGTCGGTAACGTCCGATTCTGAACGAGTCTGAAACCATGTGATCGGGCCTGATTTCCGATCACGTTATTGGATCGGGACATCCCTAGTTACATTACTGTAAAAGGAACGTTGTAATTTGAGGACCCCCTGTACACGTCTTCCTTATATCATAAAAATCATATAAAGATGTCTGATCTTTCTCTAGGAAAACACAGTTCACATTAAAATACTCTGACTCAGTTAACCTTTTAAACAATCCTCAGTGCTTTTATATGTAAAGCAATTGTAACTAAGCCCAATACATTATTTTGATTAGGTAAAAGTTTCAAGGTTAAAATGACCTTCTGGAGAGAAGGAACTGGACCTTGGCCTGCTTGCAGAAGCCCTTTCATGTTAATACTGCAATAACATAGCTCAAAATTAACAAGGTGCTGAAGTATAATGCCATGCCTCTGCAGTGTGGTGCCCTTTTGTTCAATGAAAACTCTTAACTGTTTTTAGTACATACTGTTTGTGGGAGGGGAAGCTTTTAAAAGCTTAATCAAAAAGCAATAGTCAAGAGGTCAGTGTACAGTGTGCTCGCACACATCGCATTTGGAGTGTAATGATTAGCTTTTCAAATGTCTTTCCTACACCACAACCTCTTCCACGTCCACTGTGTAGCTCCTCCTCTCCCACCAGCCCTCTGTGGGTCAGAACAAGTCCATTATCACCACTTTCTTCCCCCTCCACACCTCCCTCTCGCCTTCTCTATCTCTCTCTTTTCCCATCAATAGTCCTTAGTGTCTCTCTCGAGTGCAAAGCTTGCTTCTTCCTCTACTGCGCTTGTTACGTGTCTGACAGTGGTCATGGTAAATGATTTAGTCACAATTATATAACTGATTTCACTTTAACTTTGTCTTCCTCTCTAGTCCTGTCTTCTCTAGCCTCGTCCTTGAGATCTCACAACAGCAAGTATTTCAGCAGTGAATATTTGTGCAGCCACATAAATCCAATATTTACTTCTTATTAGTATTTTCAATTCAGATTTTATAAGCAAATTAGTATAAACAGACGGGACCATTTTAAGAGTGTGTGAGGCAATATATTAGGGCTGCAAATGTTCCTGTGAATATTCAAATATACAAGAATAAGAGGCTGCTGCAATTTATTTTTAAATCAGCATCTGTATTACTATGACAACAAACACATGCCAGTTTCTGAATGGTGTGTTGCTTGTTGGCTGATCTTGGACCAACAGGCGTGTACAGGACAGCCATTCTGGATTTGTTCAGAATGCACAGATATCCAGTCTGCCACTCCTTATGAGCTACTCTCTGGGGGAGCAATGCCTTCGAATGCCCCCCACTTGGCGCCAGCACTGCCTGAATCACATCTTAATTAATGAGGAAAAGTATAAAAACACTGCTGTAATCGACACTCTCCCCTCGCAGTGTGACCAGTTAGATGGTAAAACACTAGTAGAAGTACGTCCAAGGTAATTATTGCCATTTTGTTTCAGAGTGAAAAGGAGATATATTTTCTTTGAATTATTCAGTTTCTGTAAAAACTGCCTAGTTTGCTTTATTTTTATGGGTTTAGTCATTTCCTTTCAAATTATTTAAAGAACAACATTTGGAAATTAGGAGAAATGTCAGCAAACTGAGGCAAAACAGTTCAGTTCAGTACTTTAAAAATATACCTATAAAAGATCAATCCTGAGGACATTGATCTCTTTCTTTTTTCTGGAGCTGTATGTGTGTGTACACACTTTTCTCCCATTCCTCCCATTTTTCCACCTGTTAGCTGTAATAGACTGTTTTTGTCAAAATATTTCTCCATCTATCACACAACACTACCAGACTAAGAGGGTGAAGGCGACCATGCGCTTCCTCCAGGTCACATAAAGAACAATGCATTTTTCTAAGTTGACACTCATACAACATTAGTGTGGCTGTGATGGGGGAGAGGGAGAAAAATCCCCAGTCAGTTTGGTCTGAAAATTAAAAAATAGAAATACAAGTGCAGAAATATTTGTATTACAACCATGAAATGTCTGGCATAGCTTGGAATGTGTGTTTGCAGTCACTGACATAAAATAATATAAATGGCCTCACTAGTTTTTGTGCAACTAATAGTTATTTTGGAATAATTAGTATGGAAGAGTTAGTTAGTTTTTCTTAAGAATATCAGAAAGAAATGTCTGAAGATCCCTTTTTGGCTATTTTTAGTTATACTTCACTGAAAAATTCTTATCGTTCAGTCATAAGTAAAATATAAACATTCAAGGTTTTGTCTCTTTTTGCTGGAATTAATATTATTTGCTTGAAAAAATTATAAAAGTATGAATATGAATTAGGTTAACTTAAACTTAAAGGTTGTATGCTATTATGCTGTTTGTTCCAATTCTTAATACTCACAGAGTGCTTTATTAGTAACAGTGTTGTGCATGAACTAGTTCAAAAGAACGCGTTCATTGAACACGTTCATATTTCAGTGAACTTTGAACTGAAC
>JBBKCR010011277.1:0-12621 GCA_037577295.1 Ladigesia roloffi | reverse complement strand
GACCTCTGCCATTATTTTAAGTGGGAGAACTTGCACAATCGGTGGCTGACTAAATACTTTTTTTCCCCACTGTATCTATGAAAATACTGTCTCATAGGGAATTCTGACACAGTGCAATTCACTACCAGAAGTGTAGGGGGCGATATGACTTTAACGCAGCTGCAACATCTGTCAAGGTCAAGAAATGCATTTGAGCAGATAAACATGCTTTTAGCTTTTAAAACGCAGCCTAAATGAGAACAGCTTTTTGATGTGCATGTTACGAGTTTGGATGTGCTGAATTTTATGACTGTTGTTTATATCTTTCAGAATATAGTGCACAGGTCTCAATCAATGAATAATTGCTTTTATAGATTACCAGCCCTCATAGCTAGGTCCATGCATGGTCCTCCACCAAGGGTAGGGAAACAGGCCTCTGCACCGTGTGAGTGTTGACAGAGGGTGTAAAAAGCGCAAATTGAAGAATTTGTTTAAATTTAGATCCCATTGGCAACAATCATTGCTGAGTACAAAACCTACATTTTCACTAACATAACCAAAATGAAATGTGAAAAGTTCAAACATATTGTGTGTTAGGGAAGTCTAAGGAGTAAAATGTAGGCACTTATTTTACAGGGGAAAATGTTGGATTAAATGGGTTAACATCTAACAGCTATACCAAAGATACACAAGTGAATATATGTAAAATAATAGAAAAAGAATAATATATACATATGTGTATTGCCTGTTTGGTGCTCCAGCATTGCCTTGTTGCCTTTTTGTCTATATTTCCCTTATTAATGGCTAATGGCTGTAAGGGACCGCCTGTTGGGGGCACCCTTTAAGCCCCCATGTGAGATGAGTGTGTGGATTGCAGTGAGTGGTGTGTGTAAAAAACTTCTGTTTGCCTGAATGCTGGAGGATCATGTCACACACAGATGAGACAAAACACACCGTCAGTAATGGAAATGTTACTGAATACAGTTTAATAAAAGTTAATGGCACATGGAGCAGAAACGCTGGAGGCTGTGGACCTGGTGAAGGACAGCGGTCAGATGCAAAAATGTGAGTAAAATCATATTTAACTGTAGCTGAACCTGTGATCTTCAGTACAGGCTTGGGGGACATTAACACATTTATAACTTTAAATGTAGATGCTTTTCAACTGTAAATAATGTTTTAAAGAAAATAAAGATATCTTTAGTAATTGTAGTGGCAGCAACAGTAGTAGTAGTAGACCATAAGATTTTGTCTATTTTTTGCTAAATGTATTGATGTATCAAAAACATACACACACGTGCACACACACACACACATATATGTGCCTGTGTGTGTGTGTGTGTGTGTGTGTGTGTGTATCAATCCTACTACTACCACATGTTTTGGAAATTAAATAGAAATTTTAATTATACTGTACATTTTTTTCATTGAATATTATTATTATTATTATTATTATTATTATTATTATTATTATTATTATTATCATTATTATTACTTCTGTTGATGTTAAGAGTGTTTTAAAATGGTACTGTGAGCCCTGCAGCTCAGAGGTGTGTGTGTGTTTGTCTGTGTGTGTAGCTGAAATATTTTTCTATTTAAAGCATTGACCTTACAGTAAGTGCTCACAAGTACATATGTCTGTGTGTGTGCACGTGTACATGTGTTTTCTGTGAGGGGCCCTACTGCAGTGTGTACTGGCAGTTGACAGAGGCTGGAAATTCAGATGACTTGTGTTCTGAAAATAAATGAAATCCATTTCACCATAGACTTTGAGAGCGGTTTGCTTTAGTTTCTTGTCCCCATCTGCTTGAACCATCAATGTTAACCCACAGGACCCATGGTTTATGGGTCAACCTGCCCATCATTACTATTTAGGAATTTATAATATTTATTAGTTAGAAATAATTAACAAAAATATCAGTGGATAAAATGTAACTCATGTAAATCCCATGTAAATGACAGCACCAAGTGTTTGATAATAATGTTCTGGTTGGTTAAGCAGCTGAGGGCATTGTTAATTACTTTCAGCTGTATTGGTGTTCATGGACTTAACGACAGGTGCATTAGAAAACCCTCAAAACAGGACTGGACAGGACCTTCTAGTGATGGGAAGTTCGGATCATTTTACTGACTCGGATCTTTGAGTCTCGTTCAGCAAAACGAACGAATCTTTTTTCAAGTCATTTGAGTCATTTTGTTCATATTAGCAAAATATAATTGAAATGTTACGGGTTACTTCCCTAACATATCTACTGCTTACACAAACGTTGATCATACTACAAACAAGACAAAACTACTTCATCTCTCGAGTCTTCGGGTTTGAGTCGTTGCTTAGTTCATCTGACGAGTCTTCGAGTTTGAGTCGTACGTTCATCACGTAACAGTCCCGTAATGTTAACATATGCAGCCTGAGGCAGAAAGAGAATTGATTAGTTAATCTCTCGAGTCTTTGGGTCTGAGACTCAATAATTCCAATACAGAAACTATAGGATGTAGCGCAAATGTGCATGCGCGACTGAATGAATCGCTCGTACAAGAAGACTCGTTGTTCCTGAGTCATATTAAAGATTAATTCAAAATGAATGTATCGTTCAAGAACAACCCATCACTACTTCTCTTTCTCTCTTCTTCCACCCCTCTCTTTGTATATATACTCTGTCTACCACCTGTAAATATTGAGCACAATAAATCTGCACCATGGAGTCTCGCACTGGCGTCTCATCCATCACCTACTCGGGACTCCTCCGAGGAGCCCATGTGACGAACGAGACCGTCTCCAAGACGTCGCAGATTCCATAAGCCACCAGACCCGAGCGCCTTCTGACTTTCTCTCGCTCGGGGCTCGGCAGAGCAAAGATGTGACAGTGTGTGTGTATAACCCACTATTTGTTATCTCTTAATGTTATTTTAATCGTAAATGAATCCATTTGTTTTATTTTTGCTCCATCAGCTTGGAGTCCTGCGCTGGGCGTGGAGTTTCCTGGACAGTGGTCAGTCCCATTGTCTTCACCTACAAGATCGTGGAGTGTGAGGGGCTCCTGGACACTAGCAATGACACCCTGCTGTTCGGACACATACTGGACCCCCAGCAGGTCCAGGGTCTGAGGCAAAGTGGCAGGGCTTTGAGGCGGTTTGTGGTTATAGATGAAGTTGTTAATGACCTTTACGGGCCCCAGGTGTGTGCATACCTGGACTCGTGGAGAGTCACATATAAGATCCTTCCTCTGCCCACCACAGAGCAGAACAAGAGCATCGAGCTGGTCTGCAGAATCCTGGAGGAGGTTCACCGGTAAAATTATAGACCTTTTAAAGGGCCTGTAATCCCTTTCCTCTCTTGTTTGAAGGCTTATCTGTGGGGGTTTAGGTGTCACATTTTACCATTTTACAATTTACATACATGTTTATATTTGAGACGATGCTTTAACTTTAATTTGTCTTGTCACAGGTTTGGCATTGACAGGCGGTCAGAGCCAATTATTGCGATTGGTGGAGGGGTTTGTTTAGATGTTGTGGGTCTGGCAGCTTCGCTGTACCGCAGGAGGACACCCTACATCCGTGTACCCACCACCCTGCTGTCCTACATTGATGCCAGCGTCGGGGCTAAGAACGGGGTCAACTTCTGCAGTGGCAAAAACAAGCTGGGCTCCTACTGCCCTCCAGTTGCTGCATTTCTAGACAGGAGCTTCATAAAGACACTCCCACGGCAACACATTTCCAATGGAATGGCCGAAATGTTAAAGGTACCACTGCATGGACTGGACTGGAGAAACGGTTAGTCACTTATCCCTCAGATTATTTTATTATTATACCGTATAATTGTTTCTATGTACAATTTATATTACGATGTCATAGTTTACATGCATTGATGCAGTTAGCTACATATTTTCTCAACAAATTACATTTACATTAAACATATACTTTTGTATAAATTATTTAATATGTAACATCGTTTTGCATTCACTATGAATTATTCTGTATCTCCAGTTGATTATTTAGTTTTTTCACATTGGTGTGAGTAAGGAGGACTAAACTACTGGAGAAACTTCAGGAACAGAAGAGTTTAATCGAAACAGAATCAAGGATGAGCTCTGTAAGCTCCAAGCAAAACAAGTCCTCAAATCAACAAACAAGATTTAGACGAATCACCGAAGTCCTTCCACTTTACACCAGGCAGGATTTAAATGGACTCAGTTGTGTAGCCGAGTCGGTCTCAATGCATTTAGGCTCTCGCGTACGGAAGCCAGTAGATCAAGCTCCACGTTCCACGGCAGCCATAGAGGGGTTCGCCAGCTGACGGGCCAGACAGCTCAACCGGTCACTTCTGCAGAGACAGAGGACAGACACAGACAGAGAGGGATACCATCACCATCCACTGCGAGAGTCTTTGGACCCCCTAGCCTCAGCTTCAGTTTCCCTTTGCTCATTCCACATTGCATCTGCCACTTGTTGGAGGAGCGGAGGAGCAAGGAGGGTGACAAAGTCCATATTCACCCCAGAACAGAGCTAGACTACATCTCAGAGCCACAGAGGATTAGTGATTGGTGACCGCACACCAGTTCTCTGGATCAGCTGGATTTTCTATAACAACACAACAGGGGCTAGACGCGAACAACCAGTAGGAAGACAGAACCAAAAAAACTTATACAAGAATAAGCACTTATATAAAACAGGTCAGGCCATTATCTGTTCATAAGCTGACAATAAAACAGAAAATGAAACTGAGACAGCTGGGCTGCCCAGGGCCAAACAAACCATGACGTCACACAGACAAGACAGGACATGTGTATACTGAGAACTCGGGTGATCTGAGTCGAGGCGTAGCTGAGTCGGTACTTACTTATAATATTTTGTATTTATCCCAGACATGACAAGTATTTACTATTTTGTATCTTATTTACTTAATTATCTTAATTAGTGCTTACTGTGAATTACATGGTATTTTTTATAAATCAGTCGGTACTTACTTATAATATTTTGTATTTATCACAACTTATTCAGGAGACTGAATTTTTCAGAATCTACCATGGATTATTTAGTATTTACTAAGAATTATTTGGTACCTACTATAAAATATTCAGTATCTATGAAATACTAAATATTTACTGTGAAGTTTTCAAATTACCCAATATTTATGATAAAGTTTTCAGTGTCTGAGAATAAATTAGTTCTGAATTATTCAATTTTTGCTATGAAGTATTCAGTACTTACTATGAGTTATGTATTTACTATTAACTATTCAGTATACTTAGTATTTTAGTTTTCACTATGAATTATAAAATCAGTTTATTATTTACTGGAAATTTATCATCTCATATAAACAACTTAGTATTTACTACCACTACTACTTCTACTATGAAACTAGTATACAGCATTGTAACTGTGGACCTGCAAAAACAGGCCCTTGAAGTTAATGGTTTGATTAATAATTTGAAAGCATTGACAATACTAAATTGTGATTAAGTGGTTATGGAAATATTCCCGGTGGTAATTGTTTGTTTTAGATGGCCTTGATGAAGGATAAAGGTCTACTGGAAATTCTTGAGACAGAGGGGCGAAAGTTGCTGGACTCCGCCTTCCAGTCCGTGGGGACGGATACTGATGGAAGTTGCCCCGCCGCAGTAGCTACCAGGAATGCCATAGTGACCATGCTGGAGGAGCTGGCCCCAAACCTGTGGGAGGATGACCTGAACCGCCTGGTAGACTTCGGCCATCTGATCAGTCCTGAGCTGGAAATGGTGAAATAGGGATGAGGGCAGTGGGGATCTGGATTTTAGCCAGACTGAGTCTTTAATGAGGTTTGGGTGTCTGTGCTCCAGACGGTGCTACCTGAGCTGCTGCATGGAGAAGCGGTAAACATCGACATGGCCTTCATGCTGTTCGTGGCTCGGGAGCGAGGTTTTCTGACGCAGGAGGAGCTACAACGAATTGTCTGCTGCATGAAACTACTGGAGCTTCCAGTGTGGCATCAGCAGTGTTCCCTTCAACTGATCCAGAAATCCCTCCAGGAACGGATAAAACACTCTGGTGGAAGTGTCAGGATGCCTTTGCCTACTGGACTTGGCACAGCAGGTCACCAAAAACACACCACAACACTTCGAATTTACTGATAGAAATATTTTACGGGTTATTTATAGTATTAATTTCCACATTTAAAATAAGTAGTTCCAATCAAAAAATCTGAAAATCACCTCTTCACCTGCAAGTGTGTTCAGCCAGTAACATTATTCTGACTCTGATAAAAGGATTCTGGTTCTGATCAAATGAATCTAACTCAGAAAAAGCAGATCTGATGTTATTCTGAAAAAAAAAATCTTGTTTCATTAAAATGATTCTATTTCTGCCAAAGTAAATCTGATTCTTATAAAGTAATTCCTTGTTATATTAATTCCTAGTTATTCTGATAGTCCTTTGAATTGATTATGATTCCACAATTCAGTTTGTCTCTGACACTAATTTAGACTATTTACTACATTTCCTACACAAACTGATAAGAAATTATATACCTGTAAAGATGTGATACTCACACTCACCTTCTAGTGATTATAGGTATCAATTAGCACTGGTATCGATGCTTAAATGCCAGTTTTGCATCTGCCGGTTCACGTGAATCGCTGGCAGACTACAGCAATTTTCAACATATTTGGCAGCGGGCAGAACCTTCCAAGGCTACCTGGAGGACCCAATGTGTAGAGGAAAGCCAGCAAAAAATGTGTCACGGCTGTCAGAACTTGGCCAGGGATCAATTTAGCGGCGTGAAATTTTACAGGGACCCTCAGCTCCCCCAGACCTATCAAACGAGGCCAGTCAGGTAGCTGCCCTCCGCTGAGAACCGGCACTGAGCGCACTTTTATTCATGAAAACGTTCCTTTTGTTTTTTCTCCCCCTGTATTATCGAAAATAGTACTGAACATTGAGCACCATCCTTGGTATTGGTATTGAGTGTGAAATTTCACTGTTGTGACAAGCCAAGTAGATGCTTATATATATATTGTTTTGCTTTTTACAATGGGAGAAAATTAGAATTAGAATTAAGTTTAAGTAATTGTTGGTTCGGTCCTCCAATACAGTTCAGATATTTCATGTTGCCCCCTGTCATGTGCCCAGGCATGGCATTATCTGGCAAGATTTTTTAAATGGACTTTGGCTGCATTAAAATATAAATAAAGACTGAGTTGTATCAACTGAAATACTGAATCCATTAACCTGCAAATTTGATCAGCAGATAGACATGTTTGAAAGGTCAGTGTAGAAAATTCTACCACACTTCAATTAAATTTAGTCAGGTGGCGCAACCATGTTACATTACTGTTTGATATACTGCCCTGACAGCTGCCAGGGTAAGTTCGTCAGTGCCCCTCACTTCAACTAGTTAGTGGCTTCAATGGTGTGGTTAATCTGAGTACGGTGATGTTTATACATCATAAGGTCATGTACTATATTATAAATATACTATATTATAATAATAAATATACTATAATCCACTCTGTCTTTCAGAAATCTTCAATGACACTGATAACACTATCTTGTGCAACGCATTCAAGAAATGGTGTGAGGAACTCGGCTCTGGACAATAGAACCACCAGAAGAAAATCCCTAAAATGCCTCTGTCAACATGGACCAGTTATCAGTCTTTTAAGCATTTTAACACATTTTTACATCTTACTAAGCTCTTAGTTTCTAAATGTAACACATGAAGCTTCAGGTCAGCAAGAATTGCATCCAGTTTGTGATTCCATTCAATGATTCCAACTAAATCAAATGTTTTTGGAGGATCTTTACAACATTTACCTCCATAATGTGAATATTACACTCTTTGAGGATCTTAAGAATAAGGGGAACTTGACATCTGAACCACTGAATCCGTTAAAATTTCATTAATCAAAATACACAAGTTGAACGTTTTCTGTAAACGTTATTTTAAAAAGTTATTTTAACACATTAGGATGAAACATTCATTATTACACTATATAATGTATTGAACTATTTTGAATCAATGAATCCTGTGACTTGTGATCCTTTAACACAGACACTTCAGTTAATTACAAATCAGTGAATGATCTGAAGTTTGATTCTTTAAAAGAATCCAGTCAGGAAATACAATTTGAACTTATTGTGTGAACTAAAGAATCTTCTGAGGCTTGAATCATTCAAACATAACAGTCAATATACTTGTTTCAATAAAATGAATCAAACTACTCTGGGTTTCTACTAATGATTAAAAACAAAAACATTCTCATGTGACATGAATATTAAAAATAGACATTGTTAATGTTTGAATTGTTTAAAACTAAATAATGAATTGACTGTATTCAATCAAATTAATCAAACTTCCCAGCAGTGCCTCAGGGCTTCTTTAAATTATTCAAATTCCAAATTAAATTATTCAAAACAAAATGTTGACATTTATAAACAAAGACTCAACACATGGTGTGAAAACCAAGACACTTTAATGTTCGAAACACCTTTGAAACCGCTAATGAACACTTTGAAAAATCAAATGCTCCTGTCAGTCAATAAACCAAACACTAACAAAGCGCTAGATTGGCCGATCTCTCCGAATCACACACGGAGTGTGAGTCATTAGAGGTATAAAACACAAGGTTGGCTTTAAAGCTTTAAACAAATTACAATTTCAGGATGCAGTTCAAAAATTAAAGATAATTTCAACCAAAACAAAATGTGGAAATTCAAAATTGGGCCTTTATTATAGATTTTAGCTGTTAAATACACCAGATAGATAATTAAACTGACCAGGATAACGTGGGGAAAAATCAGTGTAACCTTTCAGTTCAGATCTGTATTTAAAGGGCGCATATATCACAAAAAACACTTTCAAAGCATTGAATTAAACTTTTAGAATGATAGGCTACCTCCTGCAGAAACGGAAAACAAGCTGCCCATTTAAGTTTGTTTTGTGAAGTCACAAAAAAGACCAACCCATTGGCCTATTCGGTTTAGCCACGCCCATTTAAGCAGAAGTTATGTTACCTTCCGGAATGCTTTTTTGTAAAAGTCAAAACACAGAGGCTGGGCAGCCAATCAACACAAAGCTCATTTACTTCAATTACACCAACCTTCTGTATTTGAAGCAATACAGGGTGTCCATTCAGAACAGAGCTCCTTTACATATATCCGTCTTAAAGGCACAGTAACAAGAAATGACTGACAAAGAAACATGAATGTAGAAATAAAATTTGTTTTTATAATACAGCTCCTGATGTAAATAGAACCATTGGGTTGGGGGGATGACGTTAAAGACAATTGCAGGCTATGTAAGAAACACATTAAAGGTAAGCAATTAACTACTTTTTTATCTGTCGTCCAGTGGTGTTTATGCACAGCCCAGATTAAAGGAAAACTCTCACTGCTCTTATCTTTATGTGTCTCAGATCATAAGATCTTCAGATAAACTGTAAGATCCAAAAGAAAACATTTGAAATTTGACCAAATTCAATCTCAAATATCAATATCAGACAGTTTTAGATCTTTTAATGAGATTCAAATCGAGACACCAATGAGAACAGCGGAATAACTTTCTTAAATTAACAGTTATTTTTCTTTTGCTCTTTATTTGTCCTAAAAGGGGGTTTAGGAGAAACAAGTCAGACTTCAATAATCTCCACAGTAGAAGATGATATAGTTTAGACAAAGAAAAGACACAGAAAAGAGTTTCTAACACATAAAAATATTTTGGCCATCAACACTGTATTACTATTATTATTATTTCTATATTGTTGTTAATAATAATAATAATAATAATAATCATAATGATAATAATAATATATCAGCTAGCTTATAAAGTGAGTTTGGGGAAGCCTCAGATTTTAAAATGTTTTTTTGTCATCTTATAGCTGCATTAAAGAGCCCATATTGCCTTACAAATCATTTTAAAAGACCCATATTGCTTCAACGTGTTAAACGGCCCATGTTGCTTCTCAACCAAAGTAATGAGCACATATTGCTTCATGAACATATTAAAGAGTCAGTATTGCTTTACAAAAAGTATTTAAGGCCCGGTATTGCTTCATGGCCATATTAAAGGGCAAATTTGCCTCATAAACCATATTTCCTCATTAATATTTTCATAGGGCCCAATTTGCTTCATTACCACATTAAAGGGCCAGTATTGCTTCACAATCATATTAAAGGGCCAGTGTTTCTTCATGACCCTTTAAAAGTACTAAAGGGCCCATATTGCATCATTAATTGTTTTAAACAGCATGTATTTGCTTCAAAGCTGCTTTAAAGGGCCCCTATTGCTACACAACCATATTAAAGGACCTACGAAACATAAAACTCAACCATGGTTCAGGATATGGGCTCCTTAGTATCAGTGTGGAAAAAAATTGTCCTCTATTATTTCTGCTCCTCAGAATAACAAGGAAAATCTGATGGTCATGAAGTGGCGTGTTAGAGATAAACAAAGCCTCAGCATCAATACACAGCTGTTTCATCATCAACCTTTAAAGGGATTTTTACAGTTTTAAAGAAAGTGAAAAATGCAAATAGTATTTGGAAATGAAAGAAACAGAGGTGTCCCCAATATTCACAAACAGGAAATGTAATAATAGAGAAGAAAGTTCTGGCAAGGAGGAGTAAAATTTAAGGCACAATGTTTGACTATTTTGACAAGAGCAGGACTGAAAAATTGCAGCGCTGAATTTATGGCACTCATGCACATACACCATCTATACAAAAGTATGTGGACAGCAGCGTTCATTCTGATATCCGTAGTGTGGGAGGAGTTTGATCTTCCTTTGTTGCAGCAGCAGCCACTACCCTGCTAGAATATTGCTGTGAGGATTTGATTGCATTCAGCCACAAGAGCATCAGTGATTCCAGGTACTGATGTTAGATGATGCTCACACCTATTACAAGAAAAACTCCACAGCCTGGTGCTGGGGAGCTTTAGGATCCGATACAGCCCTTTCAATTGATCATTGCTTTATATGGAGAAGATGCAAACTTCAACATATCAAGAGGACTGTCCCTAAACTTTTGTACAGAATGTGTGGGGATTTGGTGCCCTCACTGGTTGAAATATGGAACTGCAGGTGTGTACAGTTGCATGCAAATGGTTTGATGAAACAAAATTACATTTTTCTACACACATCTGTCAGAGAACATATTTCAGTAGGGCCTGTAATACCACTCTTAGTGCAATTTCTATTTATTTGCATGAGGCTGAACATACTAAAAATAAATATATAAATTGTGATTTTATATGTTTGTCCAGGCCATCATTTTTTTCCTAATATGATAAATTATGATACATAATGATGAATATAATATGTTAAGTAATGCATGAGAATAATGTGTTTTGCATACGACTGTGCCGTATGTTCGCAGGGCTGCAAACGAAACATTTTGCATAGTCAACATAGCGGCACAAGCTCAAAGGCAGTTAAAGGCTTTAAACCGTCCTTCAATATACAGCAAAGACATATTTACATGTCATATATTCATGATACAACAATCATTCACATAGCACAATTAGCATTTACTAAACCCTCACCCTCCCAAAAAAATGTCCTAAATTTCTAAACATCCAGTGTTCTTGACTAGGAGATAAAAAACCCACATTGACCTTCATTTTCCTCGGCATATAAAAAAAATGAAAATAATAAAATAAAAGTTTGAAAAGACGTAAAGAGCATTTCGAGCTGTGAATAAATTCTGAAAGTTCAGAAAAAGGAAAGTACTGCTGCTCTGGGACAAACTAAATTGCCTCAATAGTCATTTTTTTCTCAAATAATACACACTGCTGTGTAAAACGTGTACCTGGGCAGTAAATATGCTCCAAACATGATTTTACATTAGAATAATCACAAATAGGGAATGTCCATAGAGGCAACAATATGATATTATTTTACTATGCGTTCCATGATATATTATCGCGATATCTATTAAATTATATATTCTTGGTGAAGTTGTATTGTATTCAGCCTTGTTAGATCAGCAATACAATAACTTTGTAATATCGGTTCAGATTTATTTGTTCAGTAAAACATTATTGCAGTATGATACTGCTGTTCAATTATAGCACAATTTGTTTCATGACATATGTGTTCCATGATGTATTATCTGACACTCTGACAAGTTCTGGAGAAGATCGTGATCCAGCGCCACCTTGTGGACGTCAGAGGCAAACTATCAGAGTGGATGTCTATAAAATAAATAAATAATACAAATATTCTAACAAATAAATACATATTGATACTTGGCACCAAATTATGGTTAATGTCGTGCCAAAAATATCAGATTTATTTTTATTCACCTCAATTAAATAAATAAAGGTTTTGGGAATGTTCATACACATGAACTATTGGCCCAAAAAATCCAATATTAGGATACATAGGAAATATGAAGGATGTGGGTCCTTTAAGCTTAAACAGCTGAAACAGAATAATCATTTAGAACTTATTTGTCTTAGTTTTAATGTTAGTGGGTTTTTTCTAAATGAATAAGTTTTTACTGCCCAGATAAAACGTTTTTAACACATAATTTTCATAAAATATGATGAGAACAAGCCATTGTGTGCTCTGTGGAAAACAAACACACTGACATAATAATAATAATAGTAATAATAATAATAATAATAATAATAATAATAATAATAATAATAATAATAATAATAATAAT
>JBBKCR010011268.1:0-12622 GCA_037577295.1 Ladigesia roloffi | reverse complement strand
AATGGAGCTTGCTTCTTGGACATCTTTAAAATGCTCCAGAAATGTCTTCCGTCCTCCACAAAATCTTAGGTGTGCAAGTCCGTGCTGTAGCGTTTTTTCAGGTGCGCAATGTTTATTTTGACAGCGAATGCGGACCACTTATGTGCATACCTGGTTATGATTATGTTTATGGTTAAATTAGTGTTAGGTTAAGGTTAGTGTTAGGTTATGGTTAAGATTAGGTTAGGGTTAAGATTAAGGTTAAGCTAAGGAATTGACTCATTATTATTCCTCTACTATCAGGGTAGTAAAGCGTAAGAAAAAAAGCCCTAAATCGGATCGGAGCATTTTGATTAAATAGTATTTGGTGATGGCTGCATTAAAACTCGTGAGACTGGGATCATCGGCGATGTGGGAATAGCCTTGGCTTAAACACTAACGGACCAGCAAAACAGTCGCAGACCCAAACGCGAACTCACTAATTTGCTCGAAGCGCAGGGTTAGAGTTGATAATCTCCAGGGCGATTGCTCAGAATCTCGGCCCTGGAGGAGTTTATTGTTTCCCCAGCTGTCGCTCCCGGTGCATCAACTAATGAATAGCTGGTAGTTAGCTCTCGAGTTGATTATAGAGCAGTAGTGCAGTAGAGCTTAATAGATGAATAGACTTCTGCCCTCTCTGACCTTTCTTGGATGTAAAGTTTATAGCACTGTGTGACTCCAGAGTCAGGGTCTGTGTTCATACCTGCTACTCACAGAGCAGTGGACGTTTACAGCTGGTCACTTCATGAGACGAGTGTCTCAGTTTATCCTCGGATGCCACATGCATTCATACTTCCGACTGAAATTCAATCACTGTGTGGTGAATATGCAAATCAGCTCCTATACGACAAACACTTGTTTGAACTGCTTCTCATTATTCGATTCTATTCAAAAGTAAAGGACAGTGTTGCACAACACTGTCGAAGTTTGCGAGGCTGTATAGAATAATTATACTGCTATGTCATCACCATCTTATACAGCTGTATATTCTAGTAAGAAAGTCAGATTTCATGACTGGAATAATAATCTTGCCAGATTTACGGTGAGCATCCCGTTCCTTCAGCAACAGAACTTGCATTTTTGTCAAATCTTTGTGACGTTGTTCAGTTTTATCCCAAAAAGTTTGGAGCAGTTGCTGTAATCTCTCATCGACCCCAATTTCCAGCAAACACTGCACATCTGCCTCAGACCTAAGTCATCCATTTGTTAATGGGACAGAATGTACTGCGATCATTAACCATGTCTGAGCATGCCCGGCCAATGCAGAGCGATCACACTGTTTAAACAAACTGGCCCCTCGGGTCAAACCTTCTCAGGTCGGAGAAATGCTCAAATGGTCTGAACGACAAGATGTGAACTAGCGGGGAGCTATAGCTCCCCTAGTGGTGACATGAGCTCCCTTGGACACATGGTTTGTGAAATTTTGGGGGAGCCATAGCTTCCCGCTAGTTCATACCCTGCCGTTCAGAACATTTGAGCATTTCTCCGACCTGAGAAGGTTTGACCAGAGAAGCCAGTATGTTTAAACAGTGTGATCGCACTGCATTGGCCGGGCATATTAATATAAAATAAAGAAATAAAGAAATAATCAAAATAATTTATAAATAAATAAAATAATTAAAAAATGAATAATATTTAGTGCTGATTGCTTAAGAAAAACCATAGGCTGCATGTGGGGGTGCCATCTGCAGCGCCCCCCACGACCATCAGGATCTTGTCACTCATTAACTTTCTTTGTTTTCAGTTTTTTTTTTAGTTTACCCCTAAAAATGATCTTAATTTTAACCTTCAGTTACCATATGGAAAATGAAGGAAATGAAGGGAATTGAAGCTGATTAGGGGTAAAATTTTCCTCTTTTTCCTATTTCCTCCTGAATTAAAATACCTTACATATTAGATGAAGGGTTTTCACTGCCATAAATCTGTTTTTAAGGTAAAACTAAGGGATTGGTTTCACAAATGATCAGCCACTTATATCAAATGAAGGGGTGTGGTGTATTTTCAGGGGTAAATCAAGGCAGGGTGAAGCACATTTTCAGTACAATGTGTTTCGTAATGACATGGTTGTATTGGAAATGTCTTTCTCTCCTCACTGTACAGTTACTTTTTATCTACTTTGTATCCAAAAACCCGCCTTCAGCTATCCATTTGTGCAGTCCTCGGCAGAGCTGGCTGAGGAAACGTGGAGAACTTGAAGCGGCCGGGTCATTTGGGGAGTGTGAGCTTGAGGAAGAGAAACAGAGGAGAAGCTCAGTAATCCGTTCATGCCTGTTGTTGCTCTTCTGCCTTGGTTCCCGATCTTTGATGTTGTAGAGTGAACCCAGATGTTCAAGGAGGTCTAAGATGCTCCCTCCTTTTTTTAATAAACCAGTGACTTCCTTAGATTGCGGCAATGCAGAGAGAACAAAGAGTCTGAGTGCGCTTTTGGCTTTCACAGTGATTTGAGGAACCAGAAGACATCATTAAGAGTGATGTTTAGCCTAAGTTGCCTTGTGGCACTCAGATTAGCACTCAATAAATTATCCTTCGAGTGTTCTCTCACAAACATGTTCACTCTGGCCTGGGAAATGTGCTCAAACAATAAAGAAATAAAGAAATAACAAAACAAATAAGACTGAGATGTTCCACTTCATGGACCATGGCCACAATTAATTGCAATTTCCCTTCCACTTTAATTTGTACAGAACCGAAGGACAGGCCAAACAAACAGAAATTTTATTGTTTTCATACATTTGTTGGAGTCCCTGAACCGGCAACACTCCTTAAAACAAAGAACATGTGTTGTTGACTATAATATTAATTATTTTCTTTCATTAAATGTTCAAAATATCTCAGTTTTCAACTTTTTCATTTATACAATTGCTATTCATGCTGGATGACTTTGAGAAGCTGAGAAACAGATGAGTCTAATTGGGTTTATGTTTACCCATATAGTGAAGATAAAATTTTTTCTCCAGTAGGGATGAGCGAGTACAGCATTATCTGTATCTGTATCTGTATCTGTTAACCAGATGAATGATCTGTATCTGTATCTGTACTCGGACTGGGTGGGGCATATCCCGGAAGTAGGCGTGGTTTAACCTGGGAGTTGGTCAGGTTGTCTTGAAATGGGCGAGGGTTTAACCGGTATGTTATTTTAAGCATGCAGTTGATATGTGTTTATCAGAAATTGTTATATTTATTGCTGATTACAAAACTAATTACATGACAGCATCAGCATTGAGCTTCAGATCAGTGGTTTTGATTACAATAAAAAAAATCTATATACAGAACATTGTTTTGCAACAATGAATACAACACATGCGGTTGCAATTATGAAGTAAAATATAATGAACAAGAGTTTTCAACTCAATAGAACTTTTTTTTTGGTTCTTTTTTATATATTTTTTATTTCCACACCAGGTATGTGTAAGTGTGTGAGTGTGTTTGTGTGTGTAACTTAATTTGTGATATTATTTATACCACAACTATCTTAATTTTTTCACTCAGTGCGTGAAGTAAAAAAACTGGTTGGAGGCAGCAGACGGTTAAAAAAATAACGGCAGAGAGAGAGGGAGAGAGAGAGAGGGAGAGAGAGAGAGAGCTCCCTAGAATTGCTCATGTCCCCCCTTATGGCCCCCATGCGCTGGCTCGAAAAATGAAACTAATGCCACGTGTGTTATACACAGACTACTTAAAGCACTACATGCGGGCGCTGACACGCGCGCTGATAGACACCACGCAGACACAGTCAGCTACCCAATGAGATTCAATTATTCAATCTGAGCACAGATATTGACTCGTATTACTCGTATGATACCCCTACTCGTCAAAAGTGCTTTATCTGTAACAGATACTCGTTTCAGCCAAGAATCCGGCTCATCCCTAATCTCCAGTATATCTGTTCGCCAAAATTGTTTCTGTTGTGTTCTTGAATTAAATAATTGAATGACATAAAGTGCTGAAATACAAGAGGCATCAGTTTATTTAGCAGAATGGGTCATTCAGAATGATAACATTTTAGTTTAAGTGTATTTGGAATAAATCTATTCCTGGGTCATATACCCCTTTTGTTTGTGTTAGTTTGTGTTGTGAGATACTGAATCTGCTATTTATTTTGTGTGTAGTTGTTGCTGAAACACTGCACCTCTGCTTTAGACCAGAGTCATTCATTCGCTGCCATGTTTGTTAAATGGGATAAGCTGTAATTGAATGAAACAATTGAATTAAATAACAGGACTCAAATAAAGTGCTCAAATATAATTGCAATGAGTCATTCATACTAATGACATTTTGGGTTAAGTGTATCTTTAGCATTTAATGTCATGGCCCTGCAATTAAACAATACAAGTTTAACCAGTACCATCTACGGCCTTGCAGTACAAAGTCCTAAGAGACATCAGCTTGGAGAAACAAATGTGATAGACACTGATAAGATAATACACAGCACACTGATTATATTTGGAGGATAAACACTGCAAACTGTAGGTTAAAATCAATGCAATGAGTTTAACTATTATTTTTTTCCCCACAGGCATTGACATGCTCTTCATCAGCCAAGTGCAATGCAGCTTGGCCAAAAGTAACATAATACATCATCAGGTTCAGCCGCAAGTTTTTTACTTTACATCAAACGATGATGGACACCGACCCCCCAGGACCTGCATTAGAACCACGGATGCCCTTATCCCATAGCCTGCTGAGGACCGAAGATAAAAATGTCTTCCAATCTATTTGGGCCAAAAAAAAATCTTACAATTTAGATTTATTTGAATGTATTTATTAATTTTAATTTCCCAGCATATCCACGATAGAGGTCCACTGGTTGATTTACGTGTGAAAATTTGGAATTTGGAAAATGTAAAAAGTGTTACTAACCCAAGAACACATTCAATCTTATCATAGCCATTCAATTCTGTATCACTCTTCTGTTGATTGTTGCTTGCCAGGACAGCAAAACATGTTTTTCAGTAAAACAGTTAATTATACATCATAGAACATCCTCTGGACAGTTTTGGTGTGATAGTCCTGGAGGCATGTTTTCTTTTTGGTTCTTCAGAGGAACATTTTGCATTTGAAGTACCTCATGTTTTTCTTGCCATTGATGGGGTCACTCCCAAAACAGGTGAACAAAATATCCATTATAAAGGACCTAAATGAATGATCCACCACCTCATGGTACAGAGACAGAGTCAAATATATGCTGTTATGGATCAATGGAATGTTTCCTTTAGCATGAGTGAACTCCAATTTGTTAATTTCAGTAGACAAATGGGAAATAAAAATATGGAAATTATGAAAAAAACAATTCCCTTATGTTTGTGTGTCTAAGAGAAAGTACTGTGAGGGTGGGCTTGTTTGCGTCACAACTGCAAATCTGAAAATGATTCCCACTTCATCCCTGCTTAGATGTGTTGACTGACCCACAGGGCCCCCAGACCACTCTGACTCATTTAAAAAACCACTTCCACAAGGCCTCTTTGGCTGTTGATCAATTGATGGCATGATGGAGGTGAACAGTAAAAAGGAAGCACCCCTCTTTCAGTGATATGCCATATTCAAACGCTCCTCATCACCTGGCCTTCAATGAACACTTTCATCTTCTCACTTTCACAGACTCCCTCTCCTTCCCTTAACTCATCATGACTGACAAGCCATCAGGGCGACACTGTCAGGATCTCTCATTCGGTTTGATTAGAGTCTTGATTAAAATGTGCTCCACCACCCAGACTCCTCTGCTCTATAGTAGGGAACATGATGAAGCCCTACCGATGGAAAATCCCCCGGAAAAAGTCCTTATCATTTTTTGAGAGATATGAATGTAGTCATCCATTTTTCATGAATTTTTTCTTCTTCTTCTCTGCAAGTTTGTAATGTGTCATATTCTTTCAGGTTTCATTTTCCCCCCTATTTTTTTCTCAAGTAGATCAATGGAGTCATGGATCAAAAAGCTTTTCTCTTATAAGGGGAGTTCAGTGGTATAAATATGCATCAGAGGAGCAGCAGATGTGCAGTCACTTCACTTCAGTTAGGCTAGGAAAGGTAGGCTGGCAGCGGCAGAAAGCCTCCGCACTAACAGTAGTTTGGCTTCTACCTCTCTCTACACAGACAGAGCAGACTTCAAAAGCCTATCACCGGCTCTGCAGGCTGGAGCGTACAATGCTGTTGGGGTGGATTGGGGTGGGGTAGGGGAGAAATTTGTGCTGTGCACTTTATTCTGTACTTCATACACTGCTTTCTTTCTTGCTCCTATTTGGGAGGATTCAGTTGCCTGTTTGGGGGAAATCTTTATTGCTGTCAAGTAGAACCACACAGCTTGCCCTTCTAGGGAGCAGATCCTGTACTAGTATTCTGTTATGGGGTCTTCAGTTTGCCTATTTTGGGGAATTCTTGTCAACTTGCATCCATATTTGTGTCAGGTATTAATTGATAACGCTACCTTGTGATTCTCCTGGAGCTTGATTGTGTCCTCATATTGTTAGTCGCTTTGGATAAAAGGATCAGCTTAATGATTGTAGTTATTTGTGAAGTTTGTTTTAATTTAATTTAGAACATGAAAATTGAGCAGTCTTGATGCTTTTCCTGGGATGTACAAGAGCTCAGTTTTACCGAGATTTAGCTTTAGGTGATATGCTGTCATCCACAAAGAAATGACACTCAGACATGCATAGATCCAGGCTGAGATCTGAAAGTCGCCGGGAGGAAAGGAGAGGATGAGTTGAGTGTCATAAGTGTAAATGTGGTAGGAGAAACCATGTGAAGATACAATATCGCCAAGAGAGTGCATTTATAATGAAATGAGAAGGGGCCCAGACACCGAGCCTTGGGGAACACCAGTGATATTCATGGGAAAGACATCGATACTTTTCAAAGTAAATGTGACCCTCAGTTGTGACACAATCCATTGCCAGCCAGAACTAGTGAATGAAGCCAGGAGGATCTGATGGTTGACAGGTTCTGAAGCTGCAGAAAGATCTAGAAGAATCAGAACACATGACTATTTAGCAATTTCAGCTACATGAAGCAGCAAAGTGACAGTTATATGCTCAGTTGCTTGAGAACATGCTGCTTTGACTTCTGACTGGTTTGGATCATTAAGTCTATGTTGTGAGAAACTGAGTTGAGTTGGATATGACAGCATATTCACAATTCAGAAATTTGAACCGGAATGAAAGAACTGATCCCAGTCTGTAATGATGTCATGGCTTTTTAAGGATTGGTGTTAATACAAATTATTTGATGGGTGTTGAAACATGGCCTGTTTCCATTATTGTGTGAGAGATATAAAAATGAACATCCAAGGATATGAACAGAAGTGTTGGTGATGGGAATTTGTCAGGTCTTAATGTGGTAGAGTTTCAGGATATCAGGAGTTGAAGCACATCATTCATGGAAAATGGGGCAAAGCAGGCAAGAGGATGTTAGGTAGGTTCAGAGTAAGAGAGAGTAGGATGATGGCTGCAGGGAAGGGTCCCCTTCAATTATTTTATCAAAGCAGGTGTCAAGTTACAAGGTGCAAGGAGAACGAGTTTTGAGTAAAGAATGTAGCCAAGAGTTTGCATGGATTGGATGTAATTGGATACAATTTTTCTAGCTTAACTTTGAAGAAGGATGAATTTGATAGCACATTTCAGCTTGTACTTTTCTGGGAAGCCATAATGGTGTCAAGGAGAGCACCTGGAACAGTGTGTTTTTGAGGCCTATATGGGGCCTTCAGTGTTCCTTTTACAATCAGAACCTGTCAGCTTGTTTACTATCAGAACCTGTCAGTGTTTTTGGAAAACCTTTGCAATGACCCTTTTGGTTTGCCCATTTTGGTGAATTCTTAGTGGTGTTAAGTACAATATGTCACCTTGCCATTTTGGTGCCTCAGCACTGGTGTCAAGTGGAACATTTCAAATGATCTTTAAGGGAATATTAGCTCTTTGTTTTGGTCTCCAGTTAGCCTATTTTAGAGAATCCTTGTTGGCTTATCTCAGCGTTTCTCGTTAAAAACCCATCGGGGTGCATTGAGAATGAAACAGCTGTAAGGTGGAGGGTGCTCAGACTCAAATAATTAGACATTTTAAGCATACACAATAAATAGACTTTATAAATTTGGACACGAAATAAGATATAATAATATATTCATGAAATGATTCGAAATAAATAGGTGGACCAGCGTCTGGTGCTCTGAGTACTTTTTTACTGTCGGCATGTGATTTCCATAGCAACCTCTGTAAACAAACGTGACTCGGAAGTCGGCGTCCTGTTTACTCAGATACGGGCCAAATATGTTGAAAGACATAAAAATGTTAGATTTTTCTTTTTTGGTCTTATATGAAAGAAAAGGTCTTCAAAATCAATCTCCCAAAGTTTCATCAAGAAAATAACTGTGGAAATGTACTGTGGATATTTAAGTTGAGTTGCAGCTCTCAAATCCTAAAGAAAGGATTTAAGAGGCTCATGATGAGGTCAGGGGGCGTTCGTTCAAAAAAGTAAATCTGTATTTGTGTCAAGGAGAATCCTGTAGTTGACCATTTTGGGGGACCTGTACCTGTATCCTGATTTGAGGTCTTAAGTCATAGAACACTAATGGCTCAGATCTGTGCAAGTGGTATTTTGTTGTCATATGGCAAAATAGCTACACGTACAGAAGTAACCCCTGGTTTGTGTTAATGTGTGAGATTTCAGGCGTCATGCAGAGCTTTGTTTTATGTTTCTACATCATGTAGAACCTAAGTTATTGTAATTGAAAACAACATGTAATAATAACAACCGCCACTGAGGTTTTAACCCTCTGAGGTCCAAGGCCTTTCTAGCAGTTTGCCTCAAAGTACCAGAAAAATCCTAAAAACATCTATACAAAATTGACATATAAGGCTATATTCTGGAAAAACTCTGCAATAATGATATTTGAGTAAAGTGAATGTAATGAAATTATGATTTTTTAAATTTTGTGTAAAAATGCCCCCCAAAGCAGTACAAGCTACTCCAAAGAAAAGAAGCCCCAAAATGAAAAAGCTTAAGTTAAAATATTTTAAAGATTTATAAATGTATAAATCTTTAAAAAATACTCAAATAATCAGTGTTCAAGAGTTATAGCTGGTACAGCATAGAGTGAAGTGCTATTTAAGTCAAAAGACAATACAAATCTAAGGATAAGTAAGTAAAAATAGAAAAGCTTACATTAAATAAAGAAGAATTAGTACCAACATCACCAAAATAGTGTAAGTAAAAATGAAAAAATGCGGTATAGACCTATAAGTATAAGGAAATTATAAGTTTATATGTAAATAAAAAACAACTAGCAGTCTCGATCTCGATGCCAAGCAACATAACAGTTTCTATTTAGCTGAAGGGAAAGGTACACGCAGGAAAAGGTGTCTATGACTGATGTCACACACAAACACCCATAAATAAGGGAGGCGGTACAGATAGCGGCCGCAGAACTGCATGCAAAAGAGCAGCAAAAGAAAACAAACACAGGTTTTATAGCTTTATAGCATTCAATTTTACTAGAACCCTTATTGGTGTCATGGAGAATGGACTAGGGAGATCTCTAGCAGTTTTACTTTTCTTTGCCTTCTTGGGAAATACTCATTTGTGACCAGTTTAAAATTTTGTAGGAATCTTAAACTGTAGAATGGCAAAAAATGAAAAATTGGATGTGCCTACTTCTAGTCTCCAAGTGCTCCAGGTGCTAGGACCTGGACTGGGACTATTAGATTGCAGTTGCTATTTGTAGGGCAGTAGGACAATGTCACAAAAACTTGAGAATGTTTCATAAATGTTGCATCATTTCATTATAAATCATTCTTAAAATTCTATCAAAGATTACACTTATGGATTTACAACAGGTTGTTATTTAGGTGCCTGAAGCATAGTAGAGGTTGAATGTGGAATAACTTTGTTTTCAGATGCTTTGGTTAAAAATCATCCAGTTTATTTTAGAGCAGAGCACATCTAAATAGTCAGCATATATGAATATGCTGATTATTTAAATATATAATTTAAATGGTTATTTAAATGGTTATCTAATAATGGTTCAGAGTTCAAGATTAATTTATTGTCATTAGAGGCTGTGTACACATACAAAGTGAGATGAGACAATGTTTCTCCATGGACCACTGTGCAAAATACAGCAACCTTCCACAGAGTGCAGCTTATACTACAGAGGACAATAAACAGTCAATAAATATACGTCAAGAGTGGAGATTGCATAAATCTAAGTGAGTGATAAGTATTGCAGTATATGTATGATTATTGCACAAGCGGTGGTTACACCATTGAACAGAGCTCCAGGGACGACAGAACACTACAACAATTAGAAATAAATTGATGCGATGTAAAACTTAGTATATCAAAATTAAAATATTGCTCTATATTCACATTACAGCACATGTGCATATGTTGGAATTTTATTGATATTCTAATTGTAGAGGACAGTTAGCAGCATAGAAAAACCACAGTAAGTGTAGAATTATAACAGTGTAGAATTATAACCGTTAGGGTGCCTGTACTGCCATTAAACATGGTTACAGTAAAGTGCAGGTGCTAATTAAGAGTCCAGAGTGTAGGATGCAAAAGTGTAGACATATAAAACAGTATAAACAGTTGAATAGCATAAAGTATGGTAGTTCACTGAAACCATCTGAGCAGGTAGTTCACTGAGCAGGGAGCTGAATGTTGGGACTAATTTCACTGAGATATGGTCAGAGCTCCCAATGTGGGGGCAAGGCTCACCCGTCCTTGATGTTGGTGTAAAGTTGATGTAAACTGTTCTCACACTTGGTTGCAAACTTCACATGCTGGTAGAATCTGGGCAAGACAGACTAACCCTTAGCAAAATGTAGTTTATTATTATTTATTTAATTCTAAAAAAGAGGCAGTAAACTTTAATTTTTTTTATAAACTATATTTGATGTACTTACAGTGAAGTATACTTGACCAATGTTACTAAGTATAAAAAAAGGTCTATAAAGTATACATTTGAAAACTTAAAATGACCTTATAAATATAATTGAAATATACCTTTCTATACTTTAAAATGTTCCAATTTTGTCCTTAGAAGTATTAAATGACTATACTTTCTAGTACACTACTAGTACATGGTCTGTGTACTTGCTGTACTTATATGCAAGTATATTTACTCATATGAATTTCATGTATAGTACTTTTTGCCACGGGTAAGATTTGCATGGTTGAAGTCGCCAGCAATGATGATGTCCCCGTTCGGTTGGGCAGGCAGCATGTTGTTCTTAGCCTCATTCAGTCCCACTAGCACCAGGTTAGCATCAGTTTAGGCGGCATTTACACAGCAAACAGAACAGCCAAGCTGAACTATCACGGCAGGTAGAAAGGCCAACAGTTCACTGCCATAAACGCCACCACAGTGGAAGAGTGTCTGTAGACTGATGTGACATTTGTGCATCACTCCTTGTTTGTGTGAATGCACACACCACCTCCATCCTTCTTTCCACTTTTCAAACAGTCTCTATCCATTCAGGCCAGGGACCATCTGACTGCACCACCATATTGTGACCATGTTACTGTGAAAATTAAAGCACAGCAGTCCTTCACGTACTTTCATGTGGAGTGTCTGAGCCTTTAAGTAATCTTGTCATCCAGGGAAGGATTGCCAGTGGGAGAGTTGGTCTTTCTGTTAGACTTTAGCTTAGCATGGAGGCCTGCTCGCCTGCCGCACTTCACAACTCCCGCCAGCTGGTGGCTCCATGCTGCTCCGAGGTCTCTCTGCCTGCTCTGCATAGCAGGTGGAGCTCCTGCTGGGTCTCCAGGACCATCGTGTCCAGTGTAGTTTTGTTAGATGTAGTTAAGAAGACATTCCTGGTGGAGGTGGATGGCACTGTAACATTTATGCAGAGAAAACAATTAAACTGGGACATTGACATCATAGGCGGTGCTACACGGGGCCCCGTAGAATTCCTCCTGGCCCCCTTATGGCCTCCCTGCACTGAACAGCCAAAGATGAAAAACACATTTCTTATTGGGACATGTGCTGGCTCGAAGAATGGAACTAACACTGTGTGTTATAGACAGACAGCTTAAAGCGCAGTGCAACCCCCCCCAACCCCCCCACCAACACCATGGTTCACCATACTTAGCACAAACATTATATGTGCCCCCCCATAAACAAACTGCACCCCCCCTCGGGCCCCCTGGTCATTTTGGTGTAGAACCGCCACTGATTGACATGAAACATGTAGCACAGTTTTTGGAGAGAGCCTGCCACACAGATGTCTCTTTGCACCACCATCTTAAATGATTATTTTCTGACAAGTAAATTATGTGGACTGAATCTTTTACAGTTTTTTCAAAGTTGATAACATTGCTGTATGGTCATTAATCCATGAGGTACCAAAAAGCCTCATGGAAACAATCCAATGACTAGGATCCAGTGGGTTCTAATTTTACCACAGTCACAGTTGTTTTGCTTTTGTTTCAAAGCATACACATTGTTACAAATAATGAGAAAAAAATATTTGATTTCCATCTTTAAAGCGATAGATACAAAAACTGATCATTTCATGTCTTAAGACATCAATGTGTGTCACGAGCCACGGGGTGTAATCTGGACGTGTCTGTGCATGTTTTTTTTACTTTGAAAGGTCTGACGCCCATCCAC
>JBBKCR010011259.1:0-12622 GCA_037577295.1 Ladigesia roloffi | reverse complement strand
ACACACACACACACACACACACACACACACACACACACACACACACACACACACACACACACACACACACACAGCAGTCTGCCGCAGCCAGTTTGTGAATTCCTCTTTCACAAACTTCAAGACTAAGTTTAGAAATATTCATTTATCTCTGATTTTAAAATCAATTGGCTCTGCTCTATAGCTTATTATCAGAAGATGCTGATATATGTAAAATAATAGATACATTGTGAAGATACCTTCTACAAACTGTGGCCAATCACATGCATCTGTGCACAGACTTGCCTCCCTTTGCTTTTACTATATTATCACTCGTATCTCCTAGTTATGTAATAGAGCCCATATATTATTCACACTCTGAGCTGCAGACTGCTTTCTGACTCTCTTTCTGGAACTTGCGTCTTACACAGTTCTGGAGAGAACAGGACCACCATGCACAAATGCTACACCTTTCTCATCTTCATGGTCCTTCTGCTGCCATCTCTAGGACTCAGCAGGTATGCCTGTTCAGATACAACTTCACAGTGACTGGAGAAATAAAGTAGAGTCTGTAAACATTTGAATGTTTATTGTTGTACCTAAAACTTTCATAGAATACTTACAATCATTACTTACAGCCATAAAGAAACATTAAAAAGTCCAAATGCTAGTTGTTACTATTTCATTAAAAGTTTGCCTGTCTTTGGAATTCGAAGTATATGTGTGTGTTTGTCTCTTCTAAAATGTATTCTTCCTTTCCTGTTGTAGTTTGGATGTGTTCTTTCGCTGGCTTTTTGACAAGACGTTCCTGGATAATGCTACAGTGAGATTTGAGTAAGTTTGTTGAAAGGCGGATAATGGCTAATAGAGGTGTTGGACTGCAGGTTAGGGATTATTAGATTTTTTTCTGAATTAGGCAGGGCCTCGTGTCAGATTTTCAGTTGTCTGATGTTTTGTCTTCCCACACATGTATGTAATCTTTGAACTGCACCCTAAGAGGGTTTTGTATTTGGCACACCTGATGCTCTGAAAGGGTTATTGTCCCAATATGAGTGAGAGTTTGCAGGGCAGGATTTATCATCTTGCATGTGTTATATGAAAGCTTTATTGTTTTTAACACTGTGTCTACACTATTTCAGATGTGTATTCCTCCCAGATAATGGAGCTTTCTTTGTGAACTACGTCATTGCCTCAGCCTTCATCGGTAATGCCATGGACCTGTTACGCATTCCAGGCTTGCTCATGTACATGATCCGACTTTGCCTGGCTCGTTCTGCAGCCGAGAGGCGTAATGTAAAAAAGGTACCGAATTCCCATTATGTTCATATATTCTACATCCTAATAATTATTAGGCTCATGTGATTCACTGTTTAAAAATGAAACACAGCCATTTCCTGTGGGATAAATAAAGTTTTCTGATGCAAATAAACCTATATGAACATTAACAGTATTAAATAACTCTGAGGTTTTAAACATCCCACTGCCATAAGCATCACTGGCCCGATACGCATAACATTTAAAGAAATTTGGTTTGTTATACAGTGGCTACTATGTGTCCTTGCAACACAGTCCTTGAATATAAGCCAAAAAATGGCATGAACAAAAACTAATAAAGTAAATGAAATTATACACGTGGTATGGTGGTCCAGGTAGAAAGCTTTTCCTTGATGTACTGCACAATTAAAATAAGGCTCAGCTCATAGTCAGATGTGTTATAAGTACCTAAAGCACTTAAAGCACAACATAATTGGAAAAAGTTGCTTCCAACTTTGGAGCAACTTATTCCAAAAGACTTTTTCCTGATTCATTATCAGCTGAGAAGAAGGAGACACTTTTAAAAATGCATGTGGTAGAAAGTAAAGTCGGTGGATGTAAACCATTGTGTGATGTGTTGTCCTGATATGCAGCATCAAGCATACGAATTCCAGTTTGGGGCGGCCTATGCCTGGCTGATGAATGTCTTCACGGTAGTCATGACCTACAGTATCACATGTCCGATCATCGTTCCTTTCGGTGAGCTTCTCAAATTTACCAAAAAACCCCAGAAAAGTCATAAGAGATGCAGTTTATGTTTGAGCAAATGTTTTATATACACTAAAAATCAATTATGTTTATAATGCCCGCAGGAAATGTCATTCAAGATGAGTTTAGTGGGCAGTTTTGAAAGTTCCCGAACTTTATTAACCATTCCTCTCACTCCTGCTCTCCATGCCATTTAGGTCTGATGTATATGCTGCTAAAGCATTTGGTGGACAGGTATAACATGTACTATGCCTACCTGCCCTCTAAACTGGATAAGAAGATTCACTCTGGGGCTGTAAACCAGGTGGTGGCTGCGCCCATTTTGTGCCTCTTTTGGCTACTTTTCTTCTCCACTGTCCGTGCAGGTAAGCTGTGTTTAAAGCAATGCTGTTATTCAGATTTATTTCCATAAAAATTGTTTTACCTTCTATGCAGTAGTACTGGTGCCACACTCAAATGCGTAAAAGTGCACAATTTTAACTGGTGTCAAATCTACAGTCTGTCATTGTAGTTGACATTTCAAGAGGAAACACATTTAATAATTGCAATTTTAAATAATTGAATTTTTTTCTGTATTTATTGAATGCATTTTAGCCCCAAATGCCTCTTCCCTTTTTTGTGGTAATATTGTTTTTTTGTTGGAACATCTTTTTTCTACCCAGGATTCACTGCAGCTACCTCATTGTTCACATTTGTGGTTCTGATCATCACCATCATCGTCTGCCTCTCTCATGTTGTGTTTGGCCATTTCAAGTACTTAAGCGCACACAATTACAAGGTGAGATTTTGATGTGACACTTTGTATGTCATTGTTTGGTCTATTGGAATTAAATAGAATATTTTCCTGCACCTCTCTAAGAACTTGTGCTTCACTGTGCAATTTATAGATTGACACCCAGGATGTAGACGGTGCAGAAAACGGTCAGCCAGGCACTTCCCCACCTGTAAAGTCTGCTGTGAGTTGTTATGCTATTCTAAGAAATGTATTATTCTAAGAAAGTACTATTTTGACCAAAATATTTCATATACTCTCACAAGTAAGTCATAATTGCCATAATTCACAGAAGAGAATATCTGTTGTCATGTGCTCTGGTATATAGTATTCAGTGATGAGGTGATTTTTTTTTTTTGGGGTTTATTTTATTAGACGACTGTTAAAAAGATGCCATTTTTCACACAAGATGTGCAGTGTTGCAATTTGGCAGGGTCCTCAGATTTATGGTATTTACTAACTGTCTAAAATGGTTTTAACACTAAACATTTTCATTACAAAGCATTAGGTAATTCAAATGAAATACAAAGAGTGTATACCAGAAAAATGGGTGTAATTGATATTGATATTACTTAACACATCTTCTTACTCCTCTTCAGCAAAAGTACATCGCTCAAGTCCTGCAGGAACAGACCTCGGAGGAGATGGTCTCAGGCAGCGGCGATTATGACTGTCAGGGATCCTCACAGGATGAGGAGATCCTTGGCCGAGGCTCAACAGTCAACGAGGCAGATTTCCAGTCAGGAGAAGACAGCCTTATCGACAATGAGGTGCACCACTAACCCCTCATGGAGTGCACCATGTGATGCGCTCAGTGAATAAAACAAGGCAGACTGTCGAAAAAAAAAACAAACAGACCATACCAAGTTGGGCTGAAGCTGTGCTCCAGGACCCTAGTGCTATCTTCACACAGGTGGATATGATCCTTCCATTGGGTCTGGAGAACAACTACGAAACACTAACATTTCATCTCCTGACAAGGGGAGAGAAAAAGGCCACTCACACTGTCTCACACTAACTCAAAAAACAGACTAATCTTCCACCAGGGAATTTTGCTGCTTCATGACAGCCCACTTGTTGGTCCCATATAACTGCATCATGGTCACCCAACTAATGATTCTGCTAGAAACCAGTCGCATCTCAAATGGATGATGACAGGGAATTTCTTGAGTCCACAACTCTTGACTTTAGCATCATTAATGCGCTTGATGGTTTTATTTTTGCTTTGGGAGAAAGGAGTCATGCAATCCTTTTGACTGTGGTATTTATACATTAACGTCCTACTTTTTGAAACTATGTTCTACTTTCAGGGTTTTTAATCAGTGGTAACTGTTGTACAGTGGGCTCAAAGACAAATACCTTCTTGAATTGTTTTCTTTTGTGACTAAATCTTTAGGGTTTACTTTAAAACACTCCGAAAATGGTGTTTAGAACTGCATGATGTAACACCCCTCCCCCCATTTTGTTTTCTACAAGGCACACATGAAAGTTGTTGCAATGCTGCAGCAAACTGGTATTATACGAGAGATTTTTTTTAACCAGCTCTCCGTGGATTTCACTGTTAATGAACACTAACTTAAATGTGCAAGCACCAAGTAGTTCTTTCATACAGCATTTGAAGCTGACCTAAACAATCTGCAACTCTCATACACTGACAAGTCTTAATAATTTATTGTAGAATAGGGTACGTGCCACATGCAGCAGCGGTTCAAAAGACATATATATATATATATATATATATATATATATATATATATATAGCATAAATGAGTACACCCCCTTTGAAAAGTGAGATTTTAATCAATAGCTCAATGAACATGATCATAATTTCCAAAATATTCACAAGGCTGAGTTTTATGGAACACTTGTTTAGCTCCATAACATGAAATGAAGGTTAATAATATAAATTGTATCACAAAATCTTCAGTTATACGCAGATTAGTTGAAGCCCCGAGCAGCAAAAACTACTACATCTAGTACAGATCCAAGTCTTCAAGGCATGGGATGAACAAATATGGCGACATATTGCAACATCTATCTTTTGCCATTCTTCGAGAACAACCTCTTTTAGAGCCTGGATGCTGGATGGAGAGTGGAGCTCAACTTGTCTCTTCAGAATTCCCCACAGGTGTTCGATTGGGTTCAGATCAGGAGACATACTTGGCCATTCAATCACCTTCATCCTGTTCTTCTTCAGAAATGCAACAGTAGATTTAGATGTGTGTTTTGGATCATTGTTTTGTTGGAAAAGTGCACGACGTCCAAGGGCACGGAGTGATGGTAGCAACATCTCTTTCAGTATGGAACAGAGTTCATCATACCATCAATGAAATGCAATTCCCCGACACTAGCAGCATTAATGCAGCCCCATATAAGGATACTGCCACCACCATGTTTCACTGTAGGCACCCTGCATTTTTCTCTGAAATCCTCACCTTTGCGACACCATACAGTTTTGAAGCCATCTGTTCCAAAAACACTGATCTTTGTCTTATCACTCCCAAGTATAGAGTCCCAGTAGTCTTCACCTTTTAGCAAATTCTAGGCGTGCTTATTTGTGCGTGGGCTTTAGGAGAGGCTTCCTTCGTGGACGATACCTGTGCGTGCCATTCCTCTGCAGTGTGTTCCGTATGTTGTCTCGGGAAACAGTCACTCCAGTTTGGCTATCTACTGCTTTAGCTAACTGCAGTGAACTTGCATGTCAATTTTCTTCAACCCTTCTCATCAGAAGATGCTCTTGCCCACTTCCATGGACGGCCTTGACGTCTCATTTAGATGGTTGTACTTCCATCTTTCTTAAATTTTTGGATCACTTTTGCTACAGTATTATGACTGATATTTAAAGCTTTGCTGACCTTCTTGTAGCCCTTGCCTTTTTTGTGCAAAGAAATTATTTCCTTTCTCAGGTTTCGTCTGTAATTAAGGATTTCTCTGCCATGTGGAGCCATTAATGACAACAAAGAAAAGCCCATCCTAGTTCATGCTAAGTAGCACCCTGTCGGCTGAACACCTTTTAAAGGAATAATTAGACTCACCTGTATTTGAATTCTTGTTCATTAGAATTGTGTAGTCTTAGGTTTGGCTTTTATCCTAAGGCTTTAATTGGGGTGTACTCATTTTTGCAACAGGGGTTCGAATAAATTTGTTAGGAATATCACTTTTTGTTGTGTGCAAATGAACAAATCTAGTTTGCAATCAATGGCCCACATTTGTGGGAGTATCTTGTAGTATAGTATCCCATAGAAAATGTTGATTCTGAAAGGAAACTTAAGGTTTTCGGACAAATCTGGTGGGGTGTACTCATTTATGCTGAGATAAGAATTAGGCTGCATTTTCTGTGGGATTATTTAATATATTGTACCTTTATTGAAAGGACTGCATTCGAAATTCTTGCGGTGGGGCTTTTCTCACCTTATACCTTAATACCTGATTGTAACATAGGATGAAATCTTGAATTAGGTGGAGGTTCTCAAAGACAGACTGTGTTAGTTCTTTGCACGCACTAGCATGAGTGTTGGGTATATTACTTTTTTTTGTGAGGCTACTTTTTGTCACTGTCCTGTTGATGAAGCATGACTTCTTTATGAAGTCGAATAGCATGGTTTCCATGAACTACATGCAGTTGTTTTGTTTTGCAGCAACAGAACCCCACAAACCTGTTTTACCATGTAAATTAATACAATGTTGGAAACAACCTAACATGTAACCCATTCATTCAGTTGAACAGATCACGCCGAAATAAGCAGTCAGTAGACTCAGTATTTTTATATTATTTTTGGGATGAAACTGCATGTATACAGAAAAACCAGCAGAGCTCAAAGACCAGACACTCTTAGATCAAAGAGAAATAAAAAGTTATGGATCGGTAATGGCAATAAGCGTATCCATCATGTGTTCAAGAGTTTGAAATCATTGTCATAATAACAAAAGCTGTTATCAGTAATACAGTGTAGACTGAAATGTTTTAAAACTGGACACTGGAAGGTTAATATGTTTTAATATAAACCCCCTAGAAGTTAAATGATCTATAATACTTTACACTATTTTTTTATTTTATTGAAAGATAATCAAGTCATCTGTTATTATTATTGACAGCAAATCAAGTGTTTTTGGATTTCTAAAGCCCAACAGAATGTTTGGGATTCCTGACACATTGAGGGGATTTTTGATGGCTTTTTAAAAAAAATTATAATTAAAAACCAGTTTTATCCTGAACAGGTGATTTTACAATTTGGTCAGTGCCACATTTTTTGTATGAAAATGCAAAGGAGTAAAAATCAGCATTATCTGTGCAACCTATACCGACAGGAAAAAGGAAAAAAAATTGTGTTAGTCATATTAATTAACAATAAAAACAAGAACATTAAATTAATTGACTATAACAAATATGTGTTCATTATGTTCATGAGCATGATGGCCTATGTGGTTATAAACATCACCTTGTTTTTACATGCAATGCCATTTATCATTCACTCAGTGAAGTAATCACTAAACTTATCCATTGATTGTGTACATTTTGATCCATGAATTTTGCTTTAGTTCTGACCATCTAAATTGTTGTAAACTCTTGAAATGTACTACGTTAGATTTGCTGACAACACCAGGCACTCTGGGTCTTAATATTACAACTTCATTTTTAGTGCTCTAAAGCTTATTCGACAATTAATGATTCATTAACTAAACCCTCTGGATCCACCTAAAATATTAACTCTGTTACAGCAGATGGAATCTGTGAGGTTGTAGTGAAATGTTTGTACATGAATATGCAAGAAGTTTTTTTTCTCTCTTTTTTTTTTTTCTTTTTCAATATATATATTGAAAGCAATGATTTACACATTTTTGGGCACAAGTGTATATCTGACCACTCTTAAATACTTATTGTGAACGGTTAGTATGAATGTACTTGTATTCCCCGTAACTGGAATTGTACCTGTTGGTAGATCCTGTTTGTTTGTTTAAGTTTTTTTTTTTACTTGTCATTGTGTCTTACATGTTTACAGTAATTACCGTGCAATGTCTGGACTGCTATTATCTGCCACTAATGTCTTCTTGCAGCAGACAGCAGTGTGTGAATCTAAGACTAGATGGTAGGTGGCGATGTGGTTAAAAGCTTTCTGCAATGACACTTTTAAAAAACAGTTTTTTAGCTGTTATTTTACTAATTGCTCATCTCCGAAACACAAAAACCTTTGGGATTTTGTTTGGTTTTTTGTGTGGCACACAACGCTCCTGAGCATGGTCGTCAGTTCCCTCGTCAGTATAATAGTTTCCGCATTCAGAGGAATATAGTTTGCCCTTATTGACTTCAGGACTTCGTCACTGTAGCTCTTATGTGAGTTAGACACGGTGAGTGATGTATGTAGGAATGTATGTGTTTCAGAAATCTGATGTGAGGACGGTGTACCTATGTGGGCTGTTTCCCTTTTGTTTCAAATGTATTGGTCTTTATTTGTTTCATTTGCGCACACTTTATTTTGGGATGGGATGATGCTGCTTTCACTGGCATTTTTGACAAAAAAAAAAAAACCCCAGCAGCTGTTAGAACTGTTTTGTGTGAATAGACTCATTGCACTGCTCTCATGAAAATTAAACTGTGGTATTGAAGTACCAGAAGCTCCAACAGCTCCAACAGCATGCAGGATATGTTCTGTTTTTTTGGCATCCAGCACACTAAGCGTCCATTAAAGTCTTTCTCACAGCTCTGGGTGGACAACAGTCCTGCATTAAATGTTTTGTAACTTGCCCTGCTTCTCAAAAACACATTTTGAACAATAAAATTAGACTCTACTGCTATAAACTGGAGTGTGTAATTGGTTAAAGTACAAGCCCAGTCAGTGGTGCGTGCAGCAGGGCAGCCTGTCACTCTCAGAACGCCCTCTTTATGAGAAGAGTGTTATTAAAGTCCACATCTGATGCAAGAGACCAGTAAAAGCCTGACAATGAGAGATCCAGGCTCACATATATTCTATGATGATACTGAAGGGTTTGTAATTATTTTTTTAAATCAAAAATACTGGCATTTTTATTTTAACCTGCAGCATTGAGTGAAAGCAAACATTTGAAAAATAATTAATTTAAGTCTTGAACTGGACTAAGCCAAACAGCTTGTTAAATGATCTTATTTTAGAGAGCCTATTCACCTCCAAATAACTTGTTTTTTTTTACTTATTACTTGTTTCCATCATTTCTTAACTTAATTTTACATTTGGATCATTTCCCTGACTCCGTATTCAAAAGTAACTTTTTAAAATATGCATTCTTTTAAAATACACTATATGAGCAAATATATTTGGACACATCTTAATTACAGAATTCAGGTGGCCCCTTACTTACAGGGCAATCGTAGTGCTTCAGCGTATTAAGACATTTTGCACACAATTTGGGAAAGGCCCTTTTCTATTCCCGCATTACTGTGCCCCACTGCGCAAAGCAAAGTCCACGAAGACACGGCTGGATCAGTTATTTTGCACGTGTCCAAGTAGTCTTTAGACGGTTAATTAATGTGCTAAACAGGCAGTCTATTGTAAACAATTAGGTTTAAGGTGGAGGCTGTTTAAAGACACAAGACTGATGCTGGTTTTTAATTACTGAAAGTCCGTTTTTGTAAGGCAGGGTGATGTTTTGACCATAAGATTGGCCGAGCATGACTGAACAACCTTTCAAGCGGTTAAATAAAAGTCTTTGCACTTCTCCTTTTGTGACAGTCTCATGGCTGAGTCTTATGATCTGCCTGCAGCAACAGTACGAGAAACACAGCCCAGCCTCCTTTCAAGGCCGTGAGGTTCTCGGGGCTGTGGTTCTCCTTCTTGGGAAGCAGGAGGCGCTGCTGCAGACTCTCAGACCCGGTGGAGGGATGTCTGCCAGCTGCTGAACGCTGCGACGTGGAAAGTTTTACCCTGTGCGCCTCCACGTTGAAAAACTCTCCCGAAAGCTGAACGAGGCTCTTTAGCCCGAGGGTCTCTGTGTCCCGGGTGCTCGGTGTCCGGAGAAGGGAGACCGCAGTCTCTCCCTGGGAGGGGTATGGACGGGGCCGTCGCGGTGGTCTTGATCTCTCTGTTCATGTTCGTTGGATGTTTTCTGCTCGGACTCGTACCAGTGCTCATCGGTCTGTCCCAGGTAACGGCATGATCGCTTTATATACCAGATTTTCTCATTATCATCTTTAAACTACCGTCACTGCAGACATCAGTTTTGAAATTCAGCTCTTAACTTCAGTTTTGAAACTTCATTTTTTATCGTTGGATATTGTAAATGCTATTTTTAAAAAAGATTTCACTGAAGAAGCGAGTGGTGAAAGGGAAACTGAAGTGCAACTGCAGACTAATTTGGGCAGTTTATGCAGAGCAAAGGTCTGGCTTAGTCACGTGGCTGTATTTTTTATTTTTTACACTCCACACCCAGACTGTGGAGAGTTACAACCCTAATGGTCAAAACTGAAAAATAAAAACGAGAAGTGATTGATATGAGCATTCTTAAAATTACCCGCGCTTGATTTCAGAAAATGTAGTTTTTGTTTGCTTCCTCATATCTTACTCAGCATTGTAAACCCCTTATAGTTTAATTTTAGTGTGAAATAGAATTATGAGTGACTTCCACATATTTCGGCAGGGTTAATGGTGTGTGGTGGAGAAATTGTTTCACTGGATTTCTTCACAGTGGTGGTAATGGGAACAAGGCATCACAATGTTTACAACACAAATATACCTCCTTTATTTGTTATCCGAAACCATAGATCTGACCGTGTAGGTTTTATATGTGTAATGTTGATAATGTACTAAATCTGAGAAAATAAATGTTGTTTGTAAATACAAAAGAAAAGTTTTGTAAATGTAACACCATCGCAATTTGAAGCAGTGTTTCCAGCATTTGTTATTCATAGTAGTATTCGTTTCACTTTATGGTTTTTAGTTTAGAGGGCTGGGGCAGCTGGAGGTCTGGTGTTTAGCCCCTGCAATCAGAATACAGGACTGGTTCTAAATCTGTGCTCTACAGCAAAAGCTGCAGTTTGTGAGCGTGCTGGGTGCGGGGCTTCTGTGTGGCACCGCCCTCGCCATAATCATCCCAGAGGGAGTGGAGTTAGTGGAGGAGTCATGGAGAGGTAAGACTGCTGTTCTGCATTCACTCTTCCAACTACTTCCCTGCCCTTCCGCTATTACAGTGTTTCATAGACCAGCGGCCCCCAACCTTTTTATCACCCCGTGACCGACCGGTCAACGCTTTTTATTTACTCTGATAGTAAATAAAAAGGAAATACTGTCATTTTTCCGTGCAGCCACGGACCGGTACCACGTGACCCACGGCCCGGTAAAGTCCGCGGCCCTGGGGTTGGGGACCGCTGTCATAGACGACAGTTTTTTCTGTCAAAGCCACCGCTGTAGTACAGGGATGGATTCATTGTACTTGAAAAAAGCATTCCACTCAGACCCTATTCCTTCATTCCCTGTCATTCATTTAATCCTTTCTGGACTTTTATCAAAGGTTCCCTATGTCCAAGCTCTACAGACCTCCAGCACACGAAATACCAATTACTGGTACAAATGACAGAAACCTCATATCAGTTGTGTGACACTATATAGACCGAAACACCTGAATTTAATACTTATGAGGTATAATCATACCCATTGCCACCGGTTTATAAAATCCCCAGACATTTTGCATAACAACACGTTGTGGACGCACTTTAGGGAAGAACCTTTTCTAATCTGGCATGACTTTGCTTCAGCCAAGCTGGGTGAGTTCGGTGTGGAAGTACTTGCCTGGACACTAAACCCTGACCTTAGCCCCATCCAACACCTTTGAGATGAACTGAAACAGAGATTGCGAGCTAGTCTAACACCAGTGCCTGGAATAATAAATGCTCTACTAAATGAATGTTCACAAAATTCCTCAGCTGGGAAGCCTTCTAAGGAGAGTGGAAGCTGTTATATCTGTGCGGACCAGCTCCATATTATAGTATATGTATTTGAATGCATTGTCATCAATGTCCCTGTTGGTGTACTGGTTGGGTGTCCCAATACTTTTGTATAGTATAGGTTTGTTTATGTTAAGATACCAGTGAAATTTCTCTTTACTATCCTTGTGTTAAGATAACTCACTTTTTTGCCATGTTGACTGCTTGTTCGAGAGTAGTTCAGAAAGTTTGTACCTGAAGGTAATTCCACCTCCTGCCTCCTCTCCTTGCAGATGTGTATTGCTCCGGCGTCACAGCTAGGCTGAACACCACAGATTCAAACTTGGCTCTGAAGCCAGATGCAGAGAAAGGCCTAAAGCCAAACTTCTTTGTTGGAGTGTCTCTAGTGCTGGGCTTTACTCTCATGTTTGTGGTCGACCAGATAGCCAACTACTGCTCTGCACATGGTTAGTAGTTGCATGTTATATGATTCACTCTGTCAAATACATTGTTCATAGAGTCTCTTATTATTATCTGCTTATTATATCTAAGCCTATGTTCTCTGCCCAGATCTTTTGTAAGATTGGCCATTCATTGAAGATCGTTCACAAAAATTCCATTCATTGGAATGAGAAACTATAACACACAACTCAGAATAGCATTTTCTCTGCCACAAACTCGGTTTTCCCCGGCAAACGATGCTACCAATGCTGGGAGGGTGAAGGTCCATACTTGATTCCACACATTAAGCGGCACTACATTTTGTCACTATTTTAACATCAGTATTTAACATCTGGCCTGAATAACCGGAGGAGAACACTAACAGGCACTGACTGTGCCGACAGAAAGACACACCAGTAGATCAGATTTTCAAAAATTGAACCCTATTTAAAAGGACAGTTCACCCTAAAATGAAAATGTGATGTTTATTTGCTTACCCCCAGGGCATCCAAGTCGAAGGT
>JBBKCR010011249.1:0-12622 GCA_037577295.1 Ladigesia roloffi | reverse complement strand
ATGGTTCCAGATGATGGGGCAGTGATCAGTATACTGGTGGTGCTGAATGCTGAGTGGCTGGAACTCCTTTATCTAGACTTTTTTAGGCACTTTGCAGCCTGTCAGTAAAACCTTTGTTCACATTTCTTTTATTTAATCTCCTCAGTATGTCAAAGATTGAACAGTCCAACAGAAAATAGTATTTTTGCACTAATTTGGCAATTCAAACAAATATGAAGGAATGAGGGGTGGCTCAAGACTTTTGCACAGGGCTGTCCATCACAAAGTCACAAAACGCTTTATTAATAGCTATGGATTTCAAATAATAATAGTTTGAAGACATGGAGAGATTTTGTGAGGGAATAAGTATTATTCCCCACCCCCGTCATCAAATGGAATCTCTCAGTTGAAAACTCTAAACTGTAGTTCTGAATGTTTGAAACTCCTGACATCCCCTTTTGTCATAATATTGTTTATCATAAAAATGCAACATCACTAAATTATATTAAAAAAAAAATCACTACTTTCAATTTTGGGAGCTTCAGATAATATGGCCAATAACTAACAGTGTTCTTGCGTGTTTTGGCTCATTGCATCAAACCCAGTGGTTTACGTCCACTACATAAACAACCACTGACCAAAACTCCTGTCAGGGAAACTTTCTGCGTCTGAGACAAACATTGCAGCTGCAGCGCGAGAGATTAAAAGTCTTCAGGACATGCGAAAGCAACAAACTAGCAGGAAAGTTGAAAATGCAGAACATAGAGCATACAGACTCGGTCAGAATGGGCCAGAACAATGAACTAAACAAGGTCTCATCATGAAGGATGATACTGAATAAACTCAAGGTGATGTTTAGTTCCTGCATAAAGGACTAACTACAGAGTGACTGAGCCGTTTTAATGAAGAATGAGCCACTAAGAGGATGACACTGCACACTACAGTATGCTCGCTCTCTCTCCATCATCAGTGCACAAAACCATCACCCAGGCACGTCTCATCTTTACCCTGGTCCTTAGTGGGAGATGCACAGTCCTCCTCCGCCACGTCGTTCCCCTGAGGAAGAACAGTCCAGAAACACAGTGAGTGTAAAAAGCACTTGCAATTCGCAATGAGGCAAGTCTGGATTTTTATCTAAACGATTAATGTAACCTTTAGAACACAAACTGAATGGCAACAAGTGGTACATTCTCATCATACAGCAAAATATCTCCTTATATGGTAATTCCCCCAGTTTGCTCGATGTCATGCTGAGCTTTGTTTGGTGCGTCTGTGTAATAATAAAAGCCACCACTGAGGCTTTAAAACGGCGTTACATGCAAATCTACATAAAGAACAAAAATGAACAAGTTTCTATTATTTTCGGTTTTAGAAACAAACAGACTATCTCTGAACACAGAGAACTTTCAGGGTAGTCTCCGCCCACAAGTGGGAGGGGAAAATCCACAGAGGGAGGGGCTCCGGAGAGCAGCCGAGAGAAAGAACAGCAAACAGAGAGAGTGTTGGAGAACAAACGCCGGTTCTAGACTGTTTTACACCGATTATATTCACCTAAATCAGAGTTTACTGATACACTCTGAGTTCTGAGGGTAAACACCAGTTCTAGAATGTTTTACACCAGTTATATTTACTGAAATCAGAGTTTACTGATACACTCTGAGTTCTGAGGGTAAACACCGGTTCTAGAATGTTTTACACTGGCTATATTTACTGAAATCAGAGATTACTGATACACTCTGAGTTCTGGGGGTAAACAGTATATTGAGGTCAAATATTCTTATCGTACCTCTGAATCTTGCTCCTCAGCCATGGCTGCTACAAAGTTATGCTCGTTTGACTCACTGGGGATTTCCTGACAATGAAACAAAAGCTGTTGTTATCATATTGTCATTATCATAAAGTTTCTTCATTGTTTTGCAATACGAACTCTAACCTATGACACCTTACTTGCTGTTAATTGCACATTTTTTCTGTACCAAAATGTATATCTAAATGAGCATTTCTCCACCTTTCTTTATTCATTTGAATGAAATAGGCTTTGTATTGCCTCTGCTCTGATTGGTTGCATTCTATTCCACCTAACTATAAGAGCAATCCTGACTAAAGCACTCTTCAAAACTTCAAAGGGAATGGGTGGGGCTAAACCTCTGAATTGGCAGATTTATGAATAGGCAGGTAAAGTAATTGTGTTTTGTGACATCACAAAAACTCATCTGCACTCAAATCTTTCAGGTGTTTGAAGTAGTCTTTGTTGGGTTTATTAAATTACTTTGATAAAGAAAACTGTCAAATTCAAGCATTCAGACTAAATTTTGATGGACATTTCTCATTAATCTGAAATTGAAATGTGTAAGGAAAAATATTAGACATTAAATTTGATCACTATATCGTCTAGCCTAGCAGTCAAAAGTTTATCCGCTTAGTATCCACTTATTTTACAAACTACAGATTTTTATTCTTGTTAAACATTAGAAAGTTGTTGAGTGAAACAACTATAAATGGAAACATGTGAAATAAATTCCTTTCTGAGAAAAGATAATCTGTACCAGTGCAGGTCTGACTCCTATTAACTGGCTGTTTGTGCTGCAGAGTCCAATTCTAGACTGTCCTTTAACTTGAAATGCACTCGTTACAGTTTCAGCCCTGAACAGCTGCTTAAATATCTAATATATAGTTAGACACATTATCATTGTACTGGGTGGCTTGAATAAAAAATATGACATTTTCTGAACTATGAAGACCTCAAATTGTGAACATACTGTACCTTTTGTTTGCAAAGTGTGGATATTTAGTAAATATTAAGTAAAAATATGCAAATGTTCCTCATCATTGTCTGGTAGTGTGTTTTATCACATCTGTTTTTTCTCTCCACCTCACCTCCCCCTCCTGCTGGGATGGTCCCCGGCTCTCGGCCGGATTCTCATTGGGTTCTTCGCCCTCCTGGCCCGCCATGTAGGATCCGGACATGGAGGAGAGCGTATCGGTGCTGATCTGGGAGTGCTGACTCTGAGAAGAGGCCATGGACATGACGGACTGGGCCAGGCTGCTGCTCACGGGGTCTGAGGGGGTACAGAGAGGGGGTGAGCTGTGTTCAGGGGGCAGTGTGGGCATGTGGGCATCATTACTGTGGCAAAGGCTTGGAATTCTTAAGAAAATACCCAGCACTGTGTACCCAATTATATATTTTTTATATATATTTGAACCTGGTGATCAATCAGGACCTGATTTAGGCCAGTACAGCATCAACATGTTAATAATTATTTAATGTTCTAGAGAACATTTGCTCTCCCACAGCTGCTGGGACATTCTGAATGCTCAGAATATTTTTTGTTGTATCGTCCTGAGAACTACAATTTCTTTTTTGTGTGATTTTCGTTCTATTTGGGCCTAAAAACACACCTTACACTTAAAATTTCTTTGAAATTGTTTTTTATTCTAATTTCTGAGCATGTCCACTGTAGAGGACAGCAGGAAAATGTCCATGTGAAAATAGAACAGAATTTAAAAAGGTGATATTAACCCTTAAATTTGGTCATAAGAATAGAATTCTGTATCACACTTCTGTTGCTTGCAAGGACAACGAAACATGTATTTTAGTTCAACAGTGAGTTATGAGTCTAGAACCTCTCCTCTGGATATTTAGGTGAGATAGTCCTGGAGGCGTGGGTTCTCTTTTTGGTTCTGCAGAGGAACGTTTTGTATTTTTTGCTCTTCATGTGTGTCTCGCCACTGCAGTCCTTGTTCGTGCAAACCCATCACAGGCCACATCACTGGAGAACCCAGGACGTCCTCAACAGAACACTTTAGGATCTGATGGGGGAACTCCAAATACTTAAGAAAGATACTGGTGAATAAAATGTCTATACTATAAAGGCCGGGTCTAAGGAGGACATACTGTAACATTCTCCGAAGAATCCTTCAAAAACCTCCTGAAAACTCACTTAATCTCCTCTCCTAATGAAGATTTAGCACTTAGAACTCTCCTCTGGTTCTCACACGGTCCTGAAACTTGAGTGTATCCTCAAATTGATAAAAGCATCAAAATATATGTAACGGAATGTAACGTTCTCTGATTTATTGTGATGTGATGTAATTCAACGTAATGTTCTTCCTTTCTTGTCTACATTGTTGTTTACATTCTCCATGTGCCTTTGTTTACCTGAACCATGTGAGCCTGTTGTTATTTTGGTCCTGGGGCCTATAGCACAAAACTAGGATAAGGAATTAAGCCGGGATATCTTGGTTATCCTGGCTCAATTTATCCATGATCCGGTTGCACAAAAGCAGGAAAGGGGGCAGCAGGGGGCATAACATATTCTGCTGCTCCCTATCCTGCGTTTTTGCTAATGGATCATGGATAAATTGAGCCAAGATAACCAAGATATCCCGGCTTAATCCCTTACCCTACTTTTGTCCAATAGGCCCCAGGTCTGGCCTTAGCTCCGCCCCTTGTTATTGTTTACTCCCTGTTTTTGCCCTCCTTGTTTTCATTTTTTTTACCCTATTCTATTTCTGCAATTTTTTAAATGTAGAACTGAAATGTTAATTGAATTTATATAATCCAAACACTGTCAGCGGCTGATCTGAGATCTGCTGTACCTTCAGGAGAGGTGATGGTGGAGGAGAGAGGGGTGCCGGTACAGGAGGACTGGTCTATGGCTCCGGACGAGGACAGTGTGAGATTGTCGCTCTCAGGAGTCACGCCACACTGAAAGTATAAAAATGTTTACAGATTACAAAATAAGAATTTAATAAACTTTCCAAGGGCTCCCATGGTAAAAAATAATGTGGTAAAAAATACTTAAAAATGCCTATTTTTATAGTGTAAACCCTTAATATGCACCAACATATGCTCCTAAAACTATTTTATTTCTTTTAAAACTCATTAGCCTTAAAGAAACTGTAAAGGTAAACCCGTATCCGTACTGTAAAGTTTACTCTGAACTCCCGCAGTGCTAGAATGTAAATCCCAATGTTCCCCATGTATAGACTGGATGCAGGTATAAGAAGGTAAAAACAGAAATAAATTCATTTAATTTACAGTAATAAAAATACAGGCTTTAAGAAGAACAGGAATAAAAATAGGAGAAAACTCGAGACGCTCCAGAGGGGAAATTCTGGACTGCAACATCACAGGACAGCAGCCAATCAGCAGCAAGAAGAAATAAATAACGATTTTCAAACCTTCCACCTCTGAGTACAGCGGTGTTTCACATTCCAAGATGCCTTCCTTTGTGGTCCTCTACACAGTACTAAAATATTTATTCAGTTATATTATATTTGGAAAGTTCATATTTATGTTACAAATACAGTAAATCACATTTTTCTAAACAATTTAGCACTAAAATGTATGAAAAGGTATATAGTACTAGGAGAAAAGCTGTGAGGTCCGAGGACGAGGGGCGTGGCATGGCGCCACAAAAAAAAAAAGAATACCTGCAGGTTCAGCGTTGCTGGGGTTTCAGTGATTAATAATTATTTTGCTCATCAGAAAACCGTGAACTGCGTTAAAGTAAGAATTAGATTTTTCAAGATACTATACTTGAGGACATTTAACAATATGTTATTTCTACTGGTCCACTCATCACGAAAGGATGAATTGAATACTACAGTATTTGTTTTAAGTTATTTTATGTAAGACATAAAACGAGCTGACTCAGAGATGACTCAGCCAATAAAGTCATTTGTTTGTGGCTAAAGCCGAATCTAAAACAATATCTGTGTTTTTAAAGTGTGTGTGTGTGGGGAGGTTCAGGGTTCTACCTCCTGTTGGTTCACAGGGAGCTTCCTCCTACAGGCCTGCACCTCAGACTCGCTGCACGACTTCTCGTCCTCCTCCTCGGGCAGCACTGACGAGTTCTGGGAGAGGGACCTGAAGGAGCCCGCAATGCAGACCAGCGTTAAGTTTCTTCTAATAAGAACTTAATCCATGCATGACTAATCCACTTTATGCAGTAAAGTCTAGAGCCTTCCCTCATTTCTTTATATTTTGTGGGAAATAGCAGTGTTACAGAGTAGCGATGAGACATAATTTTCGAAAATACAAGAATATTTGATATACATTCGAATATCAAATAGTTATTTTAAATACCGTTTTCTCACTTAAGGGACTCTGAAAATAAAACACGGAACAAAAATGAGGACGTTTCCTCACCAATACACTAACACTAAAGCTCCCCCATTGGCTACTCTAGAAGGAGAAAACTGAATTTTACAGTGCAGCCTGAATAATACAGAGACCTGAAGCTATTAAAAGTTCTGTATGGGACTCGTTTACATTAAATGGAAATGACGTTCAGTGCAAACTGTGTCATATGAAGCTGGCATACCACAGATCAACCACTACTATGCACAGTCATCAGTCAGCTGTTTCACTGGATTTAGCTTTATTGGCTAGTCAGTTCTAAATGTGGTTAGTGATGCATTTTTATAATTGAGATAGTCTAGAATAGAGTTTAATAGGTGAGTTGCTGTTGTTCATCAGGGGGGTGGGGTGGCGGGTAGTGGTCGAATTGTTCTCCTCGATTTTCGAATAGTGTTTTTGCCAAAAAGTCACATCCCTATTACAGAATACAGTGATTTACTGCACCATGTGCCACTGTGGTGCCACTTGCATTCGAGCCCACGACGTTCTGATCACAGGCACCACACAGAGCGCACACTACAAATACCCCAGATCAGGAGAGGAGGAGACAGTCACTCACTTGGAGCCGCTCCTCTTGAGCTTGAGTGCCTGGCCGGAGTTGACGGCGTGCTCCAGGGGCGAGAGCGAGTGCGCCACCGTGTGGTGACTCTCGCTGCCGTAGGTAGGCAGGGTGCCGGAGACGTGCCCCTTTGTTAGGCCCGGCGGCGGCGGGGCAGCAGGCGAGGGGTTCAGGGGTCCATTCAGCGCCTCCAGCAGAGACACGGCCTCGTAGCCGGCCGGGATGTGTTCCGAGGTCTGAAACACAAAGCCCAGTTCAACACAATTTACAGTGTAGAATATAATTATAAAGATAATGCAGAACCATTCACAGAAGTGAAAAGCTAATAAGCCAATTAACTATAATAATCCCATTAAATAAGATGAGTTTGTTACACCAGATGTTATTAAAAACATAGTGTATTATTCTTTTTCCCCACATTGTGTGAGCAATTTATATTGAGTGGACCTGAGCTACATTACCTAGTTTAAAAATGCAATTCAGTTGTAAACATGTAAACACGTATATTAAATATAAAGTTAAAAACTTTCTGTAAATGACTGGTGACCACTTCGTTCCCTCTCTCTTTTGTTTATCTCTTTTTCTCTCCCTTCTTCAGTCTCCCTGTATCCCATTCTCTTTTCCTCCATTTCTTTTCTATCCTCTCTCTTACTTTTTCCCTCTCCTCCTCTTTCAACATTTTGCGCTTTTTCAATTTCATCCCCTTCCTCCATCCCTCTGTCTCCTGTACCCCTTCTCTCTCGTTTCCTCCTTTTTTTCCTCTCATCTATCGCTTTTTCTCTCCTCCACATTCTACATTTCTTGCTTTTTCAATTTTATCCTCCTTCCTCCATCCTCCTCTCTCCCTGCACCCTGTTCTCTCGCTTTTCCCTGTCCCTCTTTTTTCTCCTTATTAATTTTCCATTTCTATTCCTCCACCTTATAAATCTCTTTCTCCTTCTTTCCCTCCCTCAGTTTTTGTCTCTCTCTACCGCTTTTTCTCTCTCCTTCACTCTTTTCCACTACGTTTTCAGAAAGTCCGCACACATGAATCACTGAATCTCTCATCTACATGTAAACAGAGTCATTCCGAGCTGTTTGATATGAAAAGGGAAACGTACCAAGTCTGAATATTCACAGAAATTGTGATGGGAACCAGATGTCTGTAGCGTGTAATGCCTCCCCAAACGACCTCACAGAAGGTTATGGGCATGAATTTGTTGCCCTTTATGGTCATTTTGAGATCAGGTTTCGGGATTACACATATTTTTAGTACACATGAGAATGCAGCAGGTCCATGTGGGTAGTTTTTTTTAAATAAAATGGCTTGCTGACATCACCACCACAGTTAAAGAATATCTCTCTACACCTCACCATGTCACATAAACACACTCATTGTTCATCTTAATGATGAGTTTTGTATGAAAGTTGACACATCTGTGGTTTTCTAAATGTGAGTTCGGTCAGTGTAATTTAAAGGGGAGCTATAATGCAAAACTCATTAAAGTTATATATAACTTATAATATGTCTATTGGCTTTACAAGACATGTTTGTGAAGTCAAAATAATATCACCAGCTTTATTCTTCAGTTTCCATACTTTTCAAAATGAGCCGTTTCAGACTCTGTCCCTTTTATGCAAATAAGCTGTTGCTGGCTACGCCCACCCACCCCATGTCTAATTTTGAAAAGGCTTGTTTTTAAAGGGCCTGAAAATGTGAAGAATAAAGCTGGTGATATCTCTTTATATCATTTTGTGCAAAGAACTTCATGAATGTGTTTGTACAGCTCATAGACTGATTATAACTAAAGTGAATTTTGCATAATAGGTCCCCTTTTAATCCCGGTGTGAAAAATGGCTTTCGGAGACTAAACGGGGCTCGCTCGGTTACCGAGTGCTCCTCAGAGTCGGACGTCTGCGACGTGATGACTGGGTTGAATCCGCTCTGTGTTGGAGGACTGAGCTTCTTCCTCAAAGCTCGGATCTGCAGCAGAGCCCGAAACGCTGCGGAAATCCACCAACAACAACACAGTCTGATCATCAGGTACAGACCAGCACAACTGAAGCTGCTCAGTGTGTCTGGGGAATCAACATTTGCATTACAAAAACCAGCACGTATGTTCCCACATGAAAGGCAATATATTACAGCAGCCCAATCACTGCCTCCACTCACTCAACCTCTTGAAAATTTGCATTTACATCCACATTCATGGAGTTCGGCAGATGCTCTCATCCAGAGAGACGTTGGGACACACCTTCTCATTCTACAATTTCCTTTGTTTTTATTATGGGCTACATTGTAGATTAATATTGAAAACATCACCCACCGACTGCTCTGATGCAGCTTTGCACTGTGTTGTTTTCAATCAGATTCATGAGGAATCCTGGAATAGAGTTTAATTAACAGGAGTTTCTTCATCAGGAGTTCATTAGTGGAGTTTCTTCCTTCTTAATGTGTTTGGATCATCAGTTGTGATGGTCGGGTCGGTACACAGTTAGTGTTCCTGTTCCACTACTGTTCTACTGCACATTTTGGCAAGAACCACTTAACTAATTAAGTCCATTATTACCCTGTTACAGAACATATTCTGGTTTGTTTAACTATTTTTGTTACAGCATAATTCCATGTGTTCTTACATCTTTGTGTTTCTCTGACCAGTGGTTTGAACAGAGCTGATTGATCAGAAGGAGCTGGACAATTATTGGCTCTGTAGGTAAGCATTAAAGAGTTTTAAATCTAGTGGAGGACCACAGGAACCCAGAGAAGGTCTGTGGTAGTGGAGTGGTGTGAGAGAAGTTTAGTGATTAGACCAGACATGTTGCTGTGTTCTGTATATTAAATTTTATCCATGAGGAACCAAAGCTCAAATCAGTATTAATATATAGTTTTCCAGTGAAGTTTTCAGTACAGAGCAAAAGTCTGGCCCAACCCTCATTTCAAAATATTTTCCTTCCAGAAATCCAGATTACTTTGTATTTTAATATAGTCTTGAGGAGTTCTTCAGGTTTCCTGAAGGACGTTCCAGAGACTCATATTTCCAGTCCAGTCCCTGAACCGGACCAGTTTCAGAGGAATGTTTCTGCTGGTGAAGACACACAGTGACCTACGTATGAATCATTCAAGCAGAACAAAGAGCATCTAACTGAAGTCCTGAACCAGTGAAGAACCAGGAGCAAAAGGTTCCAGATGATGGGACGGTGATCAGTATACTGGTGGTGCTGATTGCTGAGTGGCTGGAACTCCTTTATCTAGACTCTTTGTACCTTTTGACACTTTAATCTAATCATCAATGTAGCATTGATCATGATAGTATTTTGGCACCAACAAGATGATTCAAAGTGAAATACAAAGAAATGAGGGGCAGCTCCAGACATTTGGACAGTACTGTGTATATTTAAATCTGTCTGTCTTCGTGTGATTGGTAGAGAAGCAAGAGTGTTCTTACGCAGGCGACAGATCGGGCAGCAGTTGGCCTGGTAGCGCAGCGTGTCTGCACAGGCGTTGCACAAACACAAGTGTCTGCAGGGAAGGATGAGTGTGTCCCGAACATCTGACAGACACACCACACACTCTGCACTGTTGTCACTAATCTCATCATCAGCCACCTGTAAGCAACAGAGAGTTAGGCCATATTCTGCTCCTGATAAATGAATCAAAGTGGAAGAAAAAGCTCTTTTTAGTACTGTTGGCACTTTTCCATTGTTACAAAGAACCGTGCAGTGCCACAAAGGATTTTATTCTTTAGAAATAAAAGGCCCTGATCTCGAAGTGCTAACAGCAGGCCTTATCCAAGCCGACTGCATCACTGCTTTCCGATTGGTCAAAATATTTCATCATAATATGGGAAGAGGACATTGTTTAATTACAATCTGCACAAAAAACAACAACAATAGAGATACAAACTAATAGCTGTGATGTGATGATGTTCCAGCTCAAATGTTTAATCTGAAGGTACATTTGAGTGTTAATTTTCTACGACAAATCTATCTTTAACTCTGAGAGAGACGTGAAGGAGATCCAGGACCTCACTTACAAGTTCTCTGGGTTTGGTTCTCATCACACGGATAATGAACGCAGAGAGAACATTCAACATTCAAACAGGACTAGAAATAATAAAAGAGCTCGATAACAAAAAGAAAAACTCTCCCCCCGTTCGACTCCAAGGACACGGTTTTGGGATGAGCGGCCAGAAACTGTGGAGAGAATCGAGTCAGAAACTCCAGTACCGGACTCGATACACTGGAAATCCAGAACCTGATACAAAGACCACAACTGGTTAAAACTATCCACACTAGCTCAGCAACCATTGCAAATACAGTCTAGGAAATTCTGCTTGACTGATAAGACTCTTACTCTTCAGGTATTAAGAGATTTTCTAGAGGAAAAAAGGAAGTGATCTACGTGAACACACCACTGTATATGGTGTGAACAGCACGAAATTCCCCCTCTGCATTTAACTCGTTCACCGAGTGGCACTCAGTACCTGTGAGGTTGCTAGTGGTCTCGGGGATCGAACCCAAACTCTCTGATCGCTGGGCGTGTGCTCTAGCACTGAGCCACTACCCGCCCCGTTGCTCTACGAGAGTGGAGCTGTAGTGGCGACAAGAAAAGATCGATACGCAAATTTTTGAATCGATATCATATTTTTTGAACGACAATCGATATCGATCGGTGAATCGATTTTTTTAACCCAGCCCTAACCCAGCCACTGAGGACATACAATGATATAAAAGGACGTGAGTGAGAGCTTAAAGTCAGGAGTGTGAGGTGTTTATGCAGCTCAGGGGTTCAGTTCAGGTCAGATCCATTAGAAGAGAATGAGATTAATGACTTACTTTAGATTCCTGGCTGTTGTATTTGTTTTCTATGCCATAGATCTCCTGCAGTAAGTAACTAACACCGTCCACCTGTAGGAGCATCAGAACCTCCATCAGAACTTGAGATCTGGCTAATTAGACATCCAATGTATTTTTACAGTTAGGTTCCTCACCACTTGCTTCTGTTTCAGGGGTTTTACGCAGAAGCTGCCATCCATGTGCTACAAGGAAAGATTAATTTGTGTCTTTTTACATGTCAGAATGGGTCTAATTTGTGCTTTACCACTTAATTCTACAAAGCCTATATTTCACCAGTGCAGAAATTACTGTGTCCTAACATATAACTGTATCTTTATATTACAATTGTATTACAAGAATGGCATCTCTATTAGACTTAATTGCAAATGAATTGAAACGCACCTTCTCAAAGGTTGCAAGAAGTATATGGGAGTGTCCTAAATGATCTGTAGGGAAAAAGTGATACAATAGAAAGGTGCACTGTCACAAAAATACATTTTTAAATTAGATTTTCGGTACAAAAATCATAAATGCACCCTCAAAAGAACAACATTATCAAGAAAACATATTTCATCAAGTAAAAAAATTGTTTTGGCTCATACAAATTCAATGTGCTTCACACAAATTAAAATTTTAGGAACAAAAGTAAATACAATAAAAAATAATGCATAGAAAATCAATAGAATATGGCTATTTTAGAAAGAAGCTCACAATAAAGTCTTAATACCTGGAACTTTAAGAAAATAACTGCAACAGAATATAATTCAGTTTGTATTATTTTCTGAATAGAAGTATGTTCTCTTAATAAAGGTACTGTAGATGTTTTGTATGACAGTACATGAGACAAAACCACATATTATTATACTCACCATCTCCTTCATCCACCACTGCTTGCACAACCATGGGGAAGATTTCTTTATCCATGTCGAATAGAAGCTAAACGACAACAGACTCGCATCAGTGGTCAGCATACACACACAAACACACACACACACACACACACACACAAACACACACACACAAACAAACATACACTTACACTCACAGACACACACACACACACACACACACACACACACACACACACTCACACACTCTCACACACTCACACACACTCACACACT
>JBBKCR010011239.1:0-12622 GCA_037577295.1 Ladigesia roloffi | reverse complement strand
TGATGATGATGATGATGATGATGATGATGGTGATGATGATGATGATGATGATGATGATGATGATGATGATGATGATGGTGATGATGATGATAATGATGATGATGATGATGATGGTAATGATGATGATGCTGCTGCAGCTGCTGATGATGATGATGGTGGTGATGATGATGGTGATGATTATGATGATGGGGATGATGATGATGATGATGATGATGATGATGATGATGATGATGGTGATGATGATGATGATGATAATGATGATGGTGATGATGATGATGATGATGATGATGGTGATGATGATGATGATGATGGTGGTGGTGATGATGGTGATGATGATGATGGTGATGATAATGATGATGGTGATGATTATGATGGTGATGATGATGTTTATGGTGTTTATGAAGATGTTTAAAGAAAGGTATTTAGTAGTATAAAGTATAAGAAAGTAAAAAGTATAATTAGTATAAAGACAACGCCAGGCTCTTAAACACTTTTCCAAAACGCCCCACCAGATTTTGTCCTGCTCTGAAGGTTTTGCCTTCTCTGAGTGAGATGGTTCAGTGCTGTGTCTCCAGCGGGACCTCCTGAGCTCTGGGTAGAACGTGGGAGCGAACAGCAGCTGTGTTCGTGCTAACAGAGACGTAAAGCTGTGAAAAGACGCTGCCTTTCTACACAAGTTATTCTGAGAACCTGCAACAAGGGATGCATTTTAATACTGGATGGCATTTCTGCAAATCTCTTTGATTAATATTTTCTCACCCTCCCTTATTGTGTAAGACCTCGTGGCGCTGACGGAAGCTAATTAGGGAGACGGAGAACCAGACGGGTGTCCAAGGCCTCGTGATTGGAGACCAGGGTTTTAAACTCACTATCATTATTTTTTGATGAAGCCGGGCTCGATGTGTGATGATAAAGAGAAAAGGGAGCCTGAGTGTAATGAGCTCTGGCTTAAGGTTCTTGGTTTTTAAAAATGACTTTAAACTGAATATTTGCTTCCATTAAAACTGCTTAAAATTAGAGCAAGGCATGAAGATGAAATACCAACTCACCCATGCAGCGCAGTACCAAATGCTGATAATACTTCTATATGGAAGATAACACGATGAAAATTTCATCATAATTCACAGTTAAAACCAAATGTGGCGAAATATTTTTTTCATAATAATGCCCATTTAACCTGGAATCAACTTCAGAAACAGTTAAACCTTGTTATGTTCATTCCTATTTCTGGTTTTAATCTACGTTGCACATATTTTAAATTGTCAATGTGTTTTTAGGTCATTTGTGAATGTTTTGTTCATGTATTAAGTTTATAATGTAAGTTTATTGTGTTATTCTGTTACCTCATATGTTGTCTGTGTTTTTCATGTTGTGTGTTTTGTAGTTATGTTGTTTTTAGTGTATATAATTTTTTTTTCTTGTTCAAAGCTCACTTGCAAAAAAGACTAATGTCTCAATGAGTCTACCATGGTAAAACAAAGGAAAATAAATAAATAAATAAATATGATTGTGGAAAAATCACACTCCTGTTCTTCTTATGTTTTATTATTATTTTTAGTTTTATAAATGACCTTCAGCATTACCCAAGTCATCTGAATGTCCTCACAAAATTATAAATACCAACGTGTGTGTGTGTGTGTGTGTGATTTCCACTGGTTTATATTTGTATTTATTAGCATAGCAGTTTGAGTGAAAAGTGCAATTGTTTTTTAATTTTTGCATTAATTTCTGGATACTCGGCCCCTGCGATGCTTAACGAGTCCACCGGCTCCTACAGAGTCCCCTAACGAGCAGATCAGACCCACCTGAACGCTTAATGGAAAGACTCTGACCTTTCCGTGCGAAGGTCTTACCGCGGTCAGCGGCACAGGCCGGGTTTAATTAGTGCAGAAATGTAATATTTCCAAAGTGTAATATTTCTAAACCACTGACCTGTCATGTCCGTTTATGGCCCTAAAGCAGATGGAAGTCTCCTCGATAAAATTCCAGTGTGTGTAAAATATTGATTTTCTATGTTTCCAAAACAGATAAAACAGTCTGGAGTCAAACGGAGCAATGAACTAAAATACGTGTTAATTCAGGATTTATTCAATTAGGAAAAGCCTTTAATCTGAAGCAAAAAAATTATTTTTAGATATTAAAGGCTGGATATCTAACTGTTACAATCTACTGTTACATTGTGATTTTGTTGACTTACTGTTTTGTGTCAGATTCACATCCCTCCCACACCTCCGTTACGCTCTGTATGGTTCATTTACTGCATTATTTCTGTTATTCCATCCACTGCCTCCTCTGCAACAATAATCACACTTATGGTGCAACACTAGTCACTCTGGGACACACTGTACTGTTACATTGTTACACATATGTTTTACCAATTGCATTGCTTTACTGCTACATTGCTTTATTGTCTTTGAATTATTTCATAATTCTGTAATAGTGCTACACTCATCACTCTGCAATGTTTATATCCCATTTATACCAGACTGTTATGCTATATTACTGTTACACTGTTACACTGCAACATTGCATTACTGTTACACTGCTACACTGCGTTACTGTTACGCTGTTACACTACATTACTGTTACAATGCTAAACTGCATTGCTGTTACAGTGTTACACTGCATTACAGTGTTACACTGCAACACTGCATTACTGTTACACTGTTACACTGCTACATTGTATTACTGTTACACTGTATTACTGTTACAAAGTTACTCTGCATTACTGTTACACTGTTACACTACTTTACAGTTACACTGCTACACTGTGTTACTGTTTCACTATTACACTACATTACTGGAATAGTGTTACACTACATTACTGTTACACCAATGTTGTGTCTGTTTATTATATTGTTTCTACTGTTTCTATTGTAACTCGCTCTTTGTGGAAGGCTGTTAAATGTTGCTCTGTAGTCGGTGGAGTCTCATCACTGTCTGTGTTCACACTAAAGGAACCTGGAACCTCAAACAAAAACTAAACATCATCCAAAGTGTTGAATCAAACTGATGAAAAGAAAAAAAGATCAAATTGACCCCAAATGTAAAAGAAGAATTTCATTTTTGTCGGTTTTGACGTGTCTGTTTTCCAGTGCCATGCTGGCAGTGGTCCAGTGATAAAACGCTCCACGTTCTGAAAGAGGTTCAGAAATTAGGTTAAAGTCATGAAGCTGTATGAGCATCTTAAATTATGCACAACCTCACATTGATGAAAGGGCTGGACAGCGTAAAGGTTACACCTTGGGAATTACGAGGCTGGGGTGATTGTTCCTCACAAAGCTGTGATGTGAGAATCTGAGCAGAGACCTGAAGGGCTTCTCAGCAGGAACTTCTCTGTGAAGAATGAGGTGTAGAAACTTCACCCACAGGTTCAAAGTCCTTCAAAATCTTAAATGCTATTTTAAATGCAGGTATTGAAGCTTCACACCTGAAGAGAAGAAACATGGAGCAAAAGGATCTACTTATTACAGAAGCTCTCCTGCAGTTCTCCTCGGTTCTCAGTTCCTTCTCTTTAACTCCTTAACTAAACTGTCCTACTTTGGGAGTCGAGACTCAAATTTGATCACTGAGAGAAATTTCAGACTGGTTTATAAGAGCCCCAGTTTCCTTATGGATCTTCTGGTGGATCTGAAGATCTGCTGGTCTGAGCTGAATAAAGATCAGAGCAGTGAGAGAAAACAAATCTGATGAAAACTGGGATCGGGCTGAGATCAGAGGAAGCTCTTTCTCAGAAGCCGTTTAAAAGTGACTTTATTTTAACTGCTGTAAACATTCACAAATGCGAATTTTAGCCTAAAAGTCGCTTCCTCAGTGATCAGTACAGTTTTAAGCCATTAAGATCTGTGATCAGTTTTCACCATGCAGTTATATTTGTAGGAGATCTTATTCGGAATGTTGAACTTTTATCTTAGTTTAAATTTTCCTTTCCTCTGGGAACCCTTTGGAGTCAATTTGTTACATCTCCCCCCATGTCCTGAGTGAAGACAGAAGAGTCCTTAGAGTTTCATGCTTTAATTCTTTATTTCCTAAAAGCAAAATGAAAGACTCAAAGGCCAGAATACACAAACAAAAGGACTCTTTAATGAAACAATAAAAAAGACTGCCTTTTTCAACGAATAACCCATAACTAGAACAGAACTGAAAACCCCTTAAATACAAAAACCCACAAAGCAATCCTAACAAAGGTCCATAAGCCCCTGATCACACCAGCAGCTGCCTCTTCTAATTCCCTAATTAGAGGTTGGTGTGACCAGTAGGCCAAACAAACACAAAAACAGAACTAAGTGTGACCCCTAATGGTCACCCGACATCACACAGTTCCTACACATGATCTCCATGTTTTGGGTTCTTCTGAATGCTTTTGTTCTCCTGAAATCTGACATAAAATTTCAGCAGAATGCTTTCTTTTCTCCTTCTTTTTCTTTTTTTCTGCTAATACAGGCCTGACACTGTTGCCGTCTGTCTGGAGATCTCGGCTCTGGCTCGGTTTCAGGTCTGGAGAGTCCATTAAACCCACAAGCTGAAACGGATCAGCAGCCAGAGCAGCTGCAGACTCATTCGTCTGTCTGGTTTCAGTGAAGGCCGTCTGTTTTCCTGTGAATATTCAAGTTCTTAAACCAACACTCTGTAGAAACTGTGGATCAGAGCGGCTTCCAGAAGATCCTAACAAAGACCTTTTGTTTTTATTGCAATTGCTGTTAATCTAGTAAATCCCTGCAATACGTTCCATAAAGAATGTTGTGATGAGGTGATAACATGGCTATGAATGCCTGTTTATTAAGTGTAAACCCTAATTATGCCACCAGTTATGCTCTCAAAACAGTTTAATATAATTTAAGAGTGAAAGAAACTTAAAGAATATGTAAAGGTGAACCTGTATCTGTACTGTAAAGTTTACACTGAGCTCCCGCAGTGCTACAGTGTAAACCCTGATGTTCCCCCTGTATAGACTGGACTGTAACTCATGCAGCGCCGTTTCTTTGGTATAAGCCGGTAAATACAGTAATAAACACATTTAATATACAATAATAGAAATACAGGCTTTAAGAAGAACAGAACTAAACACAGGAGAACACTCGAGACACTCCACAGGGGAAATTCTAGACTACAGGGCACAGGGCAGCAGCCAATCAGCAGCGAGGAGAAATAAATAACACACCTGGATTGGCTACTTACAGATCTACTGCCTCTGAGTACAGTGGCGTTTCACTGTCCCAGGACACCTTTCTCATTGTTTCTCTCCACAGGACCAAAACCTTTATAATTATTTATTATATGGAACTGTGGCTGAATTTACATTCATATTTATCTTAGTACATTTTAGTTTTCTTTATAATTTAGCCCTAAATTGCATGAAAAATCATATATTGCTAGAAAAAAAGCTGTGATGTCTGGGCCTTGTCTGTCAAGCCTCCTCGTCCTCCTGCTGGTTGTTTATGTTTGGGTGTAGTGCTTATCAAGCCACCACAAGAGCTAAGGGGCGTGGCAGAGGATATCAGTAGGTTCCGCATTAGTGCTGGGGTTTCAGCAAACAAATATTAGTTTGTTTGCTGAACCGTATGTAAGTGGCTGGTTCCTGTATACTGTCATTATTGTGGTACTTTACAGGAAAATATAGGATAACATGTTTTATAGGATCTATGAACTAATGTCAGTTCTTTCTAGTTTACTCTTAATTTACAGTAATATCTGGTTAAACTACTTTTCTAGAATTCCCAGATATTTGTTGTCCTAGAAATCGATGCAGTCTGTTCTGTAAGTTCAGGTCTACATAAATCTGAATGGTACACTAAAATATACTCTTCAAGAAAAGTGATCTCTAGAGTAAAATAGTGAAATACATGCTGAAAAAGTGCATTTTTTAAAGAGCATATTAAATTTTTACAGATTACATTATTTTTCTCTGAAAATAAGGTTTGATTGCCCCGTAGTTGGGCACTGGGTAGCACTTTTACCCCACAATTCCAGCTCGTGGGCTCTGTGTGTGTGTGTGTGTGGCGCCTGCATACCCCAGGATAGTATCCAGGTACCTGCCTTCCTTGTGAGGAATAATTATTTGATTATTCCTCAATAAACCAATAAGGTTTAATTGCCAAATGTGTGAACTGACTTTATATCCCATTAGGTTCTGATTATCTTCAGCAGGTCAGAACTAAACAGGACGGCGGCTCTGCTCCTAATGGTGGCTCAGGAATTCAGTATCCAGTTCTGAGATCCCTCAGACACGGTGCCCATGCATACACTGTTACTATGGCAACCAATGTGAATATGCAACCAAATGCACCTGCAGTGTGACGATACAGATCAGATTAAAAACACACACAGGACTCAGGACAGCTCAGTGTTAGGGGCCTGTCGGTATGTTGTCAGTTGTTTGTCAGTTGATTGTTAGTTGGTTGGTGGTAGTTGTTGGCTGGTGGTCAGTTGGTTGACTGTCAGTAGGAGGTCAGTTGGTCTTCAGTAGGCTGTAATAGGTGGTCAGTAGGTGGTTCATTGGTTGTCAGTGGATTGTCAGTAGGTGGTTCATTGGTTGTCAGTGGATTGTCAGTATGTGGTTAGTTGGTAGGTGTTCAGTTGGTTGTCGGTTTTCAGTAGGATGTCATTAGGTGTTCAGTTGGTTGTCACTAAATTTTCCAGTTGTCAGTAGATGTTCAGGTGGTTGTCAGTAAGTTTTCAGGTTGTCAGTAGGTTGTAGGTTCATGGATGTACAGTTGGTTGTCAGTTTTCAGCAGGTTGTCAGTAGTTGTTTAGTTAGTTGTCGGTAGGTGGTCAGTTGGTTGTCAGGATGTTTTCAGCAGGTTGTCTGTACGGTTCAGCAGGTTGGCAGTAGGTTATTAGATTTCATGTAAATATCTTACAATTCTACACTGTATTATTTAAGTGGCAACTAGGCTGCCAGATTTTATAAAGTGTTTCATCTTTTAATAAATCAATTAATGACCATCGCTCTGGCTGAATTAATGAATATATTAGTGTAATTGTGGAGGTGTGTATCCTCTTACTTCAGGGCCCCCTCAAGGCTTTTTTATGCTGGCAGCAAATGTATCAATCAAAAAAAATAAAATGATAAATTTTTTCATTCCTTCTTTTCACTTTGTGTGGAAATGTGAAAAAAATCAGGAATTCCTAAGGTCAAAAATATAACATTTCAAATTCAAAAGATATCAAAAACTCAAAAACTGGCAGGCTCCCCAGCTGGAGGGATGATGGATATTTGACTGGAGATAGGTTACATGTTCACAGGCCTCCAGAATTAAAGTACAAGAGCTCGAAGAATGGTGTGAGCCCGGAGCCGGCGGGGTGAGATATGTTAATATGTTCTTTGGCTACACTCTAATTTACCCATCTGCACACGCCCGGGGCGGCAGAGCGCACCTGAATTATACATTAACGACAAAATAGAGTCATGAGTCCCAAGGTTCTCAGCATTCGAGAAGTAGAATCACAGTCGAGAAATAGAACCACTGCAGAACCACAGCAGGACCACACTGGACTCACAGCAAAATCATAGTAGAGCCACAGGGGAACCACAGAAGAAACACAGTATAACCACTGCAAAGCCACATTCAAGCAGAACAAAGAGCGTCTAACTGAAGTCCTGAACCAGTGAAGAACCAGGAGCAGATGGTTCCAGATGATGGGGCGGTGATCAGTATACTGGTGGTGCTGAATGCTGAGTGGCATCACTCGTGTCTTTAGGCAATCCTTACAGGTCATGTTCTCTTGATCTATGGAGATGATACAAGCAGTGCATGAGCTCATTAAAGGTCACAGTTGGACATTTTACTGTGATCAGCAGCTGTGAACACAAACACAGAGTGGTTACACTACATTAGTACACTAATGTAGTTTAACAGTGTAAAATAATGCAGTGTAACAGTCATGCACTGTGACAGTGTAACAGTAATATAATGTAACACTGCAACAGTAATGTAGTGTAACAGTACTACAGTGTAAGAGTAATGTAGTTTAACAGTATAACAGTAATGCAATGTAACAGCACTGTAGCGTAACCGTGTAACAGTAATGCAGTGTAACCGTGTAACAGTAATGTAGTGTAACCGTGTAACAGTAATGTAGTGTAACAGTGTAAAATAATGCAGTGTAACAGTTATGCACTGTGACAGTGTAACAGTAATGCAGTGTAACCGTGTAACAGTATTTAAAAACAGCAAAAGAAATTGCACTAGAAGTGCAGAAATGTAAAAGAAAATGGAAGAGAATGGTGCAGAATGGTTTGGGAACATTGCTTTGAGGATCTGATAGTTTGTCAGTTCACCAAAATCCTGAATAACAACTTCACACACTTGCTTTACAGGAACAGATTTAAACAATATAATACAATAGAAAGACACTGAGTAAAGTAATGAAGTATTAATAAAAGAATACACGGGAATTCTAACTGTGTGTCTGTAGGATCTGATAGTGGGTCTGTTCTCCTAAATCCTGGATGATGACTTCAGATCCAGGAGCTGTAGCGGTGAACCACCTGCCCTGCCCGGAGTGGGATCAGTCTCAGGCGAGAATCTCGAGCTGTTCTGGGATCAGCGGCGTCTGTTGTGACCCGGAGGAGGGAGGAGGCGCTGCGAGCCCGGGTCTGTTCATCACGGCCTAATTAATCCACCCCGGGCTGCTGCGTCTGCGGACGCTGATAACAAGGAATATTACGCGAACATTTGCACGTTTTTTTTCCCATCCCATGTTTCGCGGGGCTCCGGGGCGCGGCGTTATCCGGCAGACATCATTACAGTCAATCCACACCAGCACACACGCCCAGGCCGTAATGACCTAGATGTGAGATCCGTACACAGGCGCGTGGCGTCTGGAGGTCTGGTACCGGCTGGTGTGACTAAAATACTGAGCGGCATTAATTACAGCATCAGGCGGCAGATCCATCTATATGGAGAGTGTTAAGTCATGCTCTGAATCTGGCTCTCCTCATTACTGAGGACCAGGCAAATGACCCAGGGGGGTCAGACCACTCAGCTCGTGTAGAATGAAGAGAGAAAACTGTGGAAGCAGTGGAGTCCAGTGCACATACAGAACTCTGTCCGTCATTTCTATTTGATTTAGTTTTGAATCACACTGTTGGAGCTAAAATGCTGTTTTTGGTCTGTACACTGTTTTTGGCAGTGCAACAATGTAACAGTGTAACAGTAATATTGTGTAACAGTAATGTAGTGTAACAGTGTAACAGTAATATAGTATAACAGTAATGTACTGTAACAGTGCAAAATAATAGTGTAACAATAATGCAGTGTAACAGTATAACAGTAATGCAGTGTAACAGTATAACAGTAATGCAGTGTAACAGTATAACAGTAATGCGGTGTAACAGTAATGCGGTGTAACAGTAATGCAGTGTAACAGTAATGCAGTGTAACAGTAATGCAGTGTAACAGTAATGCGGTGTAACAGTAATGCGGTGTAACAGTAATGCAGTGTAACAGTAATGTAGTGTAACAGTATAACAGTAATGCAGCGTGACAGTAATGCAGTGTAACAGTATAACAGTAATGCGATGTAACAGTAATGCGGTGTAACAGTAATGCGGTGTAACAGTAATGCGGTGTAACAGTAATGCAGTGTAACAGTAATGCAGTGTAACAGTAATGCAGTGTAACAGTAATGCGGTGTAACAGTAATGCGGTGTAACAGTAATGCAGTGTAACAGTAATGTAGTGTAACAGTATAACAGTAATGCAGCGTGACAGTAATGCAGTGTAACAGTATAACAGTAATGCGATGTAACAGTAATGCGGTGTAACAGTAATGCGGTGTAACAGTAATGCGGTGTAACAGTAATGCAGTGTAACAGTAATGCAGTGTATCAGTAATGCAGTGTAACAGTATAACAGTAATGCGGTGTAACAGTAATGCGGTGTAACAGTAATGCTGTGTAATAGTATAACAGTAATGCAGCGTGACAGTAATGCAGTGTAACAATGTAACAGTAATATAATGTAACAGTGTTTTGAATCACCCTGTTGGAGCTAAAATGCTGTTTTTGTCTGTCAAACTGTCTGGATGTAACTGGTCCTTTTCGGGGACTTGACTGAAAATGAGAGTGTCTGAATGTCCTTCAGGAAGCCTGGAGAACTCTTCCTCAAGAACACATTAACATCTGGAACTCTGGAAGAGAAATGTTGAGACTTCCGCAAAGCAATGGAGCATTCAAGAAAAGGTCGTATTCTGTTTCATTTCTAATTAAATAACTACAATACTATAAAAAACTCAATAGTACCTTAATATAAAAAAATTACGCTATATAAAATCATATATAATTACTCTCACATAAACAGGCTGTGTGAAGAGTTTTCTGGATCTCTAGAAGTTAAATATGAAGAAATAAGGAACATTCGCAGATTGCTTTACATGCAATATAATGTTTTAAGTTTGCTACCATTATACCACAAACAATACCAATAAACCTGATGTGATTTCAATAAACAAAGACAGATTTATATTTGTCATAAATCTTTTAAGAAACTTGATGTAAAGAATCTCATGAATTTGCACTAAATTAATCCAAAGCTCGACATATCTAAAACAGTTTTAACTGATTCAGTTTAATTGCTTTCACACTTAACAGATTTTAGCTGATTTTAAGGAATTTGAATCAATAAATTAAAAAAATGTAATTATTTAAATAAAATCAAATAGATGAAAATACCTAAAATCAAACTATGCCATGATTAATTGTTTTGAGTGTGGTGCCATACTAAAGGAAGGGAAGTGACTCTGAATGATATTCAAGCAACCAATCACCAACAACACAATCAACCAACCAATCAATTATTCAACCAAATAACCACCTAATCTACCAACCACCCAACCAATCACTCAATCAACAAACTACTCAATCAATCAATCAATAAACCAACCAATCAACCAGCTAATCAACCAATTAACCAACCACCCGACTAATTACTTAATCAATTATTCAACCAAATAACCAACCAAACAACCAATCAACCAAATAACCGGGCAATCAAGCAAGCAACCAACTAATCATTCAATCAATCAATTAATCAATCAACCAAATATCCAGCTAATCAACCAATCACCCAACAAACCAACCAATCAATTATTCAACCAAATAACCAACTAATCAATCAAGCAACCACCCAACTAAACATCAAAATCCAAATAACCAGTGAATGAACCAATCAGTCAGTGGCGCCGCCCTAAAGGTAAGGAAATGGCCTGCAGTTTTCTGTGGGAGGACCCGAGCCGTGCCCGTTCGTTTCGGGGTATAATCAGGCTGCGCCTCGGTGCCAGCGCTGCTCGGGGATTCGGCTGTTTGACTGTCATGTCACCTCGCGCCGTGGCACCGGGCCGGGATGCTCCTCGACAGGCCGGCGCTGGTGTAGTCATCCTGGCTGACAGGTGTTTGATTGTGGCCGATGATGAGAGACGGCTCGCCCTCGACAGGGGCAGCGCTCCCCGAGCTGACAATCTGAATTACAGTCCGGAGCCTCCGAGCCCTTAGCGAGCACCAGCCTGCACGTATACACACACACACACACACACACACACACACACACACACACACACACACACACACACACACGTACACATATACACACACTTCAGAGTCACTTCCCAAGCACTCAAACTCCAGTCACAGCAAGCCAGACTCGCTGATGCAACTAGAGGGCCAGGGACCTTATCAACTCGTGAGGTTTCTTCTAACACACACACACACAGACACACACACACAAACACACACACACACACACACACACACACTGCGGGAATGGAAGACTGAGATAAATATCATAGTTGCCATTGCTGGGTTGCTGAGCACTGCATGCTCATAGCAAAATAACATTCAGCTTGTGAACAGGGAATGGATAAAGAATGCAAAGATATTTGATGGATTCTAATGATTAGTATGTTATACATTTTGATTTTCAATCACTCAATCAATCACTCAATGATTCAATCAATCAAACAACCAACAAATTAACTAAACAACCAAACAACCAACCAGCTAATCAACCAAGTAACCAGCTAATCAAAGCTAATCAATCAACCAACCAACCAACCAATCACTAAATCAATCAACCAACCAATCAATAAATCAATCAACCAACCAACGAGCTAATGAACCAAATAACCAGCTAATCAAAGCTAATCAATCAACCAACCAACCAATCAATCACTAAATCAATCAACCAAACAAACAATCAATCACTAAATCAATCAACCAACCAACCAACTAATCAATAAACTAACCAATCAACCAAATAACCAATCAATTATTGAACGAAATAACCAACTAATCAACCAATCACTCAACCAATTAAACAACTAATTAACCAGTCAGATAATCAAACAACCAATCAACAAACGAATCAATCAACCAGCAATGCAACAAATCGCTTAACCAACCAAGCAAACCTTCAGTCAGTTAACTTCCCTACAAACTGACCAATCCACCAATCAATACTCAGTAAGTACTCAAATATTGTATCAAATAAAATGAAGGAGATATAGATATATAGACAGACAGATAAATAGACTATAGATATATATGAAGATAGATAGACAGACAGACAGATAGATAGATAGATAGATAGATAGATAGATAGATAGATAGATAGATAGATAGATA
>JBBKCR010011212.1:0-12624 GCA_037577295.1 Ladigesia roloffi | reverse complement strand
ATTATTATTATTATTATTATTATTATTATTATTATTATTATTATTATGTTTAAATTAACAGCATTTGTTTTCTCTATTTTTTATGTTGTGGTTTGGTACTAGCAATTCTGGTTCGTTTCTGATCTGAGATTAATTTGTACTAGAAGCAGAGTTTCAGGTGCACAGAGCATTGTGATTGTGCTTATAGGGGAGGATTCCCAGAGACTGTTATTAAAATTTTATGCAACCCCAATTTTTGTTTTCAGAATTTTATTTGAATGAACTACACTTTTAACTAGTTCTTTTTCAGTGTGAACTGGCACAACACTGGTTGTATAAGTGTTGTCTTTGAATCGCCTTATGAAGACTATATTTGAAGAAAGACCTCATGCTGGTGAGCCAGGTTTGTGAAACATGATAAAATTCATTACAATAGACTAGCCTTGTAATGTAGGTGTGTTATATACTCTTTTTAGTTTAGTAGTTTAACATTAGTAGTTTAGACATTCCAAACAAATCCAAGATGTATTATCACATCAAACAATCACGAGCACAACATGCCTAAACCGAACAATAACAATAGTATTTGCTCATGTACTCAATTAAGCAGTCTTGGGCCAATAAATAATTTTGAAATAACCTAATTTAATTGAAGGCGGAGAAAGAAGATGGCAGCAGCAGCAGGTTATCCCCCATTTGACACTTCAAACACAAAACTCTGAGTGTTGTAAATTAGCCACATAGATTAACAGCGTATTTCATAAAATAAAAAGCTCAAATTAGTGTTAGCCATTAGGGATGAGCCGGATACTGAGCCAGCTGAAACGAGTATCCGGTACGGATAAAGCACTTTTGAAGAGTACGAGTACCATACAAGTAATACGTGTTAATATCTGTGCTCGGATTGAATAAAAATTCTCATTGGGTAGCTGACTGTGTCTGTGTGCAGTGACATCACGCACATGCGTCGGCGTGTAGTCCGTGTACTACCGTGTATTGTCAGTTTCGGTTTTAGAGCCAGCGCATGTGGAGATTAAAAACATTTATACATTTAAATATTTGGCTGTTCAGATTTGGCTGTTCCCTCCCTCTCTGTCTCTCTCCCTCTCTGTCTCTCTCTCTCTCTGCCGGTCATTCGATTTTTTTTTAACCGTCTGCTGCTTCCAACAAGTATTTTATAAAAAAAAATTAAGGTAGTTGTGGTATAAATAATAAAAAAAGCTATAAATAATAAAAAAGCTACACACACAAACACACACTCACATACCTGGTGTGGAAATGAAAAAATGTCACATGAAGAACATCAATACGTAACTGTGCTGTGTACATTTTGATTGAATGTGACATTTTAACCCGTGAATGGAAAGTACTCAGAACGGTCAGAGCACCAGGCACTGGTATGCCTATTAATTTCTAATAATTCCAAGAATACATTATTCCATCTTATTTCGTGCTCAAATTAACGAAGTCTGATAATTGTATATGCTTAAAAATTGTAATTAATAATATTGACGCCCCCCATTTGCGTCTGAACGCCCCCCTCTCAGCTGTCTCATTCTCAATGCCCCCAAATGGTTTTCAAAAACCCCCAGGGGGGGCGGTACTGCCCCCGTTGAGAAACGCTGCTATAATGCATCATTGATGATGTGCAGGTGGGTCAATATCAACAGCTTCTTTTACCAGCATGTCTATAGAAAGCTGTACTTGAGTGTGTACATGATCACATGGGACATAAGGGAATAGAGCACACTCAGAACCTTTTGAAGCAGAGGTGTTACTGGGTTGGGATGTATGAAGATGTAGAACAGTTGGTTAAGCAGTCAGAGATATATACTTACCAAGATGCCTCAGCAAAAAGTACGTGCCCCCATTAAGCCCTTTCTCACTTCACGGCCTCAAGAGGTTGTCGCTGTAGACTTTAGTATGTTGGAACATGCCTCTGATGGACGAGAGAATGTTTTGGTGGCAACAGATGTTTTTACCAAGTTCACACAGGCATTTCCTACACGTGATCAGAAAGCAGATACTATGGCCAAGGTCCTCCTCCAGGACTGGTCTATGAATTGTGGTGTGCCTGAGAGGTTTCATTCAGGTCAGGGCAGAATATTTAAAAGTGAGGTCATTCAGGAGCTGTGTGGGGTAAAGACAACTCACACCACACCTCATCATCCACAGAGCAACGCACAGTGTGAGCGTTTTAATAGGATGCTTCACAACCTTTTGCACAATCTGCCACTGGAAAAGAAATGCTGTTGGCCTGAACATGAAGTCTGAAGAGAGATTCCAGCATGAGCAGAGTATATTGTTCCTCTGTAGCAGTAGGTCAGCCAGTTTACTTATGTCACTGGCCACAGGGTAGAAACAAAATTCAAGATGCCTGGGGTCCTACCATATAGAGGGTTGTTGAGATTCAGGTATGCATACAGTAGAACTAGTAGAGGATGGTCCATCAAAGAGAATCCACCGAGCTAATTTTAGACTTTGTGCTGGGCCTGTTCCAACACCCAGGAAATCAAGAAGTAATGTTCCCAGTACTATGGCCACCCCTCCTACTGATGTTGAAGCAGAACCCCCAGACTTAGACCATGAGTATGTGAGGTTGGAAGAACCGCATGCCTGGGTCTGCACCAGATAGATGGGAGAGAGAGAGATGGAGTCCCTGATGAGAACAGTGAAGTCTCCGAATTTGTGGACCTTAGGGAGCCTGAAGCCATTGCACCATCTGTTACTGAAATGGTGTCTCAACCAGAGGTACATGCACCAGCAAAACACAGCAGATCTGATAGGGAAAATAAGGTTATCACACCCACTCCAGAGTCAGAGAGTAAATGCAGGAGTGCATTTTAAACCCCATCACATCCCAAGTCAGCATGTAATGCCATAACATGCCAGTCCTGCAGTACTGTCACAGCTGTTGACATGTATGGGTTCTGCATTCTTTAGGGAAGCAGTAAATGATGTCAAAGTTTTGAGTTAAGTCACCTTGTCTGCCACAAGATAACCTGTGCTTAAGATGATGCACTGAGTTGGTTGGTCCTCTTCCCTTCTAACTTCAACATCAGCATCTGAATCCTGCAGGCCCCCGTTGCTCATGCAGATGTTGTGGAGTACAGTGCAGAATATGTAGTGGGATAGACAGCAGAGAATATTATTTCAATAAAATATATCCAAGTTTGCTGCATCCCTGTGTTTATCTTCCTTATTTTATGGCACTTTTGCATGCATGTTTCTAACTATGCATGTTTCTAACTAAGATTTCTAACTATAATAGGTTTATTTTTTTCAATTCTGTAATATGTATATATGTAAACATCAATAGAACAGATGATTATGAATTTAAAGTACATTAAAGTACAGATATTTCTGCATATTAAAGCAGTTTATCAGTGTTCTGAATTGCACTTTATACTAATAGGTATGGGGGAATCATGCACAGACATATTAATTTGTTTGCTGATGGAGCTTTTAATCATTATTAACTGTATTATTATATTATTATTATTATTATTATATTATTATTACTATAATACACTGTAGTCTAAGGTACTCTGTTACAAAAATGCAGTCCATAAAAGGCATTTAGTTTGTGTAAAAAAAAAAGGAGAAACACTCCTGAAAACGTAAACTGGTAGGTTATGTACCATCTTATGTTCAGTCAATCGGAGTAGGATTCCGTGTTGACATTGGATGCAACATAATTTTCATGTGGGTGTAGTAGGAGGTAAACAAAAGCAAATAAAATAATGAGGAAAATATTTGTAAATAAAAACGGTAGATATTTGGGTGGGCTGGAGAATGGCAATCAAATGCGTCACCTCAAGTGCGCGATTTTAAACTGCACTTACCAATGGCAGTGTGCACTACAGGAGGAAATGTGCAATGTGCACTATGCCTGCTTTGCAGTGCACTAACCCAAGTGCACGATTTTGGACACATTCTTGGACTCAAGTTGCGATATGTCTGTGAGATTTCCAGCAAGAGCAGTCAGAGGCTACAATATGTCCAAAACTCTGCAGCCAGGATCTTGATGCAAGTTTGGAGGCATGAACATATCACTCCCATTCTCTACTAACTGCATTGGCTTTCCGTCTATGCCAGGATTTAATTTTAAATCTGTCTCCTAACACACAAATACATCTATGGAAATGGCCCCCAATCATCTCAAATAAGTGCTCACCTCTCAAACCTCAGCACACCCACTCTGCTCCACTGACTCTAACCGGCTCGAAATACCCAGAACTAAATTAAAGTCCATGGGGAATAGAGCTTTCTGTGCCTCTGTCCCATGACTTTGGACATTTTGACCATTTTAAGCCCGTGATGTTGCCTTTTGTACAGGAGATTTTTGATAATTTGAAGCCCTCTGGCACCCCTAGGGATGCTTTCCCTCCTAAATTATTTAAGGATGTTTTTCCTACTTTTGGACCATCTGTTACAGCAGTAGGTGCATAGTACAGAATCAGTGCTCTTAAGAGTTTTTATGATATCTTTTTAGTTACTGATTCTGGTGATAATGTCATAGTGGTGCTTTTATATTGCTGCATTTGATACAGTGGACCATGTAGTCTTACTCTTATGTCTTGAGCAGTGTGTAGGCATCAGGGGCTCCCCATTTGAATGGATCAGCTCGTACTTGACAGGTCGACCTTTTTGTTCAACCTTGGTGATTCTATGTCCTCTGTTGCCCCTCTAGTGTGTGGTGTCCCCCATGGTTAAATTCTTGATGGGGGCAAGGACAATGCCCCCATACTCTCCTGCGTTGCATTCCCATTGTCCATGCAGCCGGGCAACGCAGATCCCTCTCCCAGGGATCCCTCAGAGTCTATAGTGGTAACTCCACCACCTGGCAGGCCTGCAGCTGGCAGGGTACTCACTGTCCACGAGTCCGGGCGTTGTGGCTCCCGCCCTGTAGAGCACCTTGCACGGGTAGGCAGGCAGTCCCTCACTGGGACTTGGTTGGGATGCTTGTCATGCCCCTCGTTGACCGGCGACCAGCCTCCTCTGGCCGGCTGGGAAGGGCCCCCCCCAGCTTCCCTAAGGGCCCCTCCTCCTCAGAAACCCCCCTTTCCAGCGCCCACCCATCCACCCTCTGCCTGCAACCCCCTCGACTCTCCCCCCAAAAAATACATGGGTATTTTTACGTCTGGGAGGGTCAGAGATGGTGTTTGGCCCCTCCTAATACCCTTGCTAGACCCCCTAGCCAGGCTACTTCTGGGGATACAGGACAAACTGGGCCGAGGCTGGCTGGAGTAAAGCAGGCTCTACAGTCTAGGGCCATCCTGTCCTGGGCTACACCGTTCTGGGCTACACCATCCTGGGCTACACCGTATGCATACTCGCAGACGGGAGCCTCGCTAATGGGAGCCTCACTAAGGAGAGCCAACCTGACTGGGGCCGCACAGACCAGGGCCTCAGTGACCGGAATGGGGTCTACCTGCCCGGTGCTGACTGGGCCAAAACAGACAGGGCCAGGACTGACAGGGACTATACTACCCGGGACTGGACTACCTGGGACTGGACTACCCGGGACTGGACTACCTGGGAGTGGACTACCTGGGACTGGACTACCTGGGACTGGGCTACCCGGGACTGGGCTACCCAGGCCTGGACCGTGGGGGCGGCCCAACGGCCTCATGCGCCAGCAGCTCGTTGGCCCCGCCGTGGTGCAAGCTGACGGAGGCTGTATTGGGGAGTGAGGAAGCCACAGGTCTCCGACGTCTCTTCTTCCTCCGAACCTGGGCAGGCAAGGAGAGGTGAAGAACCACCGGGAGGCTCTTGTCTTCCGAATCCCTCGGAAGCCTCTCCCAGGGCAGCCTCCAGGGATCACAATATCCCCAGAAGAATGAGATCTCGTCACCTGTCACATTCGAAAGCAAAAACCTCAGACCGCGATTTACCTCTGGGAACCTCAGGCAGGAAACACAGGACAAGGACACTGGGATCCATAACTAGATGGAGCTTTATTTAGAAAACACAGAAAAGTATAAACAGAAAACACTGTGGCCGGCAGGAGCAAAAGCTGAACTAAATGCAAACGTGAGCAGACATGGGGAAACGAGGTGATGGCAAGCTCACATGAAAGCAACAGAAACTGACAAAGCGATAGTTCACCCAAAAATGAAAATTTCTTTCAGAGGTAAAAAAGGATATAAATACTGTTCCGTTACTCACAAAAAGGGATCGTTTCATGTCTTAAGACATCAATGTGTCGTCATGAGCCACGGGGCGTAATCTGGATGTGTCTGGGCATGCTTTTTTTACTTGATTCCCATCCACTTCCATTAAATGACTACCAGACTGCCACTGCTAAAGCTAATAATCTGCGTTTGTGTTTTGCTGAGAAAACAAATTCACCTTCGACTTGGATGCCCTGGAGGTAAGCAAATAAACATAACATTTTCATTTTTGGGTGAACTATCGCTTTAAATACAAGACTAAATGAGAGCCAAACACAAAACAGCTGAATTTAATAGTGACGCACTACACAGACATGTGATACACACCCAAGCAACGTAAAACACAGACCACAAAACCATAACAGAACATAAGTGTCAAAATAAAAGTCCCAGAAACATGAACAGAAACAGAAAATCCAAAACACAAAGCAGTGGCAAAAATTAACCACTGACCAACCGTTACACCCAGGTAGATCTGGGATCCTTCCCAGTATTTTAAACTTACTGCTACAAACCTTGGGCTTAAGATGGACCCATACCCTATTGCTCCTAGATTTAACTGGCAGGTGTTCCTAATAACTTCCTTATAGAAGGCAGGTGAAATCCAGAAGCAACAGAGGGTAATTTGTTTATAGGTGACAACGTATTTATATTTTATATAATGTACAGCTCATTGTTCCTTTGTGTTTACTAAATGTGATGAACCAATAAAGTTGGATTGGATATATAACTCATTCTCCAAATGTGTTCTGTAAAGTGTCCATACTCTAGATAGCTGAATCATTATCACTTTTAAGAAATTATTTTATTGTATAAGAATTTGTTTTGTGAACACTACATATGCTCCACAAACCATAGAGTCCATATACAGAAATAATGCTACCAAATCACCCTATTTTAAAGTTATTTTTTACATCATATAAACCGAGGCATTAACTGTCTATTTCTGTATAATCAACCTACATCGGTTTAGCCGTGCCCTTTCACTAAAGTCAGCCAAATTATGGCTTTATGAAGTGCTGAATTATTTGATGATCAATTTTTTTAAATCTGATTTTATTACATTTGATTTTTATAACACACTTTCAGCTATTCAAGGAGTAAAGTGGCATATCAGTAACATTATTGTTATTTTACTCTTCCTTATTAACACATAATGGGCATGACAGGGTTTCCTTGATAATGGCCATTTATCTTACCTCATTACCACTTTATTAGAGACACCTTGGCTTAACCAAAATCATGGAAAGCGGCAGGGTGTATGGCTTATCTTACCTGAAATGAAGTTGTAGGATGGATTTCAATTCTAGCTTGCCTCCAGCGGTCCCCTTGGTTCCCACTGAGGGTCCACACAGATGTATCCTGACCAGTCTGACTTTTTTGTCTTAAATACACATTCAGGACACCTTAAAAGAACAACAGTATATCAGAACGAAAGGTAAATATTCTTAATGATAAAAATTTCTATTTGTAAAAATTGCACATATATTACTGTAAAGTCTTAGAATCTTTTACAGTGTACTGATAATATATCTTGCCTCATTATATATTCTGTTTTCTGTTTGCAGTTTTTCATTCTGGCCACACACTTTTTTACCTTTGCACTCTTTTTTAACTTTCAGATTATTTTTTCCCCAGATTTTTAGGTCTGCAACTGTACTTTTTAGCATTCATGAAGTAAGGACAAGATAGTGATATTACACAACATAAGATTACAATTCATGTAGTATCTACTGATTATCATTATTCACAGACGGTAACTTACCAATGTGCTTCCCATACATGTGGTAGTAGAAGCTAAAGCAGTAGGCTGGACTAGAGGCCACATTTCCATAGGGGTTTTTTGGAGCAACATTAAACAATGGGGTCAACAGCCGTGCCTTGTCTCCTTCCTGGCGAGGTCTTGAGGTTTCAATATACATATAATAACCTATTTAAAAAACAAAAACAAACAGGCAAAATAATACATAAATATTATATCTGAGTAAACTTTTTATTTTGATGTTTCAATGCACAGTTGCTATAATAGAGTTACATCAGCACTGACATATCTCTGAAAATGCAATTTCTATCAAAATGTGCTCATCAAAACATTGTGTAGAAATGTGCTTGTGTATTGGCGCAGGCTGTATGAGGGTTGTGTAAAAAGTAAGCAGGAATAAATATAGGTAGATAGAGATCATTCATATGTTTGTAATAGTTTGGAGAAAAACCACTAGCTATTGTACACATCAGTGAATCTCTGACTGCCTAACAGTGAAGTGGCTGTGTAATTAAAATGTAAAAACAAGCAACAAGTATTTACACATTTGCCCAGAATGCCATTAGATCATGTTCCCATGCTGCATATCGCAGCCCTCTCAAACAACTGAAAAGTTCAGAATGAAGATTTGCAGGAGCACGTCTCGTTATATTATCTGTTTTGTTAAATGGACAACATCTGCATAGAACAAATATTGTATATTTACGCTATATATTTATTATATTAAAATAAGAAAGTAAATAAATGCAATGTACAAAGGATTAGTCAATCTTTTATTTGATTGAACAGTTACTGCAAGGTTTCAAGGATTATTCGTCTCATTAATCTATGTCAGGCAACTTGCAACCATTTAAACGTTTCAGGGTGCTCGTACAGTCATTGAAGCATCTAACTGAGAATCAGAGTTTACAGTTACAAAACAAGAGAAGATTATAAGCATTACTGAAATATTTCCTGCTTCTAAAACTTAAAAATGAAAATAAAGGGAAATTCTTAATGTCAAGAATTCCACAAATCACTGCCAGTGACCTACAGGAAGATCTGTCTGGCACAGGAATTGCAATGAATTGGTCCAGTTACACAAATATCATGTCCATTGATGGGTCATCAGGAGGTGACACAAAAGAAGAATCGGAAATTATTGCATCACTGGGCATAAAGGCCAAGGTCATGGATGTAGCAAAGGCTCAGTCATTGAGTCCACAACACCACTTACTTGCCAGTTCATCTCTTCTGGAAAGTGAGCACTCCGGTTTCTAACATGCGAGACAGTGTGAGAACATGGATTTCAATAGGAATCTTTACTCTATTAGGCAACATTCTCAGATCAAAATGCTTGGACAACCTGCTGTCTCATGTCATGCCACATTTGTGTTTATCCTCCATGCTACAGTGGTATAAAGGCTTGAGACAGTGTCTTTCATCACTCAGGCTGAGCTTGCTCACCACCACATGATGCTCAGAGAGGCATGTCAGGAGTTGTCGTCAGATGTCACAGGCAACAGCCCGGATTCCTTTGCCTCTTCTACCTTAACTTCTAATGAACAAAAGCTTTCCTTACCTGATTGGGATGGTCGGGACAGGTAGTGCGATGTCTTTTTGAATAACCTCAATATGTTTATAAAGTTTAAGCCTACTCATTACACAAATGACTTGAGTAGGATTGTGGACATTGTTTCCCTCCTCACTGGGCAGACAGGTGAGTGGGCTACCACGGTCCTGAGGGTGGATTTGGATATTGCCCACTCTCATCCGGAGTTCATCTGCCAACTCAAGACCACATTTTAACATGCTAGTAGTGATATGGAGATGGACTGGTAACTTAATTGTTTGGTCAGTTGGTCTGCTCCTGCCACACTCAGGCTGACCCTGTTATTCCAGTGGGCCAATTACTTCTGTCAATACCACCACTGGCAGCCCCCAGGATGGTTTTATATGTAGGTGACAGGGTTAGGCTTTTACAGCAAGAAACTCAAACACATACACCTTCACACAGAGTCCAAGAAACTCTACAAAATAACCCACAGGATTAATCTTATCACTGTCATGCACGCTAGTAATGTGACATGTGAAAAGACTCAGAAGTGAATGTGTCACATGCTATAAAAGGCAAGGTCAAGGTCATAGACAATGCTCAGTCATTGAGTCATCACCTCGCCCCCCAGCTCAGTTGATCTCTTCTTGACTGTGAGTACTCCGGTTGTCTGTGAGTGTGAGAACAGGTTCATCCAGTATTCCACCCATCACTGTTAAAACCTGTCATTTCTTGTCCCCTCAGCCCGCAGGATCCTGACCCCCTCTTCACCCCTAGATGGTGATCCGATTTATACCATTCGACGCATCCGTGGTGGAGGGAGCTTGGCACCCAGTACCTTGTGGACTGGGAGGCTATGGTGCTGAAGAGTGATGGCCAATTGGTTTATTCTCGATCCATTTCTTTTTCAGGACTATTGTCACAGGATATCCTTCCAGGTGAGTCTGTCTGGTGATGGTCCTGTGTGACACACACAGGTCACATGACACGCAAGATGAATAAAAAATGATTGCGTCGCTCTCTCTCTCTCTCTCTCCCTCTCTCCACCTCTCTCTCGCTTTCTCTCTCTCACTCTCTCTCTCTCTCTCTCTCTCTCTCTCTCTCTCTCCTCAGGGATGGTTTCACACCTTTACTTTCTTGGTTGGGCTCAGAAATGGATTTTTGTTGTTTTTTGTCCTTCTGTCTAACAGAGAGACAGAGAGAGCTGGCAGGCAGGAGGAGAGGTCATGCTTTTAGTGAGGCCTGTCGGAAGGAGGTGTGTGTGTGTGTGTGTGTGTGTGTGTGTGTGTGTGTGTGTGTGTGCTGTTAATTTGAAGAGCTTTTCACACCTGCAGGGTTTCTGTCAGTGTCCAGACGCGCCAATACTTCAGCCCACTCTCACCTGATGAGGCTTCCATTCGCAGTCCCTAATCAATCCCAGCATGCTAATATCACCTCCCTCATCTTCACCCACAGCTTTTCTTTCTTTTCTTTTCATTTCCTCTCATCCTCCATGGATTTTTCACATGTACATTACACAATTCTGCCAAGTCAGTATGGTTAATATATAATTTTGTAAGATTACTGTAATAATATTGCAAGTTTGCTTCCGTTCTAGTTGTTTTTTCTTGATTTTCACACAGTATGTTATGAAATGTATTGGCAACTGTTGAGTTAAAACAAAAAAAACACTATGAGGGCCACATTTTAAAAATACCATTAAAAACTATGAGTGTATATGAATTATATTCAGTGTTTTATACCACTTCACTAAACGGATTACACTCTCTTTAGTAATACATGTGGTACTGATGGCACATGCTGAGAAATGTATATCAAGGCAAAATTGATTAAAAATATTAAATTGATTAAATATATTAAATTAAAGATGTAAGCAAACAATGTAAAAAAAACAATATCTTTACATGACAAAATATACATAAATTTATGTAAACAGCATATAATTTGGGCTTAAACATTGTGACCAGATTATCATGTGTATCATTGTTACAGTTTCCTGTAAACAAAAGTCACTTTAAACTTTCAAAATGTGCTGCAGATACATGCTCCATTATTACAGTAATATAAACTAGCCCAAACGGAGAGGGAGTGGGGTGGAAAATGCTAATGTACCAGACACAGGCCACATGGTCCAGTCTAACAAGCTGAAGTAAATTTTCCATCCCACTCTCACCAGAAAAGGAAAACTAGGCTACACAGGCTACTACAGGGTCAGAAACTCTTAAAAGGGGCCAGGGACTTCTGAAGTCGCCTTACATTGTACTTTTATAGGTGTTGCATTTAGACATTTTAATGGATAAGGTGCGATCCAGGTCTGATCCTTCGCTTCATTTTTGCGCTCCATTTACTCGGTCATAAACGGTCGTTATCCCCAACCTGCAGCAGCGAGGGGCATTTTCAGAAGCTAACAAAGCAGTGAAATTATCTGCAGTTTGGAACGACTGTGAATTAGAAAGCAGAACCCTGTCAGCACCAGTGTTTCTGTTTTTGTAAAAGTATTCTAAATAAAAACATTTCAGTCCAGAACATCACATTATGTACTAAAAATGTAGCAAATATAGCTTAGCATAAGCTATTATCTAATTATCTTATCTAATTTACCTTATGCATGCTTTAGTTGACTTTGTGGGCCCTGTTGTCGGTTGTGTGGTAGCTCAATGTTGCAGCCTTAAAAGCTTTATAAAGCACAAAAATTTGTAAAGCCCTGTACTAACAAGCACTGAACAAGACAATAGTTGAGAGGAACAAATAAATATGGAGCCTTCTGGTGTCATTCTTGGCCGATCCCTAGTTAACATTAGAGAGTATAAAGGAAAAATATAAAGGAAAAGTGTATATATTTTTAAAATCTTAATCATTTTCATTTAGCGAAAAACAACCATGTAGAGGTCTGTGCGGGATTGTTTTTTTAGTCCCGCTCCCGCCCGCTCCTGCAAGGTTTTTTTTTTTTGATCAAAGTTTTTTTATTAATTTTCAAACTTTACAGGAAGAAAAAAAAAACACAACAAAAGAGAACACAAAACCAACCCCCCCATTCCCCCCAATACCAGACAAACATAAGGATGCCATAATGATCAGATGTCCATAAGAATTAACATAAAATAATAATCTTCACACACACTTCCTTTATAGTACAATATTATCTGTGTTCATTCTCTCAACAAAGGTTAAGA
>JBBKCR010011194.1:0-12625 GCA_037577295.1 Ladigesia roloffi | reverse complement strand
CTTGGGGGCTGTATATGAGAATGATCTTCCGCCTGATGATGCTTTAATAATTCTGGGAATAGTTAAAAGGCCAGCACGTTGAGATCTAAGTGACCGCGGTGTTTCATAGTAACACAAAAGTTCACTTAGGTAATCAGGTACAAGGCTGTTTAAGGCTTTATAGGTCAGTAGTAGAATTTTGTAGTCAGTACGCCATTGGATGGGAAGCCAGTGTAGTCTGGATAATATTGGACTAATGTGGTCAGATTTCCTGGTTCTGGTGAGGATATCCCACGTCCTCATCCTCTAGCAATCGATCAGTTCCCTAAAACTACACTGTTGGTCCTTAGTTAGTTCTGCCCCTGATGCTAAGCACGCTGTAGATAGGGCGCTAGCCCTAGAGGACTCGGGCTTGGTCCCTATTACTGCCACATTTACCACATCTTCCCCCGGGGCCCATATACCTCCATATACCTCCGCCTCATCAACCAGATACAAGCGGGCAAGCTTCTGATAAGAGCGAACCCACACATCATATGGATGGGGGTTATATAGCCACAGGGGAATCCTACCCCTTTGGATCCTACACACAGTACGTGCCACACCCACCTCAGACTCCAGTACCCCTTCCACCAAGCCACAGCAGAAGAAGCCCTTGTGTACACTCTGCGTACGACCCCAGATCACAACCTCACTGGACGCAGGGACACACACCTTGCCTCTTATGGCTGGCCGCACATACCCCAGTAACCCATCGTCTGCCATGGAGGCCGTCACCTGTCTGCATGCTGCAAACGCTAGTTGCCACCCTTCCAGTGGCTCGCCGTCCCCATAAGTGACTGGCACGTCTGGTTTAAAAAGCTAATCCTGACAATCTGCAAAAATATTCATTCCAATTAATAAGGGCACAGACAACATTCAGGTGGAATCAGCCACGAATTGTTGATAGGTCCTTCCTTTCACCTCTCCTCGAGACTCCACAACCTAGACCTCAGTGTTAGAGTTTAAACGTTTAAACGTTTAAACGTTTAAATATGTCGGCCAGGTTACTACAATATGATGCGAGATGGCCTGGTGTACCCCAGTGGTGGCAAATTGGTTGTCCAGCCTCATCCCACTGGTACGGAAGGCCACGGGTGCTCCTCTCCTTCGTATCTCTTGCCCTCCCAGATGGTGGCACTCGCCCAGCCTGCTGCCCCAGACTCATCTGTTGGACCAGTGTTCTCAATTCTTGTATCATTTCCTGAATCTGTTGTGTCACTTCCCCTAATATTTCTTTCTTCAACTCCTCTCTCCATGTCATACTGTGGGGTACAAAATGCTGCACGTTATTATCCTTGACTATTGCACAAGTAGAGTCATACCTCTCTTGCTGGTATTCCTCAGCTAACAGCCGAGCCTGGTTTTGTAGTCAAGCGAAGGTCACCTCCGGGTTATGGTGTGCAAAGATCTTTAATGTCCGTGCCAGGGGTCCATCATCCAAACCTAAGAGCATCTGTTCTTTCAATAACTCTTCCGAGGAGGCATCCAGGGGGTCCTGTCTCTGCAATTCACAATATAACACCTTTAAACGTAATACAAATAAATGAAAAGTCTCTCCAGATCATTGCCTACAACCATAAAACTGATTCCTCAACACAGGTAATCGGGTTTCCAAGAGCTCAAATACCTTACTAACTTTATCCCTCCTCCCAGCGTCTACTACTTCAATCTCTCTCTTCAGTTCTCCCCCCAAAGCACCTATCAAGATCTGGACCCTCCTACCCTCAGGCATCTCCTGCATATGCAAAAATCTTTGAATTGTTCTTTCAAGTCACCATAACTAATACCTTCCTCAGGTCCCTTAAACTTAGGGATCCAAGGGGCACCAGGGAATGCTGAACTCATAATCATGGAGGCAACAGACAATGCAATCAGATACATAACACTATATTTCTTGTAGGGAAAGAAAAAGTTGGTTAGGATCAACAACACTATATGTAAATAAAAACACTCAAAACGAAAAAGAGAAGAAAAAAATACAAAGCAAATAATAAAAAAATACACATCCCAAATCCTGCAGAGCGTTTGTGATGGGGGTATGGCCGACCACATCTACGTTAAAAGCATAAGCTAAATGTCGACCAGACTACGCCACCCAGTGTACAAGTACAGTGGCACTGGACCCAAAGACAAATAGAACTTTTACCTCTAGTTGGTTCATTCGGGAAGGAACAGCAAGACAAAAATCTATACTTTTAAGAAAATTTTATTAGCATCAAACAATAACATAGAAAAAAAAGAAAAAACAGAAACCCAATACAACCACCAAACTGCATAAAATCTGTCTCTTGAGTTAAAAATACTAAAACAACAGAAATGCTGGAATTCACAGCTTGTGTTTAGCCCAAAGCTCCTTGTCTTCTTCTCACGCGTCCACTCCTCCTCCATGACCCGCTCTCTTACCGCTCACCAGGTCTAGAACAAAGGTCTGGCAGTAACCGGTCCCACACAATGCATTTGGGTTTATATTCACTGGTGTGACTCACGTCTTTGGGTCCTGACAGCTGTTGTGGACCCGCAACCATGACCCAAAGAGAGAGACCCCAAGAGAAGATCAGCTCACCACTGCGTCCCCCGGCTCTAATTTGGTGAAGCACACCACACATGGGTGCCACCATCTTTTAAGATCCAAGTCCCGCCTCTAACCATTTCTGATTGGTCAAGCCACACAGAGTTGATACAGGCTTCTCATGCCATTCAAGAGTAAGACAGTTACTCAGCTTGCCAAGGATGGAGAAAAACACAAAATTAAACAAACAAACAAATCCCACCCCACATCAACAACCAAAAGAAAACAGCACCGCATTCTCCTCCTAAAAAGCAGCCCTGTGGCACATATTGTACTTTGCAAAAGTCTTCAGTCACCTGGCATTTATTTTCATGTTGCTTCCACTGGTCTTTTGATGTGAACAGTTCTCCAGGCATTCTTAAGGACTTTCAAAAGACTTTCATTTTCAGTCCAGTCCCTGAACCTGACCAGTGGTTATGAATCATATGCATAATTCAAGCAGAATCATATCTAATGCAAGGCCTGAACCAGTAAAACAAAAGGTGCAGATAATCAGGTCAGTGATTAGTGTATTAGTGGTGGAGGAATCATGCAGGAACATTACAGTAATCATGTGGGATGCAAAGTTACCCAGGAAGGACCAGCCACTGCAATTTTGCCAACATATAATTTTTAATAAACCAATTAGACCTTTGGTGGGCTGTGAGATGTTTCAAAAAGCACAGCCGAGAAGGAATGTGCTTACAATAGGTTATTTTAATTACGAAAATAAATCACCAAATTACACCAGATCTACTGCAGCAGGTCATTCCTCACTTCTGCTCGGCCCGAAAGCGGAGAACTTCTGCTCGGTCCAAGGTCAGGAAGCAGTTTCCTTGTGGCTGATCATTAACCGGGTTGATGCTTACATCAGCACACACACATATACACACACACTTAGCCCTCATTCCGAGTTCCTTGCAGATCCCCCCCAGCGAGCTGTGTAAACTTTAATAAGCGCTTCATCCTCATTCGCTTCTCTTTCTTCTCTCACTTCAATGCCGAGCTGACGAAGGCAAACAGAATCTTGCTGCTTTTATTTCCCAGCTTGACTAAAGCTGTCATTCATTTAACTAAAATCCGGCCACAATTGTGGTCATTCATAGATAATATTCAATCTAACGTAAAACTGTAGCCTAGATTGTGACAAAGGACCCATTGCATTCAAACTGTATTCTGTATATGTCTTAAATCAGATATTGTTTTATATGGTCTGTTTCACAAATACATGCCGGGGGTGGGGGCTGCTGGCGCTTATGCTACACACACACAGACATTCACATTGTGGAAATCTCCAGTCTACCTGATGATGTATTTGGGATGAAATGCAAGTTCCCTGGCTGGGAAGCAAATCCAGGACCTTCAGGCTAGGAGCTTAGAGTGATACTCCTTCCACACTATCCACTATCCTAACAATAGAAATAAATGAAAAACAAGAAGATGATGTGTCTTTAGGTGTAAATAAAGGATCTCTGCTTTTTCAGGACCTGTGATGAATTGAAGTGTGATGGATTCCCTCCACAAAGACATGTTGTGGAACATATACAAGTCAGATCACTCCTAGACCTTTAAGAGTGTGATATGCTAGTGGCCTTGTGCTTCCTGTGTGGTGGGAGGGATGTGTGGAGTGGAATTTGATGTGAATCAGGAACAAGATAAAGAAAAGAATGAGGAAGGCAATGAGGATGGGAACAAATAAGGGACTGAGAATGGAAACAAGGTAGGGAATGAGGAAGAGTATTAGGGAATGATAATAGACAGAATGGGAATGAGGACAGGGGCAAGGATGTAAATGAAGTAAGGAAAGGAATTATGGTGATGAGGAGGTAATGAGGATAGAAATGAAGATGGAATGAGGAATGGACTGAGGACAGGAGCGAGGATGGAAATATGGAAACGACAGGGGAAGGGAATGGGGCTGAAAATGCTTTTGCTCAATGAACTTCCAAATCGTTTCCCCAAAACAAATGAGTCATGCTTTCCTTGATTTTAGTTGAGTCACTGAGGCCCGGAGCAGGTCAGTCTGAGCTACTCCGCTCATTATGTCACACATTAAATGACAGTTATGTAATGAGTCACATTTGCATTTACATTCTGGATGATAAGGTCAACTTTACTGTTCATTTCAATATAAATAATTATACAAACATTAAACACCCTCCCTCCTCTGATACTGGGCTTTGGGGAGAAAAAATAAAGAGCACAATTAAGAAAACACATTTTAGCTATTAGAAAAAGTGACAAAAAGAGAAAGAAAAATATAATTAAGGGACAGAGGAAAAGAGCAAGAAATGAGAAAGGTAAAGCAAAGAAAATATGAAAGAAACAGAAGAAAAAACAGTAAAGAAATGCAGAGTAAGAACGTAAGGAATTAACAGAGAAGGAGAAACAGAAAGAAAGAGAGACTGGGGTAAAAAAAAGAATAGTGATAAAGAAATAACTTATATAGAAAGTTTGGGCAGTTTGAGAGAAAGAGAGAAAAGGCGGAGAGAAAGAGGAAATAATAAGAGAGATATAGGAGAGAGAAACTGGGGAAGGGAAAGAGAGTGAAGTGGATAAAATGAAAAAAGGAAGGAGTTATAGTAATGAAATGCAGAGTCAGAATGTAAGGAAGTAAGAGAGAAGAGGAGAGAAAGCTAGTGATAGTGAGCAAAGTGAAAGAGAAGGGGATAAAGAGAATAAGGGAGAGAGAGAGAGAGAAAGTGAGCTAGAGTCAGAGTATGAAACAACTGATACTAAATTAGCTTTAGCTAGTGATGGGGACAAGACCACCTATGCCAAGACTTTGAGGGGTCGAGACCAAGTCGAGACTGAGACCATTGTTTTTCAAATGCAGTCGAGACCGAGTCAAGACCGAGTCTTTGTGTTCTACTTAACATCTTCATGTGACTTTTTACTATCATTAACATTTGAATCACAGCTGGAGTCTGTAGAGCAAATTCAAATTTGCTAGTGGTATTTGTAGATTAGTAGGCTACTTCATAATATTTTTCCAATATTTTCAAAATATAATAATTTTGAGAATACAGTACAACATAATATTCAATATCCTAAACTTTATTTCTTCTTAAGTAAATAAAGATCACAACTACAATCTCCCCACGCCAAACACAGACGTACACCCATTACACATTGCACAGTGTAATTTTCAAATAATTCCAGTCAACACTATGTTATATAAGTGTTATAAATGAATGGGGGATGATAAATACTTTGTTTATAAAGTCTTGAAATACAGCTCTGCGGGTTCATTTCCCAGTGTTTTTTTGACATGTGTCAGGTTCAGTAGCTGCACAAACTGAAAAGATTTGTTTTACAGCATCAAAGAGTGAATGTGTGTTGTGCTCTAAAGTGTGCTGTGCACTGCTCACTCCATCCATTATTTGGTGCGTCAGCCATTGGTAAGTAGTCCGAGTTTAGTGTGATATAACTATTGATCAGCAGTCAGATGTATAAGTGTATAAATATAAACTCTAAGTGTATCCAGCAGCATATCGATTTAGAATTTAGAATTTAGACGTTATAAAGTATACCTGTGTGATGCTACACGTTGAGGGCTTAAGTATTTTTGATGGTAGAGTTCATAAGTACATAATGACATGCACATAAGTCTATTATAAGAATTGTCATTGCTGGCAAAATCCTTTACTGGTTCCCTTAAGTTAGATGTTTTTGTAATGCTCAAATGATTCATATTTAGTTAATTGTGTGGCTTAACAAACAAAAATAATTTGTCTGATTAGCCTGAAAATAGTCTTGAAAGTCCCTCAGGAACCCTGTTCTTCAAAACTACATTAAAAATACATGGGTTTAAAAATACAACGTTTGAAAGCAAAATTTGAAGAAAAAGTGGTGGCACAAGACTTTTGCAGATGTTAAGCAGCCTTATGTTGTCTTTCACTAAATTATTAATGAATTATTGAAGTAAACTTTCAGACAGCAGACTGTGCAAAGTCAACGCAATAAAAATTCAGTGCTGATTTGAATTTAACCAATCAGGATGCTATCTGCAAGCACTGACAAAGTACATTCGAGTTCAAATCAGTGGGAATTTCAGCTGTGGTTGGTTGTATTGATCTGTGTGTGTGAGTGTGTTCGGAAGTGATGTCCTTCTGGGCTCAGCCTGTGTTGCAGTATCTTTAATATGTAATACTGCTCCTGGGCTGTTCTCTGCCCCTCTGCTTCACACAAGAACAAGACATTAAATCATTGGATGAGGTATAGTTTTTTATTAATGACACACATTTCCAGCCAACAGGTCTCATTTTTTAGTCTTTATAATATTAACCCATTTTCAAATCAGTCAGTCACCTTTGTCTGTCCAGGCACTGCCCATAAATTATACAGGCATTATAGGGGACTTTTTAAACACACACTTTAATACACTAAAACTTTAACACACACCTTTTAACCAGCACTATTAATTCCAAAAGTCAGTTTGCATACAAATGCAGAGGAATGTGATTTTACTGGCTTTCAAGGATGTTTGTTATGGCAGTAACATATGTCCAGTAGAGAGCAACAAATTATTGAATTGCCGGCTGATGCCCAGCTGTTTGCGTACAATATGTTGGTATAGATGTCTTGATTGTAGCTTTTTTGAGCTCATACAAATAATGTAGACATAATAGTAAATGGTTGTGTTCATTTCGTTATAGCATTTTAAATATGAAGCTCAATATTATGTAGGCCTATTGCTATTATTTCTATTACTAATGAGCATTTATACAAAACATAAATTGCACATTTCTGTTGAATTGGAGTTTTAAAAAATTGAAAAACCTGTTCAAATTAGCAATAGTTGCTATGGAACGGACCAAGGGTAGACCATGAACACACAAACTGTTTGACTATCATAATACTGTGTTTATAAATGTAACTCTTTTATTCAGAGTTGGTCTTGCTGGTCTTTTGGATAATTTATTTTGTGGAGGTGAGGGTGAACTCTTGTCAATGGATGAGGAGTGATTTCATTTTGTTGACAATGTGAGTTACAGGACTGTGCAAAACTCTTGAGCCATCCCTCAATTCTTCATATTTTCAGGTATTTTTAGCTGAGGAACAGTTCTCCAGGCTTCCTCATTTTCGGTATAGTCCCTAAACCTTACCAGTTTCAGAGGAATGTTTGTAATAGGCCAAACAGTGAGCTAACAAAACATCTGAACCAGTGAAGAAACAGGAGCAGATGATTCAAGATGATCAGGCGGTGATCAGTATACTGGTGGAGCTGAATTCTGGGTGGTTTTAACTCCTTTATCTAAACTCCTTGTATCTTTTAACAAACAAATTAATGGGTTTGTGCCAACAACAAGAGAAAGGGAGAACAAGAGTTAGGGTGAAACAGAGAGTTTCTCCCCTCAGTGGGAGGCTGTGGGTCATGAAGGTGTGGTGCTGAATGATAAATGCAGGTGTGGGGAGTGTATCACTGTGTTGTCACGCAGGTTTCTTCAGCCATCTGTCGGGTGTTTAATTGTAGCTACAGGGCAGCAGCGTAACTCTCTCTTTCTTCTTCTTTCCCCCATGTGGCTGAGCAGCTCTGCCTCCCTAAGCTTCCGCTGACCGGAAAAAGGGATGACTGACCAGATCTGACCTAAACCTTAACAAGAACACACACCAATGTACACACACACACACACACACACACACACACACACACACATACACACACACACACATCAGAGGAGGTTAAAAGAACAGTTCAGGAGAAAATCGAATTTACAACAAATGTAGGTCAGTAGACACACTTGAACTTTTGAGAGGTAATGATGCAACCTGATCTCACAACTTTTAGTCCTGTCAGCATGGCATAAAATATATTTAAAATATGTGCAGCAATCACACTGCATAACACTGCTAGTATCAGCGCTAACTGGTGACTGTTGGGGTTAGGGTTAGGTTTAGTTTTAGGTTTAGTTTTAGGGTTAGTGTTATAGTTAGGGTTAAGGTTAGGGTTGGGGTTTGGTTTAGGGACTTTCCTCGTTTCACGGCCTTTCTAACTGTTTTAACAGTATTGCAAACCAACTGTGAAATTCTTTCTCTGTATTTAATCCATTCACCAAGTCAAGCACAAGGGGTGCCCAGGGACCTTGCTCAAGGGAACCTCAGAGATGACACTAAGAGATTTGGGATTTAAACCCACAACTTTCTGATTGCAGAGGCAATTCCTTAACAGTCCATCAGCCATCCCACAAAAAAAACTTAGAAACAAAAGAAGAAGACCATGTGGAGAAGAACCAAGAAGAAAAATAAAAAAACAAGAGAAGTGTGAGAAATAGCAGAAACATTAACTAGAAGAAGAAGCTGAAGAAGAAAAAAGAGAAGAAGTGAAAGATTAAGAGAGTGGAAAAAGACAATAAAAATGCACAAAGAAAAAGAGGATAAGGAAGAAGAGAAAGAGAGAGAAAAAATATGATATAGAAGCTAAAAGAATATCAGTAAGGAGAAGAAAAAAAAATATGAAAAGGCAGAGAAGTGGAGGAACGTCATGCAAGTCTCCAGGCACGAATGACGGAGGGACCCTCGTGGTGCCATTTGGTAAGGTATTTATTGGAAAGTTCACAACAAACGACTGTAGGTCTCCAGCCCTGGGGTTTAGGTTCGGGGGATGTTGCTGGTGGTGACAGGCCTGGGGAAATTTCAGGCCGATCGAGGGAACCCGGGACAGGTAGGTGGGGTTAGGACAGGGATTCTGGGGTCAGGGGCCTCGGTGTGTGAGTGGGAGACACGTGACCGGACATCAGAACTGACCCCAAGGCTAATGGTGTCAATCCAGGACCAAACTGGGGCTGAGGGACGGATTGGAGCCAAAGGCCCATCTGGAAAGCAGATTGGGGCTGCACTGGAATGGAGGCTGAAGCCCGAACTGAAACTAGGGTTGAAAATGGGGCCGGGACTGGAAGGACTGAGAGAAAGCTAGAACACTAGGTGGGAAAAGAGAGTGCACAGAAAAAGGCGGATTGACAGGAGAGAGTGAGGTGGGAGGGGAGACAGGCAGACGCCATCTGGGGAGATAGAGAAGGCGAACGCCCCACCCGGAAGGAGGGACTGCACGAGCACCCTGCCTGAAGAGTCAGAGCGAGCATGAGCTCCACCCCCAAAGCTGGAGAGGTCGGACGCCCCACCGAAAAGTGTGGGGAAAGGATTATCTACTCAGACACCGCCATTTTGGCTCGGGCTCATCTTTTCCTTCCCCAAGACCTCCTCCTCTCCCCGGGGCCATCGAGAGACCGAGTGTTTGGAACCCCTTGGCACCGGCGTGACCTCGGACCGTCCGCTGCTCTTGGACCTAGGCCGGCCTTTCTCTAAGCCGGCACGCCACTCGGACTCCGCAGAGATGGCAAGCCCGAGCGCCGCCATCTTGGATTGACCGAGGATTCTCTGCCCGCCCACTCCACCCGAAAACAGGCTCAGATTCTTCCGAGCCTGAGAACCAGTCTAGCTCCGAATTTTAGGACTAGTCCCAGGCGTCTTCCTCTCGTCCAAGCTGGTACAGTGAAAGACTCGCCAAGAAGCCCTTCAGGTCAAAGGTCTCAATTGGCTTGCCTTCTGGGTTGCTCCAGTCGTTGGGGAGATCTTCCACTCCGCTGCCCAGATGTCAACACCTCCACCGTTCGCCGCGCGGCAGTGGGTGTCTCTGATCCTCGTGCCCAGTGGGATGTCAACACCCAGGATCTGGGCAATGCTTGGTGGAGCCCCAGGAAGGAGCTCCTTGTTTTGGCGGCAAACATTCTGTCATGGGAATCTCCAGGCGCGAATGACAGAGGGACCCATGTGGTGCCATAAGGTAAGGTTATTATTGGATAGTTCACAACAAAGGACTGGCTCGAGGGCATTAGATAAATATGAAACTAAACAAAGGCACAGCCTCTAGTATGTTTGCCTAAAGGGCGACTGAACAGGTGGGAACTTATAGTGTGAAGCAAACAACAGAAATCCAATCATGGCAGAGAACTAATAAACAGAACTGGTAACATGTGAGGGACATGAATTAGAGGGGCAACGGAAAGTTCCAGGGAGAAGGAATGCAACCTCTCATGGTCGCTGACAAGGTAGGTGTAGGTTCAGGTCCGTTCTCTGGCAGTGACCCCTGTCGATCGTAGACCAGAACTGCGACAAGGAACAGGAGGAAGAAGAAGACGAAGAAGAAGAAGAAGAAAAAGAGAAGGTAAATGAACAACCAGCAGAGGATGTTTACTTAGAGGAAGATGTAGAAGAAGGAGAATTAAATACACTTTAATGTCTATTAGGTTCCTATCATTCTAAAAATTTACTCTGTGTGAAGATTCGTAATATTAACTCTCTTTTTCAAAAACCAAAAAAACATCTAATCAGATGTTCTTCAGGCACCCACAAGTTCTTTATTGCATCACCCTAAAGAATGCTAGAATATCCAAACTTGCAAAGCTCCCTTTACTGAACTCCACCCCCTCCTTCTCGCTCCTGTCCTTCGCAACACACTGTAAAAATATTTTACAACTCTATCTATCAGGAGTCTTTGTTGGCTTACTGTGAACATATTGCCCACTTTAATAGCGCAGTTAAGGCCACTGATCATTGATTGTAGCTAGCATTAAAATGTTATTGCAGTCCAGTGGCCTCGGGAGTTGAAACACTCCAATAATGCAGATGAATTTTTAAGCTTTAGGACTGATCTTAAATGTTTAATATATAATATTATAACCACACACCACATGATCCGTGAACATGAGAGTTAAACGTTATAATCTGGGTAGCCTGTGTCTCTTAGCTTTTCAGTCTTGCCATCTGAAAGGTCAGTGAGATAATCCACATGCAGTTTAGATCATATGGGTTATAAACTCACTGAGTCTCAGGATAAAACTCAATAAATCCACTGCACCCATTAAACAACACAGTGTGCAGCCCAACAAAGCAGTTCCAATCACCCAAAAGTGGGGCTTATAAAGTGTTAAATTTCATACAAATGAAACTTTCCTTCAGAGAAGATGCTTGGGATTGATTTTGATCAAGAGATGCTGCAAAAAAATTATTTAAAGTGTGATAAGAATGAAATCTTGAAGGGTATCTGACAATCAACTGTACAATATTATACTGAAGAAGAAGAAGAGGAGGAGAAAAAGAAGAAGAAGTAGAAGAAGAAGAAGGAGAAGAGGGAGAAGTAGAATTATAAGTAGAAAAAGAAGAAGAAGAAGAAGGAGAAGAGGGAGAAGTAGAAAAAGAAGAAGAATATGTAGTGGAACAACAAGAATACGAGGAAGAAATCATCTGAATTCACACAGACTTAAAGTATGTGGAGGTGTTCATGTGGAGTCCCCACCTCCCCAATAGGTACAGTGATTTATTTCATTATGTGCAAACATACGTAAATACAGAGTTTGTGTAATTCTAATGAGCCTTTGGTCTGAACATCGTTATGAGGGCTGAACTCTCTAAGACAACCCTTCCCATAATTACTTGAAGTATCTTCAGAAAGGACAATCCAAAACTTTTAACATGATCCCACACTTCTTCAACACTATTAAAATTCAGGGATTGGGAAGGGCAATCCATGACTAATAGTGTTCCCTTGTACTTTTTTCAAACAAAGTGTTTTGACTTCATTGGCGTGTTTGGGATTGTTGATGCTGAAAAATGCCAATCAGACACTTTCCAGATGTGACTTGTGGACAGTATTGTATCTTAGCTTCATTAGCAACTAAAGAAATGAGCTTTAGGAATCAAACATGTTTTGACTGACTACATTTTATATGTGGAATGAGAGGGAAAATAATTAAATGTGAACAAGCGTATTTCTAAATGTTTCTCATGAGTCCTGAGGGAATCCTGAATCTTCTCTGCACTACTATATGTTGCGGCTCTGCAGCTCCAGATACTGTAAAATATGAAATGAACAGGGTGTAAAGACAAAGTAAGAGGACTTTGGAGTGACTGAGGTGTGACCAGCAAGTGTGAGCATTTGTCTGGAATTGGCACAAAAGAATAAGCACACACACACACAGTAGGAGAGAGAGAGAGAGAGAGAGAGAGAGAGAGAGAGAAAGAGAGAGAGAGAGAGAGAGCGAGAGAGAGAGAAAGAGA
>JBBKCR010011168.1:0-12625 GCA_037577295.1 Ladigesia roloffi | reverse complement strand
GATCCACTGTGTCGAACGCTGCGCTAAGATCGAGTAATACCAGAACGGAGCAGTATCCTGCGTCCGCTGCCATTAAGAGATCATTGTAAACTTTCACTAGCGCTGTCTCAGTGGAGTGATTCTTTCGAAAGCCTGACTGGAAGGGGTCAAATATCTGCAGATCTTCCAAGAACGCCTTAAACTGTGTCTCCACTATTTTTTCCACCAGCTTGCTAGTAAAAGAAAGTTTGGATACCGGTCGGTAATTACTGATTATATTGGAATCAAGATTTGTTTTTTTCAACACTGGGGTTATTTCAGCAATTTTGAAGCAGGAAGGTACTTTCCCATACTGTAGCGAGCTATTGATAATAGCTAGTAGTGCTGGGCCGACGCAGTTCAGTGACCAATACAGTACGGAGAAAGACAGGATTTCATTAGACGACGAGGAGGGATTCATTAACCTGAACATGCGGTGTAGATCACTTAGAGAAGATGGGGGAAAATGCAGAAAACAACACTGGGGGCTGAGACTCGAAGGCAGGTGTGGTTGGACAGACAGTAGTAGAGGATCTAAGGTCCGATATTTTGGTTATGAAATGATTGAGAAAAATGTCACAGTCCTTATCTGAGAGTAGGGGTGATTGTTGTGATGGCGGGGCTACTAATGTACTTATTACTTTGAAAAGAGCTTTAGGGTTGTTCCTATTATGGGATATGAGATTGGAAAATTATGACGACCTGGCCTCCTTTACCTCTTGGTTGTAGGACATGAGCAGCCCTTTAAAATAATCCCGGTGGACGGTCAACGCTGTTGAATTCCACAGCCCAACAGAGGCTACGAGTCCTATTATTCAACCACGGGGAGCGAGGTGGAGCCACGTGGTGCTGGGTCTTAAGAGGAGCAACCTTATTAAGGAAGAGTAAGGAACCTACTAAAAGAGGCTACAAGCGCCTTGACATCCTCATCAGGAGATAACTCCAAACAGAACTCAAACAGAAAATTTCAAAATAACAGAGTCAACAATAAAACGCCTGCGGCTGCTACATAGTTGTGGACGAGGCTCAGGACTGAATGAAATATTGAACAAAAGAGCCAAGTGATCACTAAAGGCCACCTCCCTTGCCACTAAGTGATCATGGGTAACTCCATATGTAAAGACCAGATCTAGAGTGTGCCCAGGCCTGTGAGTGGGCCCTGATACATACTGTACAAAATTGAAAGAGTTCATGATAACCATAAATTCATTCGCTGTGCTATTTGATAAATCATCCACGTGAATGTTAAAATCTCCAACCAAAATAACTTTCCCGAGCATGATAGTGGACGACAGCAAGTCTTGGATGTCCGAGAAAATTGTTGTGGTGGGACCAGGCGGCCGGTAAATCACAAAACAATACAAAGGCTGGACCCTACCAATCTTTGACATTGTTAGCTCAAAAGAGCCATAGGAGAATAGTGAGGACTTTTGACAGAGAAAGCTATTCTTAAAAATAAAAGCAGTTCCACCCCCATGTCTTGATAGTCGCAGCGTGCTGATGAATGAACAGCCGGCCGGGCATACCTCTGCTAGATGGAAAACCGCCCGTTGCCAGGTATCAGTGAATGAACATCAAGTCCAGGTTCTCCTGGCAGAACAAGTCATTCAGGATAAACGATTTATTCGTGATGGACCGAGCGTTGATCAGTACAGCTTTAGCGCAAGTAACAGAGCAGGGAGCAGGGGCTAAGGAGGAACCAGTAGAGAGAGTTAAACTCCGCAGCACACTATGGTCCCGCCCTCGCTTGACAGAAACCTTCCACGCCCTCGGCTTGCCAATCGGGCAAGGAACGTCGATGACCACCGGGATCAGGTCGTTGTCAGTTGCAGACGATCCGGAATCCTGTTCCGTGCTCCAGGGCCATGGTAGTAGCCCAGCAGCCGCGCCCCAGCTCCTCCACCAGCGACGAGTCTGCACACAACGTCCGGCCCTTCTCCCCTGCTTCCTCCGACGGTGTCTCCGCGGTACCAACAGGCTGATGGCTGGTAGTAGGGGCACCATGCCAAATTCGACGCCGCACTCCAGCCGTGGGAGAAAATCCAGCCCTCCACACTGAGTCCGGACAACCTCCATCGCCGACTTGATCGCCAGTAAAGCATGCCGATCTTACATGCGAGGAGATGCCATAGTACCAGGTAAGGTGCTAAGCATTAAATTAAGTAAATAAAGAAAGAAAGTAAAACAGTAAACAAGAGTAACGAAGCAACCAGAGGCACAGCCAAACACAGGCGCCATCATGGAATGCTTGGAATGCTTACAATTAGGACTTGATTGGAGGATGGCGGTTGTCCATCACCCAATGACGGTGACTAGAACTGGATTCTATTGGCTTTGACGGTCCCAGACAATTGCGCGAAGTGGGTTTGCGTCTTTATCTTCAGAAGATTCTTTGGAAGAAATCTGACAGCTTAAACGGTAAGCCACATTTCGTAACTAGAAAATTCTTAAATACATTTTGAGTGTGCCTGACTCTGGCCCACATATTGTGTTTACATTGTGTGTATGGGCAAACGTTTAACCGCCAACCGAACGTTCTGTGTGTGTGTGCATGTGTGCAGAAGTTAATTTAATCGCAAAGCGCTGTGTGTGCGTGCATGTGTGTGGGGACAATTTCCAATTAAATGCGACCGATAATTCATAAGAAATCATTTTAGTTGGAGGACTCTACAGAGCATACTGTAATATTATATAATACTCCATTCTAGGCTCTAGACTAACTTCTCTACTGACAGTACTGGTTACTACCAACTGCCTTTTCTTGCTCACCCAAGCATGTTAGTAAATACTAATTTATATAGCTGAAACATAGGCAATGCCACAAGCTGATATGTGCAAAATATTGAAGAGGTTAGAGTTTGCTAATACTGATCTTTTTTCTTTTTTTTTCATGAGATGCGGTGTTCAGCTCATTTGATACAAGAAAAACAAAAAATAAATGAACACATGGCCAAATATTTAAAATATGCACCAGAGAGGATGGGTGGTGGTGGCAGAAAAAAGGAAAGATAACCAGCCATGTTCAATGTGGCCCAGTGTTTGGGCTGTTCTAGTTCAACACGTGAAATGTTGGCACACTTTCTGTAATAAAGCATGTTTCTTTAATCAGTGAAATGTCTTTATTAATCTTCTTCCTGGTCTTGCTTTTACCAATTGGCTTCGTCCTAGCTGACTCTGCATGTGCACAAACTTGTTTAGGTATCCATTTCAAGGTGTTTGTTCTTGCTGTTGAAAACATCAATGCTTTAGTGAAAACAGTTCAACAAAATAAACTGTTGAAAAGCAGGATTTAGTGACGTTGCTATTTCAACGTTGATTAGATTTGCAAAATCGAAACAAAATCCAACGGTTATCCAACGTTGGCACCTGACGTTGATTCAACGCTGGTTCTATGATAAAATGCCAGCTGGGTACCTGTTGTCCACACAACAAAGGCAGCTGTATAGCCTTGTGGTTATGGTGTTGCAGGGTTGCCAACTCTCACGCACTGTGACACTCACACATTTCACTGTGATGTCATGCTCTCACTTTTAACCTCGGTTGTCTCACGATTGTTACGTCCCGCTGTGTTGGTTTTGTCTATGTGTCCTGTTTTTCGTGTGCTGTGTGTTTTGTCTCTTTCCAGATGATCCCGTGGCTTAATTGGTTCCTGGAAGACCTGGTTGAGGCCTGGTCTTTTTTTTCATTAATAAATACTTTAAAATTCACATGCTTACGTTGTCGCGCCTTCCTTTCTGTTCAAATCCTTAATCCCTAGAATGGGGGCGTAACAGAAATTGGGGATCAATTAGGGTCCAGAGTCTCACCCAGTCAGGAATTAGTTGACGCTGTGCTTCAGTTAGGTTGTGGGCACTTTCTTTTTTTTGTGGTGTTTGGTGGGAGTTAAGTTATTCGTTGCAATTTTATTCTTTCTCTTTTTCAGTTTTTATTTTCTGCCTTGCTTTTTAGGGGCAGAGGGGGAGAGGACATTATTCGGTTTGTTGATTGTGTGGTGGGATTAGATGCGTTCTCATTAATTACCATGACTGGTTTAAACTTTTTTTTTTTTGTATATTCGGTAGTCACGATGTCTGTTTTGGAGGTATTTATTAATAATCCATCAGACGAACTTTTGGAAAGCTGCATGAGAGACCAGCTGATTCAAATTGCGAAGCATTACTCTATATGAGCTGATGACAAGAAGTTTACAAATGTGTTATTTAAAGCCATTAATGCTGAGTTGGTGGAAAAACAGATACTGCAGGCCAAAGCGGAGGGTCCTGTTTCACCGCCTGCCTCTGTTTTTCCATATATCTGTTTGTTGTCTGCAGTGACAACTGCATCTGAACGAGAGCATTAATTAAAGAAATTAGCTTTGAGGAGCATAAATTGTAACTGGAAACCACAAAAATTTGTGCAGACCGTGAGAGTATGTTTGTTAAAGATAAAGAAATTGATAAAGAGCTTGAGGTAAAAAGACTCGAAGTTCAGCGCCAGCTTGAGTTAAAGAAACTTTGCTTTGAGAAAGCTTGAGATGGAACTTGCTGCAAAAGGACTTACCATCGCTCCATCCATTCCTCCAACTTTGCCATTGCAAGCTTCACCGACTTGTTCTATTGGCCGTGCTAAGGTACAAGCTACTGATTCATTATTTGCATCCTCTGATGCATCTGACTTCGTAACTCAGCTTTCAGTTTTGACAGGTGATTCAGTTGCTCCTCCTCGCTTTCTGCTACGAAGGTTATTTCGTACACTGCTGTTCTGCTTAACCTATTGCCTGTTCAGTTGAGTGATTCACAGACTATTCCTGTTAGTTCAGTTCAGTCTATGCCTGTGTTGCCAGGCCATGCTTTTGATGTCAGCTTTAACATTCGTATAGTTCCTCCTTTTAATGAAAAAGAAGTGCATAAATACTTCCCTCACTTCGAGAAAGTTGCGTTGACCTTGTGATAGCCAGCTGAAGTTTGGACTTTGCTGTTGCAAAATGTGCTGCCTGGTATATAGGCAGAAGTTCCACGGCCTTCGGATTTCTGATAAACATACATTCTTTGAGTTTGCCAGAGAAAAGAAAATGCTTTCGATCGGTCGTGTGCTTCTCAACGTATACGCACCAAGGAGCAACTTAAACTTAAACTCGCTCTGGTCAGAGAATTTAAAAAACTGCATTCCAGAAAAGATTGCCATGTATCTAAACAACCAGAAAGTAACAAATTTAGGACATGCTGCTGTGTGTGGTGATGAATTTGTGCTCACACACAAGTTCTTTCTCCGCTTCCTTTTCTTCTTGCCCCGACTCAGCTCAGCTGCCTACTTTGCGTTCAGAGTTGAAACATCCCAAGCCTGATAAGGCACAGGCTAGGAATAATCTGCAAGAATTTTTTTACTTAATTGCTGTCTGTTCCGTATTGAAACAAAAAAAAAATATCTCCATCAAACAGAAAGAGTCAGCAGTGCCCTCTGGTTTTTCTTCATGCTTCAGTTTGCATAGGTGAAATAAACTGTTTATTTTTGAAGGATCAGTCTCTCTTATGGGGCATGAAGAAAATGCTGTTCCTGTCAAAATGTTGCGAGACACAGGTTCAGATCAGAGTTTTATTCTTTTGTCTATTTTGCCTTTTTCTGAGATGACATATTGTGGCTCCGATGTGCTTGTTCAGGGAATAGAGCTGAAGGTTCCTTTGCACATAGTTTATGTAAAAAGTAAACTTGTTTCTGGGGGTTTTAAAGTGGCTGTTTGTTCCCAGTTGCCGATGGAGGGAGTTTCTTTCCTTTTGGGAAATGACCTAGGGGCGGATGAGATCTTCCTCTCCCTGAGGTTGACGTTGACTCCATCCTTGTTGACGTTTTTCCAATGTGTGCTGTCACTCGATCGCAGGCACGCAAGTCACATAGTGCTAACTTGTGTGATACTTTTATCTCAATTGAAAGTCCCCTTTCTTGTAATCGCGCACTGCAGTCGCTGTCTACACCCGGTGGGGCTGAAGTTCAGGATCTAGTCTTCAGTTCACACTTGGTGGTGCTGAAGTTTCAAACTTTCCACTGTTATTGTCAATTGACCAGGAGCTCATCATGTGTGAACAATGAACAGATTCATCATTAGCTAAATGTCATGCCACTACTGCTGGAAAGAGTGATGCTGTGAATAAATCTGTGGCTTATTAGTGGAAAAATGGACTGTTAATGAGAAAGTGGATTCCCCCACAGCGTCAATGCTTGGGTTGGAATACAGTTTACCAACTGGTGTTGCCTACTAAATTTCGGCTTCATGTTTTAACACTGGGGCGTGACCATGACTTTGCAGGTCATTTAGGTGTTAAGAAGACTTACTATCACATTTTGTGTTACTTCTTTTGGTCTGGTCTCAAGTCTGATGTACACCAAATTTCGATTTGGATTTTAAACTTAAGGTGGATGCTAGTGCCACTGGAGCTGGTGCAGTCCTTCTCCGATATCTCTTTTCCACTACACTGGTGCTGGTTCCAGGTGCCGGTTCTGGTGCTTGGCCGGTGCTGAACTGCTAACCAGCCTGAACCAACCGAGAACCGGCCTGCATTTCCACTAGACAGGAGCTCAGCCGGAGCTGCATGATTATACGTCACAGGTCATGCCCACAAAACAGACACAAACAGGGCCGCTGCTTCTCCTCCAAAATTCAAAAATGTATTTTAGCATCCAAAGACAGCTCATTCAGCATGTTACAGCCTTTGAAAATGTTCGACACAGACAATGATTACGTACAAGACGACTGGTAAGTTCTGACAACCTGTTAACTACAATGTGTGTTTTTAGCCCAGACTAGCATTAGCTCATATGCTAATGGTAATGCTACCTAACTTTACTGTTCCTGTTTTTTTCTTTTTCAACACACAATTTATGCAGTAAATAACATTTAACATTTTAATTTTTAGATTTTCAGACAACTTCAGAATAGAAAGTGTCGTAGGAGTCCTTTGAATACATCTGTTGCCAGCTAAGAAAAAGGAACACCACTTATCGCTTGTGTGTGACAAGTAGCAAAGACCAATATATCTGTAGTGTTAAATTTGTATATAGTTGTTTGCACCATTCTACGGTTCTGTTTTTGTTATAACTCATTGTACATATACATTTCCTCTTGTTTCATTGAGGGTGTTTAGGAGAAAAGAATACAAAATACAGTTCTCTCATTTTAACTTTTATTGAAATTCATCACACAGTTCATCAGAGGATTCATGCAAAAGTGCTTTTTTTGTTAAAACATTTTTTAATTAAACTGAAAATATATTGAAAACTGTGGTGTCTGAGTTTTTTTTTCCATAACTGGAACCATTCTTTCCAAAAGGCCCAGCATAGCACCTGAAGTCTCGTCCATTTTTGTAAGAATGGCCTTGTTCCTCTCTCTGCTGTGCTGCAGGAACCTCTTTTCTGACCTCTCCAAATACTCATACAGTTCATTGTTTTTTTTCCCACTTCTTTCTCTTAGCTGTGCAATGACACACAAAAACTACCATAAACAAATTGCATTATTACATAATACATGATCCTTTTTAATCAATTATGCCATTACTGTGAAACTGGTTACAGAACAATACTTACCTTTCCTTAGTTGCTGCATAGAAGACAAGGCTTCACTTGCAGGTGAAGATGCACTGCCTTCTTCAGGATCTTCAGGGCTCCTAGCAAATGGTGCATTGGAGTCTAAATATCAATAGTATTGAAAGCATATAATTTTCATATTTGTGGTTTATTTTACCTGTCTTTAAAATCTTGCATAGCTTTTCTTTTAACAGAATGTGTAAATCCATCTATACTGTACACATAGAACATTATGAACATCTGAACAAAAAGTTAAAGCATCTTATTAATAACTAAACTGCATTTCCGCAGAGAAAATGCAAAGTGCGCTTGCTCAAGTGCAGAACGCTAATGCTATTAGCATTAACATAGCATTAGCCTTTGGGTGCTGTGGGCTTGAGCAAGCAAACTAATAAGTGTCTCACCACACAAACACATAAATGTGTATGTATTACATAAACAACTGAGATTATTTTCAACTAACAAAGAAATTAATCAAGTAGCTTAGCTTACCGAGATCCGATGTGGAAGGAGAGGCGATTTCATCAAGCATTGCTGTTGTGGAGTTCAGTGCCCTAGTAAGCTGGTTTGATGGTCTGTGCCCCAGGATCAGGTCCATTGCATCGTACACAAAGTCTTTGGGACCTCCACCACTGCCACTTTTACACAGCTTTTTCTTTATGCCAATAACACTTTTGTTTCCTCCTCGCTCCAAGCTGATTATCCACCATCTTCTCCTCTAAAGCCAAATATGGCCCCGCCCACCACTCCTAACATCACAGGTTCTCGGTGCCTGACCAGCAACATTTAGGGGCTGTTTGTTTAGGAACCGGCACCAATTATTTTTCTGTGGAAATGCGTGCACTGGTTCCAAAATTGGGAACAGGCAAGGAACCGGCATGGGAACCAGTGCAGTGGGAAAGTGTAGTCACGCTCCTACCAGTGAGTATGTAATCAACACTGGAGGTTGATTTTTGCTGGTGGGAGTGTTACGTCCCTCTGTGTTGGTTTTGTCTATGTGTTGTGTTTTTCATGTGTTGTGTGTTATGTCTTTTTTCAGAAGATCCTGTGGCTTAATTGGTGCTACTTTTCAGATGGTCCCTTAATTGGCACTACCCAATGTGACTTAATTGGCACTACCCAATAAAAGGAGGATGCCTGCGTTGCTGTGGGTGAGCACGTTTGGGAAAACACATTCTTCTCTTTTCTTCGCCATTTCTCTCACCAACGCAGCTTTTTTATTCCTGGGAGGAACCCTGTGGTTCCTGGAAGGCCTGTTTGAGGTCTTGTTTTATTTTCATTAATAAATACTTTAAAATTCACATGCTTACGTTGTCGCGCCTTCCTTTCTGTTCACATCCTTAATCCCTAGACTGGGGGCGTAACACCATAAAAATCTATTTTTCTCTATCGAATCTAGGCTGCCCCTTGTGCACTCTCCTCTACAGTGGGTGATGCACCTAATGAAGCAACAGTCCTCAGCTAATAAAGAAGTGCACCCTTCTTCAGGGTGTATGATGTGTAAGGTGGGGAGGGGCAAGGGAAAAAAAAAAAATAAAAATAAAGTAAAAAAATATATATAAATAAAAAAATAACACACAACCCATACATACACACATACCTGGTGAAAAGCAGACGCCTCCACCTCAGACAAGACCCCATCCACATGCAAGCCATCCCCCGGGCATCAGCAGAGCCCGGGCACCCGGCCGGCACTGACACCCGCCACCAGGGACCACGGCCCGCAGCCACCCGTGGGGAACCCAAGACGGCTAGGTCACATATTAAGAGTATATTAAGAGTTCATTTATGGGGACCAGATAGTTCACTGGTCACTGGAAAAGGCACACATTTTCTCCATACTGGCATGACCCATCACCAGATCCTAGAGATTAATGTTAAGATATTTTTTGGATTTCCAATTCATTAGAATGTGTGGCCAATCCTCTAAACATTTAGAACTCAACATTTAGTGCTCAAAAATCACACATTTATATTTAGAGCACAACATTTAGTTTTTTTAAAAACACATTTAGATCTAAATATAAGAAAATTGTGTTAAAATTGTGTTAAATGATGAAAAATTATACTTCAAACTGGCACCCCATAGACTTGGAATTGTGACTTTGAGACTTGACTTGACATTGCCACTCAATGACTTTAAACTTGATTTGGACTTGATAAAATTTGAAAACATTTCTGGAATGGACAGATATGGTATCCCTTCATGCCCATATCAATCGCCATATTTAGAGTCGATGTTTAAGTTCACTTAAAAGGAAGAAAAAAAAAGATTGCTTGTTTATTTATATTCTTTTTTTTTTTTTACCTTATTCCTTATGCTACATCTTCTACAAGCAAGTTTATTGCATTAGGAATTGTAAGACTGGTGGCAAAAAAATCAACAGTGCAGTAGAATATGTACTTTTAATACTGAAGTATTTTTAAAAGAAAGTGAAATTTGACTGTATGACTTTCATTTGTATTGGAGTAACATTTGACATTTGGTATCTGTACTTTCACTTAAGTAATGACATTAGGTACTTTGTCCGCCTCTGTACAGTTGTGATCATATGTTTACATACCAAGGCAGAATGTATGATTACAGAGAATATACATTATAATACAAAAAAAATGATTTCACTCATAATCACAACAAAACTACTTAAATGGCCCTGATCAAAAGTGTACATTCCCTGGTGATTTGGCCTGATAATATGCACACAAACTTACACATGTATGGCTGTTAAAGTTAATCATCTTCACCTGTGACCTGTTTACTTGTAATTAGTGAGTGTGTATAAAAGATCAATAACTTCCTGGACTCCTGACGGACCCTAAACATATTAAACACAGTTGTTTGACAATGAATGTCTTCAGCCAACCAAAAATAAATATGGACCAGTGTCTCATACAGTACAGTAAGGGAGATCAGGGGAGCACCATCATTACAGATCAAAAGGTTTGGGGCATCGAGTGCAAAATCAAGAAAAATGTAACCATGCTAGGAGCTGTGCTGCATCACTGCATCAATGGTGAATAATGAAACCATTGATCCTGGAGATAAATTTGTATGTTTAGCAGGTTGGCGGAGTTGTAGTATCAACATCTGGGGCTCATTTCAGAAAGGAGGTTAAGTGAAAACTGTTAACCCTGAAATAAGAGAAACTCAAAAAGGCAGGTTTATCAAACTCGAGAAAGCAGGGTAAGTCAAGCCTGTTTCTGAAAGAGAGGTAACTATTACTCAGAGTCAATTACCATGGTGTGGTAGAGTCAATTACTCTGTGAACCTAACCTGGTCAGGAGTAGGTTTTATTCCCTAAACTCTGAGTTTCTGTCGGTCTCCACCCCTTTTTAAAGACGAAGCGGTATTTCTTGCCTTAGCCTTAGTCATTCATTGCCCACATTTCAGTTAAACAAAGAGCACAGTTAGGAGAATGGCTGGTCCTTTTCGCAGGATCCCATAGACAAGGAGGCTGTTTTAATTAGAAGAGAATTACATTTACGTCGGCGGAGGATTATGAGACCCAGAGTCGATTATTTTTTCTTTTCCCCCTACATTTTTGTTTGAGCGTTACTGTTTTTCGTTGGAATCAATTACATACATCCATAATTTAATCTCTAACATCACCCATCATGGCCGTGCTCTTACATCTGAGCAGATACTATGTGCAGCTTTACGTTTCTTTGCTAATGGAAGCATTCTTGTAACGAGCTGCGGCCTTAGCCTTAGCCCGTACGTTACCTCGGGTGAGGGGAAGGGAAGCAGGTCGAAACAAATGCTCCATTTCGGGGTTTTTATTAAGGAAAAACAAAGTGAATAAGGAACACAAACCTGGCACGCGGGCCGAACAGGATAACAGGGAATAACAGACAGGACAGGAACTCAGGAGGAATGAGGTGATGGTCACATGCTGGGCTGCACACTGAATGAGGCCTTTATAGTAACCCAAACGAGGCATCACAACAAGGATCAGGTGCAGCCACAACACGTGACCAGCCGGAAAACCAAGGTGCTTCATATTAGAAGACTTCTTATAAACAGGCAGACAGACAAATAATAACAAACACCCCATGGCCGTTACAATTCTTTACAATATCGTGGATGCGGAGCATATTAGTAAGGCCATTGTATGCAGAGCTGTACGGAAAAGTGTTTCTCGCTCTGAAACGCTTTCTGTACATTTTTATAGTGTTTCCTGGCCACAAACCCCTGGGAGTCATCAAAGAACAGTTTTACAGAATTGCTGGTATGTATTTAAAAAAATTATTTTATATATATATACACACACACACACACATATGTTCAGTTAATAACGTACTGCTGCGACCTCAAAAGTAACCTAATATTTAAAATTCCCTTCAGGATTTCCCAATGTGGTTGGATGTATTGATGGCACACATATACCCATTATTGCACCAGCTGAAAATGAGGACGACTATGTGAATAGAAAGTCAATCCACAGTATTAATGTGCAGGTACACTGAGTTACATGCAGTTTACAATGGTGAAACACCACATAACAATACTACATCTCATTTCATATGTCTTATTCTTTCCACTGTGAATATCATATGTGATGCTGCACATATCACCAATGTTGAGGCCAAGTGGGGCTCTGCCGGGGGCTCTGTTCATGACTCACGAATATATTGTGAGTATACACTAAGCAACAGACTGAAAAGCGGTAAGTACATGTGTGCACTACACATTTGGGCACTTCCATGCAGCACTAAACTAATGTGAACTTTTTTTACAAGAGAGACTGCTGGGGGATAGGGGTTATCCATGACAGCAGTGATTCATTGTGGCAAACAACAAAACTAGGGCAGGGTGGAAATTACTATAGGCCTGTTGAAAGCAGATGTCCAGTGTCTACGTCACTTCAGGGTAACACCTGAGAGAGCCTGCGACATCATTGTGACCTGTGTAGTTCTCCATAATATTGCCATTATTAGAGGGCAGTAACATACTGCCCTGCACTTACAAGACCCAAAGGAAGACCCCATTCACCCTGCAGACTTCCAGGATGGAAGGGTGGTCCGAGACCTTATATGCCACAATTCTTTCTCT
>JBBKCR010011150.1:0-12626 GCA_037577295.1 Ladigesia roloffi | reverse complement strand
TCAGCTGTGTCTGTCCAATCATCTGGGAGCACCTCCTGGCCCCCGAGAGCCTGTCTCAACTCCTCCCTGAAAACCTCGCTTCAGGGTCTCCACGACTATGGTTGACTGAAATAAAGTGAGAAATAGTCCTCATGGCTTTTTTGTATTTCTGTCATCAGACACAAGAGGGCAACAGAGAACTTCACAAAAACTCAACATGCTTTTTACTCATTATTTTATAAAGGAGATTCAGTCAAACATAAAATCTACACAAAACGGAAAAAAGAACCTGCATTTAAATTGACCACATTCTATTCTTGCAATGCAACGTACACTGCAGGTCAAATGTTTTAGAACACCCCAGTTTTTCAAGTTTTATTTATTGAAATTAAAAAATTTCAAGTCCAATGACTAGCAATAAATTGTACAAAGGACAGTGCCGAACTGCTAGAGGTTAAAAAATGTGAGGTTACTCAGAAGTGGTATATGCCGAGTTGGTCGGGTTCGTCCTACAGCAAAATAGTGACACAAAACTTAAGTACAAGCACTGCCAGAACTACCTTAGAATAAAAGAACAAGATGATAATCTGTAAAATAATGGAGAGGCTAGATGTCTCCAGATTTAAACCCCACCATCCTGCTTTAGAAAGAACTGGACAGAGGAGCGAAAGCAAAAAAAAAACCTATACGTGCCGCGCACTTATAGGAACATCTGCTAAATAGTTGGGAAGAACTTTCTGCAGAATAAACTGCTTGAATTTCAATATAAAAAAAACCCCAGAAAAATTGGGGTATTCTAAAACTTTGGACCGGTGGAGTACCTCTACTAAATCATACTGTCAGAAACCACATGAGTATGCCTAGTTAACTCTGCAGTTTAAGTTGAGTGTGTGTGGACTTAAGGCAGTTTGTCATGGTGCTGTTTAGCCGACCAATTACAACTGAACTGTATTAGTATTGTGGCTGTATTAGTATTATTAGTATTTAAGTGTGTGTATAAATATATATATATAAATATAGTATTGGTAGCACATTAGTATTGTTTTAGTTAAGGTGTTGGCCATTCAAACCCCCTATGACAGACTGCACTGGTCCAAATCGAATTCATTCATTACTGATATTGTGGTTAAGATTTTTTGCAGTGCTCTCCAGCTCTTCTCCTGCAGCTCTAACACTCTTCTTCATTCTAGCCCACTCTGATATAAACATTACTGCTGCATCGACATTCAATATCCATATGCAAATAGCGTTTACCCAATCTGAATTTTAATCCTGACCAAACTAGATGTACTGCAAGTGTTTGGATGAATCAAGACCTTACCATTCAACAAACATCAAAATGTCTGGTTCAAAATAACAGAGACCAGTATTTAAGCATATTACCCCATGGGTTAGACCCCTATGTTTTCAATATAAGTGGAAACTGGTGCAATCACTATATACTTTTTTGTCCCAATTTTGTCTCCAAAAACACAATTTCCATTGCTAGCATGTTAATTAGCTCCATTAGGGAACAGTCAGGGAACACATGCTTTTTTGCTTTGAAAAACTGTGACATGTTTCTCTCTATCAAAAAAAAACTAAACCTAAACTGTTCTAGTTTTTTAATAGTTTTCTGGTTTAGACTAAGACCATCTGGGTAGTTTTTATTTGTGACCACCTGTTTCTCACTTGGAAACCTCAAATCAAAGATTACCTCGGCTGACCCCATATCATGCACTGTGTGTGAATTCAAATAGTCTGTTTTTCACACTTAAAAAATGACAGAAAAGATACAAATACAGAGCAGCACATTGCCACAGTAACGGCCTTGTCTCCCTTCTCTTTTTTTAGCAGCTTTAGACCTTAAAAAAAGAATCTTCAAATATGTTTTAAATCAGAGATTACTTGGTGCTGGAAAAACATTGAAAACATACAAAGTCAGCAGAGTTCACTGTTTATTGGCTCCTTAAAACATAGTATCTGAACAGAGGAGATTTAAAAAGGTACAAAAATAGTTCATTTAGCCTTCACTGAAAACAGTCCTAAAGTCCCTTACTTTAGCTCAGCTTATTTTCTGTGTTCTCTTCTGTAAGAAAGGCAAAACCGTCGCAAACTATAACAAAACATTAACAAAAAGCAAGTTTGTTGCACAGTAGAGACAGACTCACCAGCCCCCTATACAAAAAAGTAATATACTGAAAATATATATAACCATATATCCCATTTAAACTTGGGAATATACTGATATATAACAATCTATTTCATTTTCATAAGAGTCTGCTTGACAAACACTGCTTTTCCTTCAGCGTGCATTTCTGAGGGCGAGTGTGTGCATATGTTAAGCAGAGTGTGTTGAGCTTCACACTACACCCACTCTACAGGAAAAGCGGCCTGCAATAACACAAACATAACTCGGAAAGTAACAGCCGAATGTGTTTACTCAGCCCAACCACACACAGCCCATAGTAAATACATACTTCTGATGCTCTCGAGATAATTAAGATGCATCAGTATTTAATTTTTGGGCCCATAACCAGTCATTGTTGTTGTGGATATTACCAATACCAGTAAGAAAATGATATAATCCATCTGCAAAATGATGTGAGCATTTAACTCTTAAGATGTATCACTGATCATTTAATGGACTCACAACATAAACCAGACAGGACAATTCCTGTAAACATTTACAATAATGTTTACGAGACATTCTTATCTTCAGAGTGACTTACAGTAGTAGATGAGCACAGTTTAAAAATACAGAGTTAAAAAATAAATAGGGCAATAAATATAGGCGCTTTTATGTATTTGTTGTAATTTTCCCATTTATCGGCAGATAATATCGGCTGCCAATATATCTCACATCCCCAGAAACCGTGGTTTAATGAATCAGGTGAAAACAACTAATACAGTACAATGACAGAAATGGAACCGTTTTTGCTGAAGTAGAGAAGCAGGTCAACACAAACACACAGAAAAGAGTCTTTTTTAAAGCCATAGATCTGGGAACAGTTCGTCCAGGCATATGTCCAGTTGTAGTGACGACTCCACAATAAACTGGAGCTCCAGTGTTGGTATTATGTTCATTATGGTCAGAGCAAACACACACACACACACTTGCACACACACAAATACACACCAGTGTTTCTTTAAAGCCATAGTTCACAGGACTGTTGGTTGTTGCAATTGCCAGAATGCAGGGTTAAGTTCAGGACAGTTTTGGAATTCCAGTGTTTGACAGTGAAAAATGTAATACACTCTAAATTTGTGCACATTTCCACATGAATAAAATCTACTACATCGACAGTTTAAAACAAACCTTTGCCAAAAGCAAGCGAATCGAAAGATGTAACACATTTTATTAATGTGGATATTTCTTCTAGTTTAGTCAGTAAAATGCATCATTTTTTCAGGGTTGTTGTGGTTTAACCACAAACACACATACACACAGACACACACACACACACAAACACCAGTCCAGTCCCTCAACTGGGCAGAAACATTCTCTCTGCTGCGCACTGGACGTGTTCCCAGTGGCTCCAGCCAAGTGCAAGCACACACACACACACAAAAGTCCCGAACACGTGGAGGCGGCTCCGTAGCAGCGGCGCCGTGAACTTGGCTGCTGTGGAGACGCACACCAGGATCACCGTGGCGATGGCCAGCATGATGTTGATGCACTTTCCCAGCAGCACTTTGGCATCGGCGCTCTCCAGTTGAACCAGTTGCTGCTGCTGCTGCTGCAACTCCAACTTACTGATGCGCGTCTGACACACTTCCAGTGCTTCCTACAGCAATCAAAAATGTACCACTGCTGTGACTCACAAATCTCTGCCTGAACATCCAGATGTAGACACGGCTCATTATTTAGACTGCGCTCCAATTTAAGACGAGTCACGTTTAGTCATTTGTTTCATTTATCGATTTATGTGCCTAAGGCAAATGTGCTTCATCAGTTAATCGACATAAATATACATCGTCATACATATTCATCTTGTTTTGTAACATATTACAAGACATAACTGCATGGTTTGCACAGCTACGATAATTATATGAGCTTTTGTTCCAACACTTTCTGCACTTTTATGTCACACAGTCGAAAGTTTATTGGAAAATAATGTTTTATTTAAATGGCATGTTAATGCATGTTTTCTCTGTGATTTCAAATGATACATTTATAATATTGGTATCAGGTCACCATAAGGTGTCATTTACTGGTTACAGAAATGGACCTAGGTTTTAAATGTTTGTGCACGCAAGACTATTTACACTGCATATCTTTGAGTTGCACATCTGTTGAAACTTGAGCAGTACAAGCTAGAACATCTGCGTGGCCTGAAACACATTTCACAATGCCTAACAACACAAGAGGAATGTTACTGTTGCACTAATCTGTTATTCTCCTCATGCACACGCCCTAAAACCCTTCCTGAGTTGGCATGCCCACACATCGCTATATGCATACCTGTATGTCTCTTGCTCTTTCGTAGGCCTGATAGGCGACTTTCTCTTCTATGCTGGCCAGCTCCAGCTTCAGGTTGGCCGTCTCATTCTGATGTAGCTCCGTCAGATCATTCAACTGATCCTCCAACCTCTCGCACCTGCCAGAAACAAGCATACACAACATGTTTGATTATGTGTGTAGACACTGATTTGCAAAAAATCTCCTTGCTTATTTGTATTATAAATTATCACCAATAATGTGTTTAATAATGTTTGGTGCACAAAATCATTAATCAGAGTAAAGTTAAATTACTTTTTCAAATTTGAACCTAAAGAATAATGTTAATTATTAAGAAAGCAGTGCATATTGTTATAGTTATTGTAAGAGAAATCACAATGTTTTCAATCCTTTTTTGGTCTTAAATCCAGGGTGCACTTTAACTGAACACGAAAATCATGTGTTTTCTATAGAATGAATGCAGTTTACAGCTCACATTATCAAAGTCCTGTAAGAGCAAGTTCTAATGAGTGCATCTGTCGTATATATCATATATAAACAGCCGTTTCAATTCCATAATTGTAGCTCCCACAGCTCATGGATTTCGTTACATTGGTTTCTGTACGTTTTCACTTTGCTGTTGCTTTTGTTACTGTTTGTTTCCCTGTGAGTTTCTGGCTAAATCTGCCAAAGCTGCTGAAAGTGGAACAATTACGGATGTACTGGAATTTATTGCATTATTATTTGAAAAAATATTACAGTTAAATCCACATAGTGAGCCATCTTAACACTATTGATTCATTATTGATTCAAATTTCATGCACATGTTCAAGATGCCTGATTTTAGGGTCTCAGTAGAAAAATAAACAAGTAAAAACATACAAACATACTCAAACTAAGCTAATCAAGCAAGAGGACAATTTCTTTGCACCAGTGTCCCATATCCTATAAGAATTTAGAGATTTTATCAAACCAGACGAAATCACCTCACTGGGAACAAGGCTTGTTACTATTCCAAACAACAATGTGCTTAAGCATAGAGGAGAAGAAATTTTGTAGGTGTGTCTCTTTCAAATCAAAGGGTAGCTCCCCTAGACAAATATCTCATACAGCACCAGTAGGACTCTTGTCCAGAAATATCTTTAAACAGCTTAAAAATCAGTGTAGATGGAGCCCCTCAGTATTCATACTTCTGCTACGTTCAGAATACAGGGCACATACACACATATTTCTCACATACTTCCTCTTACTCAGTCTTACATTGTAGCTCAGAGTTTTTACATTGTCAGGACTGTCTCAACTGATAACATGAACTCTGGTCTTACAATGGTGATAGTTTACTATTTAAACTTTCCAAGTTAAACGGAATCTGAAAAATCTGGTATAATTTAACCATTTTTGGCCACTTCACTCTCTTTTTTGTTTACCATTTTAGCTGTGTTAATGCAAATGAAATGAAACTTTTCAAGGGTCTGGAGTTATTTTAGATCTTTACATTTTTAACTTCAACTCAGTAAAAAAAAACAATAATAAACTCCATACATCAAATAGTCCCATTGGCCAATTGAAACCCATTAAAACCACAATTTTCCTTACTTTTTATTTACATTTTTTAATTATACAATTTGGACTACAATGCTTTTATTCTTACCTCACCACTTGAAAAATGTAGTTTTTACTGTTTTTTTTACCAGATTATGTCATTTATCCATTTTTGGCCAAGTGAGCAATTTTATATAATGTTCTTAGTATCCAATAGGGGAGTATAATGGCTTACTGCACTCCAATGGAGCAAATGAATGACACAATTTTGACATAGGTGTGACCTCAAGGATGACAGTTAATGCTTTGTGTGAAAAAATTTGTGCCCGTGTGAAATTGCAGCACATATATGTAAGTTTTGCAAGATAAAGGGAAAAAATTTTATCAAACCTCCAAGGTACAATGACTTTCTTTTGTCAGTCTATTGAGCTTTGAGTTTCCCAGGCAAACCACTTTGATGCACATGCAAAGAGCAGCTATAGCTTCGTACTATTCATAAACAAAATTCAAGACACAAATATCTACTTTCCAAAAAAGAGAAATCACAGCATCAACAACAAACTCTGGCACTGTTTGTAAATCTGTCCTGGAGTTTATGCAGGTGCTGTCAGTGCCTAAAATTCTTAATTTTAGTTAACTTTTGCTTTTCATGACAAGGACTGATGCTAATTTAACAAATCAAATAGGTGAAAGTTTAAAAAATATTGTAATATATATTAATTTGATAACCTTTTGGGAGAGTAAACAGGAGGTGGCCATTTTTGGCCACAAGGACGCTGAGTGGGATTTTTTATGCTTTTTCTGTCACTGCATAAAAAATAACAATGCATAAAAATCACTGATACTGCTAATTATTATATTTAGCTGAAATAATGCTTAAAAATAATTCAGGTAGCATGTATTACAGTTTTTAATGCTTTTCTCTTTTCATAAACCATTAGGATTAGGCATTTAAAGGGTAAAAATTCTTAATTTAAATGAAGTTTTGCTTTTCATGACAAGGACTGATACTAATTTAAGAAATCAAGTTGGTGAAAGCTAAAAAATATTTTAATATATATATTATTATGTTATTTTATAACATTTTAAACAGGAGTTGGCCATTTTTGGCCACAAGGACACTGAGTGTGAGTTTTTTTAAACTTAGCTTTCCCTGCAAAAAATAAACAATTCATAATTATTGGTGTTGTTGTTAATCAGTTGCATATCTCAGACTGTACTATAAGCAACATAAGAAAATCCAGTAGCATTTAGAATATAGTAAATTTACACTTTTGACAAGTGCATAGTGTAAATAAACTGGTATTTGAAGAATAAAATAATAACAAAAGAATGAAAATTTTATGATAAGTACTGATGTTAATTAAACACACAGTACAAATAGCAAAAAAGTATAAATATAATAAAAATCACAGACTTAATCTGTTGGTGGCCACGAGGACGCTGAAAGGGTAGTAAAAACGAGGACAGACAGAGGGTTAACTAAGCCAGAATCTAAAATATAAAGTTTGCGAGGTAGTGAAAGATAAGCCTGGACCTTTTCCATTGCCATGTAAATAAGATGACAGGATCAAGTAGCATGTAACTGCATTATTAATACATTTACTTTAACAACACTACTTTGCAGTTAAACTGGTTAAGTGAAACAATGTTTAAGTGAAAAAATGGATCTAGCAAGACCAAAAACTGACAAACTGACAAAGGTTAAGGCAATGCTGTTTCACAATTATCACTGAATTCTTTTGACACATTTGTAACGCTCCATGCGTAAAAACAAAACCACATGAATATTATGATAGCCTTAATAATTAATAAAACACTTACGCTTCATGGTTTGCACCGCTACTGACAAATAAAGCTACGTCTGCAGTTTCTGTGTAAGATTATAATGAATGTTGCACATGTGCATGTTGCTTGCCTGTATTTCTCCTCCTGCAGCATCTGTGAGATAAAGCCGTAGTTGCGCTTCATCTGGCTCCTCAGGCTCTCTATGTCCTCTGCCAGGTGAGTCTGTGCCTCCCTCACCTCCCGCACCTCCTCAAAGGCGTCAGCCAGCCTGCTGGAACTTTCCCCCAGGCCTACCTCGTTATGAGCAGCTCCCGGAGTTGAGTTGTGTCCGTTACTTTCGACAGACACGGATGTGCCAGTGGAGCACTCATCATCACTGGGGTATTTGGGTTTGCTGGTCAGTGTGGCGCTGCCACTCAGTACCCGCCCTGCTCCCTCCGTCTGGAGCCCACCCCCCGTCTCCAAGGAGCTCTTCATGTGGGCGATGTTGTCAGCGCTTCCAAATTTATTGCGAATGAGGTTGGCGAAGCCACGAGACTTGTTGAAGAAGAAGGGTGGCGAGAGAGAGACGCCCGGGCCGATGGTCTTTACCTGGAAAGGTGATATGATGAGTCAGATGCACTGCAGTATTTAAAACACAACAGAATTTACTGTATCACTGTAGAAAAGCTTATTATGAATTTTGTTTACCAGAGAAACTGCCATCTCAATATATTTGTTTTATAACTTCAACTGACAATATTAAACAGTAGAAATAGTTGCTTATTTTATCAACTTTGTTTTTAATATTTGTGCTTGTTAATACAAAAATGTCCATCTCCACTACATGACAACATTCACACACTGCATTTTATTAAAACAGATGTTCCCCTTTGTAACACTGCTAAATTGCATTAGTTATTCTTCTGTTTTCTCAGGCCTGACCAAAAATTGCTTGTTTTTCCCATTTTATTGTTTATTCCTGAAATTACAGTTCCTTCCTGTTTGTGTATCTCTGTCTCATTTAACAAAATATATTACCTTGTCAAGTTGTGGGTGTCGTCCACTGCCCCTGACCGCTGCTTCTTTACACTCCTTCAGACTGTCTTTCGATGCATCTTTTGCATCTTTGCTGTGTGTATGTGTGTGTTTGCTCCCGCTGGAAGAGGAAGTGACATCACACTCTTTGATTTTGCGGTGGTACTGCTCAAGTTTGCGCTGAAGCTGGGCGATGGTCTGTGCTGATTTCTGGTTTTTCTTCTCGAACACCTGTTTGATGCGCCCACTCTGCTGCTTGTCGGCACTGTTGATCAGCTTCAGGTACTCGGCCACGTTCTCGTCTCGCAGGGCCTGCTCAATACGCAGCTGCTCTGTCACCTTTAGTATCTTCTGATGCAGCCCCTCAAGCCCCAGACGCCCGCGACTCCCATCCCGCGACCCCTCACCATCCAGCTCCAGGCACGTCTCTGAGCTGCCCCGCTGCATGGTGCTGGGGACAGCGAGACTGCTCCCGTCAGCCGCCTGGGGGGAAACACAGAGAGGATTAAATTATCAGAAAAATATTTTTATGAATGCCATTAACTTCCAGAAAAGCATAAAAAAGCATATTAAATCAGTTTAAACAGTACCTTACATACTGCCCAGTATATTATATACAACAACAGTCTATCATATAGCTACTTAAATGTGAAACTAAAAAAGAGAGAGACAGAAATAGATAGAGAGAAAAAGAGAACAAGATAGAGAAAAAGAAGCAAAAGACGAAATAAATCAACAAGATGAGCAGAAGACATCGAGAATATGTCATTGTTGTTGAATAAGATTCAATTTAAGATGCTAAAACTGATCTGCTGATCTGAATATGAAATCTGTAAATGGAACAGATGCAGAGAGAAGAAAAATGTCTACGTTAAGCAACTGGTTTCTACAACGATACTGTGAGTAATATACTGAAGCACTTAAGAAGCATTACAGGTTCTGTCCCTTGAGTTGACTAATGGAAGACAATTTTGGACAACACTGTCCAAACCAGAGCCTAAATTACTCAACAAATCTTGCCACAGAATTCGAAAGAGCAACTTCAAAACTTGTTGTAAGATAACAACTTGTAACACATAGCACAGCGGTTTGTGTCCAATGTATCTATTCTCGGTTTAAGAAAAGAGGTCCAGCATTACCATACGGTGGGAAAGGCTAAAATAAAACTGATGTGTGTATGATTATTTTTCAATATATGAGGCTCTTTCATTTGGACGTAGGTGTTACTATTTACATCTGAAAATCGTGGGCAGAAAACACCTGATTCTTTTTAAATTAAAAGAGTTCTGCATCTGTAAATAAAATAAACTTCTTGCTGGACGAGAGGAACATGCAACTGAGCTGCCTCACCTAATTGATAATCACAACATAATAAGAATTAAAGTAATTAGCGAGTAGATAAAACAGTGCAACAGTACTGGCACAGAGAGGCTCAGGAATGCTTAGGCCACATAATCAATTGCAGCAGTGTTCCGCTTATAGAGCTCTTTGAGCACTTTCCAATGGCAAATGGAAATCCAGTACCTATTTTACAAACAGCAAGGTCTTTTAGTATTCATGAAGTCATTTTGTGGCAGCTGAAGATATTTTAAATCCCACTTGCCACAGTGAGCTCACTCTGCTACAGCATAAGTAGATTTAAAGTGACTCCAAATGATGAAAAATAAGAAAAAATAAAACTGAAACCAATCAAACTGCTAAAATGCTGGATGGCTCCACCAGTGCTGTTTCTGTTATCATAGAAACATAACCAGGAAGGAACTGCTTCCCAGTCAAAATCTTCACGCACAGCAATGTTACAGTGTTACAGATTATTTTGTTACAATAATGTCCTGTAATTGTGTTGCACTATTGTTTATTATTTACTGTCTATTCTAAAGTAAATCTTGATTGTCTTATTATACTCTTCTGTTGCACTGACCATTTCCCTTGAGGTAAATTAAATTCTTTCTTATCTTCTTATATTATCTAATCTCTAGTTCATGAAAAGCCACACCAGGGTTACTTTCTTTGGTCCCAGAGCAAAACGTGAAATAACTACTAATTTGAAGCAGATATATTATGTACATATGTTTCCTTTAAATCTTACAGACATCAATTTATGCACCGTGGCTCCAGGCTACATGACATGTTGTCTCGAGCTCAGCGATTTGACACAGACTGACCTACTTAATGGTGCAGATAACCAGGGGGCGAATATGACCACTGCATAGAAAATGTCATGAAACCAGAAAACCAAATTGTGTGCTGGTGAACACAATTGGTGCAGCTGTAGATGTGTAAGAAAGATACACACACTAGATATGGCAGGTTGGAGAACAGGCCTGAAGGCTAAGCACCGAGCTGGAAAGTGTGTGTAATATACTTGGTCATAAATTAGCCCTGAGTGCCAGAACACATCCTGACTGTGCGTAAATTCAGCCCACCATTCAGGGCAATCAGTCTACTGCTCTCACGGCAGTAATGCTAATACATAACATACAGTAGAATTACACAACCTGAGCGCTATACAGAGTGTACCTTCTGTCTATGCAATCAGCTATATCAGAGTCTGTTATAATAGCCAATTTATAAGCACTTTGTCGACTCGATTTGTATTTTTATTTTTGAAAACTGTTATTAAAACAACATGTCCAAGTAAACGTATTATTACATATTTATTTTTTATTAAACATAAAATACAAACAGCTCTTACAATTTGTCGGTTAAATAAAATAATAATTTAGTCTGCAAATAAATATTTTATTTTTGGCGTCTCTAAAAAATTTCTGTCCTCATTTGTATCATTTTCGTTGGTTTGCTTTACTTTATTATACAGTCTGAATAAAAACATTACACTGTATATATGTTTGATCATAAATGAACATGAATGCAAATGAACAAATAATTTCTTTCTCCTGTAAAAATGCCATTTTGGAAACCGGTTTTGGTCTTTACTTCTAAAGTAAAGCAATGCATAGCATTTTAGTTCAAAGCCATTTTCATCAAGGTTTTACACAATATAAAGAGCAGACATTATGTTCAAACAAAATAGAAGACAAAAGCAATAGGATTTGTTTGTACACCTATTAGCCAATACGTAAGTAACTTGAGAGATATTATTTTTGATTTACACTGAACATATGTATGTACCTATGTGAAGTGGTAATGTGTTCCATATGAATATTATATATATATTCAAGTATCAATATGTAATAATATGTTCCATATTGTTGCTGACAAAAAAATAACCCCAAAATATCCCCATGTCGCGGTGTGAGGAGGGTGAATCACAACACAGACACACCCCTTCCAACTCTTTCCTGTATACAGTTCCCACCCTTTTTTCGCCGTGATAGGAGGATTGTCAAGTCAATTTCTTTTCTTTAAACAATAGCTGAGGGTCTAAAGCAGGTTTCAGACCAAACACGGCATGCGCTGCACTCGCTGCTGATAAAAATCAGCAAGCTGAACACGCCGCGCTTGCCACGGGGCTCAGCGCAAAAAAGTGGGCGTGGTTTTCAAAATTCTCCCTTTCTGTTTTTGGCAGCCATTAGCTGTGTTAGCACGAAGAAAAAAGACTAAGGGGCGTGAGATTTTCAAGAGCCACTTAAAAACTCTTATATGAGCCAGATCAAGAAGACTAGGCAGGAGTGCACATAATATTTTTGAGTTGGTTCTCAGGGGAGAACCTATGGTGTTGCTTGGTCCCATTTTTTAAGGCACTTAATTCTTAACCCAACTCACAGTAGGAACAAAGTTTTTAGGGGCCTGTAAAAGTCTGTTTTTGTCTGCTAAGGGGGACTTTCACAGCATAATCTGCGCCACATCTATGTGTGTTCATCGTTTGTTTGAAGCCGACCTCCTGCAGCCACTTCTCCGCTAATCCAGCGGGGTAAAG
>JBBKCR010011139.1:0-12627 GCA_037577295.1 Ladigesia roloffi | reverse complement strand
AGAGAGAAAGAGAGAGAGAGAGAGAGAGAGAGAGAATGAAAGAGAGAGAGTAAGAGAAAGAGAGAGAGAGAAAAAGAGAGAAAGAGAGAGAAAGAGAAAAAGAGAAAGAGAGAGAGAGAGAGAGACAAAAAGAAATAAAAATACAACAGGGAGGAGGGAGTCTGAAGTACCTGTCCTAAAGCGCTGGTGAGGCCGAAGAGGAGGATGTTGTAAACAACGCTGGGGTACCGATCAGCAAAACTCAAAAACTCCCACACCTCACCTGTCCACAGCACAGCTGGAGGGGCAACACAGAAACTATTCAAGGGTCTGAGCCTCTACAGTCTACAAATCTGCCAGAAACAAGTTTCTCATACTACGTCTGGAAATGTTCATCTCGCGAAAATTCAGTCTCATAATATACAAAAGTCAGGGGCTTAACTTGGCAGCAATAATGAACAGCTACTCTGTATTAAAAACACTGTCAGCAGGTTGAACCTGATTGGACCTGACAGAAATCCGATTTCATGTAGTTTGAGGCCTCAAGCTAATTAACATATCATCCCGTATTATAATGATCACTTTATTAGGTTACATGAAATATTTCTTACTACCCAATTCTTTTCCTATTCCGGCTGCATGGTGTGAAGATTCATTCTAAAAACTTTATTAAAAAGAGGGACAGTCAAACTGAGATCTTCCACACAGGAGCGTGTGATCAGATTAAAGTGTGAGGAGCTGAAAGATTAAAATGGAGCGTGTGGCTGAACAGATGCCTCTCAGGTTCAGCAGAGACTGTCTGACCAGCTGCCTGACACTAGCGGGACTGCTCTCTTTCAACACAACACAGGTCCTCTGCTGGAGCCTTGGCTCCCCCTGCTGGGAAATGCAAGCTCTGAAAAGCTCACCTGAACACAACAGGTAAAGAACAAACACCATCTGGACAAAGGTATTGGGACACACCTCTAAATTATTGAATTCATGTGGCCTCTTACTTGCAGTAAAATAGTAATGCTTCAGCAGACGAAGACATTTTGGGCAGTCATGTGTACACATTGGCAGAAACTCGACCCAGTTTGGGGAAGAAGCGTTTCTATTCCAGCATGACTGTGCCCCAGTCATAAAGACATGGTCGGATGAATTCAGTGTGGAAAACTTGACTAAGCAAACAGAGGCCTAACCTCAACCTCATCTTTGGGATGAACTGGAAAAGAGATTGTAAGCCAGACCTTTAGTCCAACGTCAGTGCCCAATCTCAAAAATGCTCTACATTTGTGTGCACAAAGTCCCACAGAAAGTCTAAAATGCTGTGGAAAGCCTTCCAACAAGAAGGGAAGATGTTACAGCTGCAAAAGGGAACCAATTTAATATTAAAGTGAATTTGAAAGCACCGCGTGTGCAATGTTCAAGCGTCCCAGTACTTTTGTCCATATTAGTGTACATTGTTCAATCTCTCACTCTTTAAATAAAAAAAAAATTAAATAAAAATCAACATTCCCAAATTAGAAAATCACATTTGGTTTGACTTGAAATGGCAGTTTTCTAAACGGGTGCCAAATCATTTAATGTGAAAATATGTTTTTGCATACAAAAGTCTTACAATTTGAAAAATCACTGTCAATATTGCTTCCATAATTATCTCTATTATTAGTAATAACATATTTCTAACCACCATGTGTGTTGCCATTCACTTCACTATAGTATTAATACCCAGTGTTGTGTGTATATCTTTATGTATTTATTGGTATTTTCAGCTAGACTTTATATTGTTCCTGTCTATGTGTGTCTGTGCAGTCATAATGTAACCAAATTCTTCCAAGACACTTTTAACTACAATTAATACAGTAGTTTCAGAATAACATGAGCATGCCCTTGTGTAACTTACTGTTGCATTAATGTACCTCAGGGAATCTCCCCTCCCAGAAACTGCAGGATGCAGACTGGCACAACATGTTATTTACGGTGCAACAGCACACACTCTGTGTTAAGGAGGTTATATTTAAAAATCACTTCTGTAAAAAATTATTGATGGCACAGGTTTCAAAGTGCTCGATACCAAACAACAAAAACGTTAAACTGAGGCCAATTTCCTAGTCGTGCACTACATTTTTGTTTCAGGTAAAATGCAGGTAAAATGAGTATTCCTTTTTATTCTTTAGTCATAGTCTTCATTAATGTTTTGTTTATTTTACTTTTTTAATTAATCATTTGAAAAATTAAGATTAGAAAAGTAAAATGTGCAGGAAAAATGTTGATGTTTAAGTGTGTTCTCCATGGTGAGTGTATACTTATTTTCACTTAAAAACAACTGACATGGGGTAATTTCATGCAATAATATAAACAGTATGTGAATTACCCCTCTGTAATTAGGGGGTTTTGATGCAGTACCCCCTGTAATTCGAACCCTGGGTATAAATACTTGTATTACTCTTGACAAAATCTGTTTTCTTCTAAATCTGCAACGCATCTTTCTGCGAAGCTTTCCGGCTCCATGGACCATGACATCTCCTTGAATAGATCTAGGTATTCTGTGATCGGGTTAAATTATGCACAGTTGTAGCCTTGTGGTGTTCCGTTTTTGTTCTTGTTTTGGACAACGGAGAAACTTTGTTTCATTTCACTGTATCATGGGTTAATGTTTGAGATGACAAACTTACACATTTGATCTAATCAACAAGGAACAAAACTAGTGCCCTGTTTTCTTTATCAATACATTGAAATTACATTACATTTTCTGAACACTGCATCAGAGCAGTACTGTGTTAAGTATTTATATTAATTATATTCACCCAGGCTAGTTCCTGGCACCACCTGCCACACCTGCTCTAGCTAACCTTCATCATCAGAATTCCTTGACTGGCTGGATCAGGGGCATTTTTATTAAGTACTAAGTGGCCAGCATTTGAGAACTGGTCTGAATCTAAACAAGGAAAGTAAAGCTAAAAGAGGACTGATGTAGTACAGCATGTTGAAGGGACTGCGTGTTTTAAAACGACATCATGACTCTGTAATACTAATTGTATTACATGGCACCGTCTTCTTTTTTAATAAAAATCTGTGTCAACATTTAAAGGCTAATTACTGCAGTCCTATTTGGGTCAGTCATGTAAAACATCAGATCAACTAGGTCTGCACAGCTTGGCTACACTGATGGTAAAGTTTTTTGCCGTATTGCAGGAACATACTCAAGCCCAACACCAGCGTAGACCACAGGTTCACATTCAGCATCATGTGATTGGCTCCTGTCTGGTAACGGCCCCTCATGTGATCCTGAGCCACACCTGTCAGACCATCCAGGGTCAAAGACAGGAGCTGCACAGATAGAGAGGAAGAGAGGGAGATATTAAAAAGGTCTGAAGGTATAAAAGTGACATTTGTGAAGTTTGGGATCAATATATATACACAAACATATACATACATAACAAATATCTATATTAGTGCCGAGCACAGTAACACATTATTTACTTAACATCGACTGTTAATGCAGTTTTGTATTATATGTTAAAATATCGTGTGGTGCAACCAATAATAATAAGTATATTAAATTCAAAATCAAATCTCATTTCTGTAGCTGAAACATTAAATCTGATTCAATATGTTTATGTTAATGGTATTTTTAAACCATTTTTATAAGAATTTTTTTATTTTACAGGAAAAATAAGTCCGTTAACTACATTAAATTTGGGGACTGTGATATTATATACCTAATACCTAATATAGGAGATCATAATTTTAAAAACTCAAAATAAATGCAAACACTTGTTTCTAAACACTTGATATTACTGACAACTTGTAAAAAAAAAAAATACTATGTATTTTATTAAAAATTTTGTTGAGATAAACATGACATTTTTTATTTTTCAGGCTAAAATAGGCCCATACACACACATATATATACACACACACAATATTCAATATACGTTAACTTCTAAATGTGCATTACTTGAAGTACAACAAATGCAGTTTCATACATACTATTTGACAGCAAAACCTTAAAAGAAGTTTTATGGCAGTAACTAACCAACAACATCTCTCCAAATCCAAAAACATGGTCATCTGAAGTGGTCGAGCTCTTATTGGGTTTGTAGAGGAACAGAGCCACACCAGTGACAATCAGCAACACACACAGATATTTGGCCATTGGGTATTTCTTCCTTAGAATGGTCACCCCAAGTATCATCACTATGGGAACAGAGATACAGATGTGGAGTGAGCAAACAAGTGAGTAAGAAATTAATTATTAATACAAAATCTGTATGAGCACCACTATCAAAAGTGCTCCCACACATTGACCTTGTCTACACGCAGGCTGAAACCAAACAAGCTAAAAGTACATGTGCAGATAAAACTCAGTGTCGAGAGTTTAGGGTTCAACTCAGCTGAAGACTGTAAGAGCTGCATTCTTACCTGGGATGGGTTTACAGGACTTCCCCAAAACCTACAAAATCAAAATATTTCACATTCCACATCTGAAGGAACAACATACACCATCATCTAACTATGACACCAAGGCTTGATATTACAGTGAGACAGATTTTCAGATTTTCAGCTTTAAACTACTTCTATATGTAATCCCAGACTGGCCACAGATCAAGTTAGAAATTATGTAGTTACAGTGATATAAATATCCTTCATTGCACAGGAGTATATCACTGTTATCTCTGTTCAGTAGTAGCTGACAGCTAATAATGATAAAATAGGAGCAGACAAAAAGCTCACTTTGATTTCTCTTTGATGCCTCCTTTTATTCTTATATTATATTATTTGAATTTTTTTATGCTTTAAGAATTACTCATATTTTAAATCCTGTAAAGCACACTGAGATACACAATCTATGTTTTTCACAATGGGCTATACAAATAAACTACTAAAAATTCATCTGAACTGTCAGGGAGAGTAAAAGAGTGAGAGAGTGAGAGAGAGAAATGCAATGGGAGAGCTGACCTGTGTGGGGTAGTTGACGTACAGTAGTGCAGAGTTACTGGACACCATGGCCCCCAGATAGGACAAAGCGCACACGCCATAGAGCCAGCTCCGCGTGTGGTCCGGCCTGGAGCCTTCAAAAAACTGGATCACTGCTCAGTAGAGGAAAAAAGTAAGAAGTACAAAAAAAAATAACCCTAAAAACATACAGAGTGATTGCTGACATGATAGGCAGACTCACGGATTCGTGCAAAGGCAGCATTGATGATGCACTGGATGAAGACAAGTGTAGTGGCGTAACGGAACTTCTCCTTTTTCTCCCCCTCGCTGTAGTCTCCTCGTGTGCTGAGACACAATAAGGGTTACTCAGGTTGTAAAATGGAATGTATATGAACAAAATTAGTGAGTTGTTTGAGAAGGTTGGTCTTGCAATCTCCGTCCCAGTTCATCCCAAAGGTGTTGGATGTGGTTGAGGTCAGGGCTCAGTGTGGGTCAGTCAAGTTCTTTCACACCAAACTCAACCAAACGCTACTGTACGGACTCTGGTTTGTGCATGTGTTATCAAAAAACATTTCGATTGCTCTTAATGGGATGTAAGTGATGACATTAATTAAAATAAGTAAGAGCTCCCAATACTTTTATTAGTACATTATGCATGAACAAACATCATTCTTCAAGTGAGAAATATTTGAGAATGATAGCTGTAGACACATATGAAGATTTGAAGTTCTGAGGTAGAGAATCAACAATACAACGCAAGCAGACAGTACTTTTCCAGGTGGCCCCACCACCCCACCCATCTCCCTCCACAGTAAAGTATGAGAGCCAGAAACAGCACACTCGCACAAAGGGCACTGGTGGGATCTGGAAATTAGACACCAACATGGCATTAAAAAAGTTCCAGACAACCAGCACCCCCTCCAGGACAGTAGAACTTTCACCGCAGTCACGAGAGTTTCTCAGCACATGCAGGATTCAACGTTGCATCAGGAAGTTCACTTATGAAACCTATACATTCTTATTGAAAATAATGATGAAAAAGTGAACCTAAAGGGCTTAAAGAAGCACTCAGAAATTTAAGACGACTTCTTGAATTTGTTTTGTTTTGATCATTTCCCCACAGATATTGAGTTTATGTGGTGGAGCCCAATGGTATTGTCCCATAAGAGAGAGAGAGGTGTTTTTAGTGGAGAACATATGCTTTGGTTGGGAGTCTCATTCTCAAAACTAAAAATCTCATTACAATAAATATTGAACCAATGAAGTGTCTGATCAATCCCAACCATGTTTATAAAAACCATGCTGAAATATCATTTTCCATATGGACAAATGTATTAGGATGCCAAATGTCTTTAAATCACTTTTAAACACAGACTTGAATGTGGACTTGGTTCCTCCTTTGCAGGTAGAACAGTTTCCACTCTTCTGTCTTCCATTCAAGGTCTGGCTTGCAATCTCCGTTCCAGTTCATCCCAAATTAGTCGGATGGGGTTGAGGTCAGGGCCCTACATGGCCAGTCAAGTTCTTCCAACTCATCCAGTCATGTCTTTATGGAGATTGCTTTGTGAACTGGGGCACAGTCATGCCTTAACAGAAAAGGTCATTTTCCACAATTTTGGAAGCATGGCCTTGTCCAAAATATCTTAGTTTACTGAAGATTGGACTTCACTTGAAGTACGGGTCCTAGTCCAAAGCTTGAAAAACTGGTCTGTCCCAGTTTTTATGTTCATACATTTTATGTATTTGTTTAAAGGAATACAAGGACTTAATACCGCCTAATTTAATAATTATATGTAGTTTTTAACACTATAAAAGCAACTTAAGTACAGCCGTGGGCACCAATTTATTTATCTAGACTTTTACCTGTAACCTCTCAGTAAAGAGTTTAGAGCAGGTAATTGACAAAACTTAAACGACGGCTAGTCCCAATACATTTTTCCACATAGCAACTTAAGGCTATCGGTGTGTCCCAATACTTTTGTACAAATAGCCTTTGTCTAACAATATACCAGCGGCTTACGCGCACCGGTGTGTCCGAATATTTATTTCCACTCAGTGTAGTGAGGTTAGAGTAGGTAATCGCAACCCTTTCGCTCAAAATAAGTTTTAAACCCTAGTTTAGCCACTCACATTGTCTCCTGTAGGATCCCGTAGTAGAAGTAACAGATAAAAACTCCGAGGAAACAGACGGTAAATCGCACTTTTTCGCTCTGCCACAGGGAGCCCTTTGTCTCTCCTTTACCCATCGCGTCGTCCAGCAGTGCAGGGATGGCCACAGACGTCGATCCGGCCGGGGGAGCCCGTGATCCCGTGTCCCGCTCCACTCTACCGGCGGACTGGAGGGGGGAGATGGTGGGAGTTTCTGTTACACTGGATGTGAACGGCGACTTCCCTCTCTCTCCTGATCGGCCTGGTCTCTGACATATAAACCGGGGTATTAGTGTAACAACAGCTTCGATGCGTTACCTTAACAAGTGTCCTGCAGCATCCTGCCTTTTAATGTGCAATAACAAATAAAACCAATAACGGAAATATGCGCCAGAACTGTCTCAGAATGCTCCAGCCCAGGTAGAGGCTCCTTGGTGCCTTTACATAAATTAAAAAGCGAGACTAATCCTCAGCATAGGTTTAACGGAGCTTCACCCAGTGTAAAAACAGCTGAAATGTTGTCATGTTTTTTTAAACCCACCAGCGACGAGGAGATGTAGGACCAATGCTAGACCAGAGCAGCTCTCTGCAGTGCCTGATTAGAGGAGTTTCTCTATAACCCCGACATCCAGCACACAAACGTGTTATTATACTGATGCCATGGGTTTATTTTAGAGCCCCTATAATAAACAGGGTTTCTAGACATATTATTATTTCGGTGGATGTTAGACTAAGAAATGGAACCGCACTGAGCCTTAGTTTATTTCCTTCCAGGTGTAAATACATTCTATATAAATTATATATAAGGTGTTTTTATTATAGGACATATGTTAATTTTTAATAATGGGTATTTTGGAGTTAGCCTAAGAGAAAGAACCAGTTTCAGCCACTCTAAGTCATGCAATAATTCTGTTTTGAAACCAGGCACAAATACGTTCTCTAAGAAACAAATGTATACAATGCTTTCATATAGGCATTAAATTAAGGCAGCTAGTTGGTAACTTCACAGGCCCTTTCACAATCTACTGCGCCTCCAACTTCTACGTCCTTGGATGTGGAGGATTATGATTGGTCCAACTAGGCGAAACCGGGCAGACGTTAACCAATGACAGTGCAGGGATCTGCTCGAAGGCGGGCCTTAGAGTTGCAAAGCAGAACTACACGTGTCCAGCACCCCCCAAAAACAACTGCTTATACAGAAGGTGAGCTGAATCACCAGTTTTCAATGTGCAAAACAATTTTTTCTCTTCAATATTGCAGATAATTGTCAAAGCTAATTGGGGAAAACTGTCAAAATGTAAAATAACGATAACAGTAATCAACTTTTTATAAACTCTTTTATGTCATCCAACAATATAAATTGAAGGTATAAACATCCTGCAGCTGTCTAGACTGGGGTTGGATACACTCCTCATCCCTTGGATAACATAAAACAATGCTAAGCTACATGAAAAAATTTCAAACACAAGAAAAACAAATATGCAAGCAACACTGTTTACAGTCAGAAATAACACACTGAGAGCAGTGCACTTGCAGTTCCTTCAAAGAGGAAATCGGAAGCTGTAAATCTGATGAACTGAAAATGAATGTAACCAAACCATGTTCACAAAACGTCCTGAGACTCTGACTGAGATACTGACACAGTCTGGCACTGGTTTTAGGCACAAAATGGTACCAAACGTTGAATCTTTCATACACTTTTTGTAAAATGTTACTTGCTGGTACTATTGATGTAGCTGTTATATACAGCTCGTAATGGTGGCCTAAGCAGTATGTTAGCAACAACTGGCACGTTTTTCTTTTCTTTTCATCCCCTAAATGGTTTCTATGAATCTGATATGAGCAAACATTCATACATTTCTAGATTTGTGCTGCAAACCCTCAAGGAAACAGAACACAACCAAAACATTGATAGACATTAATCTGACTTTAAATGTGCTCTACTTATGCTACAAGTACAACACACTAAATATACAAAAGCACAAGGGGTTCAGACATCGTCTTTGTCAAATCTAGAAAATCTAGATACAAAATGCAGAAAATATGCTCTCTGAATATCAAAAATAAATTCAGCAAAATACAGCCCTAAGGTATTACAGCTACGAGAATACATCTGCTACAAGAAATCAGTGCTTTTGGGCAACACGGGCTGCTACGTTCAGTTTTCAACAAGCTACTTCAGTTTTTACCGGTGAATATTTTGCCTTAAAATTCCAAGTTCACATGTGTATGGCCTTCAAAAGCAGCTGTTACATTTTACAACAGCCTGTTCAAAGGCAGTAACTAGGAAGTAACTAGGACTTAACTGTGTGTACAATGGTGGTTTTGTCTATAATAACGTTTATATAATTATGCTTAGATGATCTTTTCCAATAATCAACAGAGAAACACACTGAATTCAGTGCAAAGAGTTAAGTCGAAAAGTCAATATTTCAAACACTTGTAGTCAAAATCTACTTCGAATAAAAAAGGATTGTCAGTTCTGTGATGGTACAAATAAAAAAATGCTACGCCTTTGCACAAAATGAATTTAGTGAATGAATGAGACCCCAAGAAGGGCTATATGTTAAGATATTTTGCAACATCAACATGCCATTCCCTTTAAATTGAAGCTACAAAAGTTGTGCTGGTGATCTTCACAGGCTTTCGTACAGGACTGCTTCAGTCCGTAGCACCTGGACTTTAGACCATAACCTGCTCTGTATTCAGTTAAATACGGGTTTAGTATGTCTCTTTTTAGGCATGACATCATTATAGGATACTATTTCTGATCACGTCAGAAACATTGAATATTTACCATTACATACGTTTGGCACATTCCTATGTCATTAAAAAAGGAATAGATTATCTTGTGTATGTTCAAGCTAACCTATAAAGGTGAAGAATCCATATGCATTTAAAGACCAACTGTTCAGGCAGATCACAGACCAAAAACTTTTGTATGTTTGTCCTGAGAGTGACAGTACTTTCCGGCAGTCAATCTGAGTGAGATTGTCTTACACCTCATTTTCTCCTGATTTTCGTGTTAGCTGAAAAGTAATCTCTTCTTGGGTGGGTGCCACAACTACCACTGAAATAACCCACCAGGAAACAGCTTCAGTCCTTTGCCCTTTTGTTTCTCACACCTCTTTAAATGGTTGACGTGGTAGAGTCTGGAAGGTACGTGTTGTTGGCCACTGTATGCATTATTGTCTGACAGGGGGCGGAGCTTTGGCCTGAGCAGCCAGTGACAGGTGAGACGGACAGGCCACGAAATAGCAAGTCCATGGAAGGGAGAAGGGGCTTAAGTAGGCTGACAGGGCAGAAGGCGGAACCTCCGTGAGGAGTGAAGTTGACTTTGTTGGGGTCGGGACAGGATGGCTGAACAGGACGATCGCCATAGCAGGGAGAACTAGAGAAGGAAAACAGAAGAAAACCAGAAAGGGCAGGTTGTGAGTTGGAGAGAAAAACAAGTTTTTGATGGGTGATTAACAGATGCTGAAATTGTAGACTAAACGGTATAACTGACTAAATCATGCTGAGTTTCGCTCCTGGTAGTTTTATTGCAACCCTAATTATAGCCCCGATTCACTTATTTAGCTGCAGCAAAATGCCTGATTAAATAAATAAGGTGTTAAGTAATTAAAACTGCCGAATTTCCCATTAAACACGATGTCCATCACTGAAAAGCAACAATGTTACAAAACATATATTTTGTACAATACTGTTTGCCATAATAACATATATACAATTTTGTTGTTTGGCATAACAAATAATATGATTGAATAATCATTTTATTATTTTAGTTTTATTTAATGTAATGTTCATCTACAGATAATAATTGTTCAGTTATAATTACAAAATTGAACTGAACTGAATTCTGGGTAAAAAAAAAAATTTGGTTGAGAAACCCCCCCCCCCCAAAAACCCCTGATTCCATACTTTTCACCTGAAGAGAACAACCTGTACGGGACCCATAAATGTATAACAAGTGTGACACTCACAGGGCCTCTTCACACACACGCACTCTCTCACAGCCCTCAGGAGGCTCTCTCTGAAAGGCGTAGGTCTTGTTGGGACGAGGTGAGGAGGAGGGAGCATCAGCCATATACAGAGGAGGGGAAGGAGAAGGGTCCAACGGCCCACACACCACCATATCTAAAAACAGTGAGCATAAAAAAAAATCCCGTAAAACACATGATCCAACATGTTCTTAAGTACCGATACAACTTCCTGCCATGTCGGTCTTTAACAAATCTGAATCTAAATCTAGAAAAAAGACTTTGATAGGATTATTTTACATTTACATTAATAATTACTGAATATTATTTTACTTCTGATTATCAGCAGCAGCTTTTCAAAATATTTTATGCTTTTTCAATGGGAGAAAATTAATTTTGCATAGAATTAATTTCAAATTCAGATTTTTTCATGTGGCCCCCTGTAGGAAAGTATTGCCCAGCACTGAGAAAGAGGATTATTAGCACAGCTGGACACACTGCTAGTCCTGAGAGATTCTTGCCTGTCAGCCACACAAACTCAACGTATGCTGACTGTCATAAAATGTTTTCCACTCCCAGTGTCATATGTTCTTTCGAAGTCAAGGTTTATGGATCTTTGAAAGGATGGATTTGCATTATTATGTCATAATCATTTCATTAGTTAAAAATGGACACAACGACAATATTATCGTTTATCGCAATAATTTTTGGGACAATTTAACGTCCAGCAAAATTTGTTATCGTTACAGGCCTAGTTTGCAATTTATGATTGCACATTGCAATTTTACTTTTTGTTAGCCTATTGTTTTGGGTCAATTTTATAATTTGAGTTATTTTCATTTGAGGTTTCATTATGAACTGAAAGCCTTGTTCGCTTACTGTTTGCTTAAAGTAAAAATTGCAATAAAAATGTTTTGCCTAAAATAATGAATAATTGTGATCAATAATCATGATTTCAATATTGATAAAAATAAACTGAATTATCATTTTGGACAAAATCGTGCGGCCCTAGTAGACAGTTTTGGGATTCAGTGCTCCCTATCAATAGGGAGCTGCTTTATATGTGCTATTTGCCATTTCCCATGATTATCTTTGTTATAAACTGACTATAAACTGTATGTATGGTATTAACCTAAAGAAAGCCTTTTTCAACAAAGCAGCATAAATCATCAGAACACCAGAACTTTTATATTTGGGGGTGAGCTATAAGTGAAGCATACCCAGACATTAAAATGCTTCTAACACACATGCGTAAATGTACCTTGTCTTAAACGGCATCTTACAGATGGACTTAGTTCTATCATTGTTCTTGCTGAAACTTGTTTTTTCTTTTCCCCTCAGCATATTAGGACATATTTCTGAATGCTATGACCATGACTGCACATGAACAGTGCAGAATCACTTATTAAAGATACTTTAGAAGACTCTAATGTTGAATATTCATTCATGTGCCAAAATTCATTAGAATTTTTATTAGGGATGCACCGATACCACTATTTTTGAAAACGAGTACGAGTACGACGAGTACTTGCATTTTAGTACTCGCCGATACCGATACCGAGTACTTAATAAAAACATTATTTAAATGAACAAGTAA